>OZ005656.1:176793643-177233643 GCA_963930645.1 Salticus scenicus | reverse complement strand
TCTGTCTTTTCAAACTCCATTCTTAATCTCGAAAATAAATAAATAAGTAAGTAACGTTGATTTTTTTTTTTTTTTTTTTTTTTTTTGAAACAAATAATTTATATAAATAAATTTTTATCTCCATAATTTTTTTTTCACTGGAAGATAGCCAAAACATAACTATATTTATCAGATCGAATATCTTTATAAAGAAAATGATTTTTAATCTTTTAAATTATGCTTTTTGGTGTAGTACAGTCTAGTAGAGCCTTTGACATACATTATATATAAGATTATTGTCAGAATCGCGCTACGAAATCAGGTCCATACTTATATTCTTATTAAAATTTCAATTTATATGAAAATTTCATTTAATGCCAAATAAATTTTCATCCATCAAAATGTAATTTCTATTAAAGAGATTATGTTATGAAGCATTACAAGATTATTTTTTACTGCACATTAAGGCGACCATTATAATTCCTGTTTGAATTTTCTGCCGGAGACATCCTAGGGAGAAAGGAAATTTTAAATACAAACGAAAATCGAAGCTTCTAAACGTCTCTTCTAAATTAAGATAACAAAGAAGATTATGCATCCCAATTAAAAATAAAACTTTTCAAGCTCTCTTACTGATTCCTGAAGCGACAATACTTCTCTTTTTTAAAAAAGTAGGAATATCTGCGATCTGCTTTATTATGCAACTGCAAAACGTATTTATCCATACCATTAATATTTTAATCAGTTCTAAACGGATCGCTCTGAATATTTAGTTGGCCTGTAATCTAGTTGTCTAGTGACTTTCATATTCTCATATTGCTGGAATATTAGAGCAGATGTTCAGAAATCCCTTCGGTATCTACTGTTTAAACATTCAGTAGTCTAGCAACCATGGCATTATTCTTTGCTGTTTTCCTTTACTATGCATCCAATTTCAACAGCTCTTCCAGTGTTTCATGATATCGTATTTTTTTGCCTTAGGTATTAGAAACAGAAAGGATTGGAATTGTTGAGTTAATGTCCCATTGTTAACTCAGAGTTATTAACAAATCATTAGCAAAATATTTTGTTATTTGTGCAAGCAATTTAATGAGCAGAATAATGCATCGCGAGTTTTAATCACAAATGAGGTATTAATTCCACTGACTGAGTTAAATTTCCCTTTTGAAAATTTTCTTTTTTGTTTCAATATGTTGTTCCAAACTCTTTATTTGTTAAAACTTGCTATTTCTTATTTGTTTGAAATCATTTCGATATTCCATACCGTCGGCGATGCTTGTAGCTTTGGAAAGGTTTCTACTGAATAAAAATTTTAAATAGAGAGAATAATTTTCAATAAATTATTTACTTTAATATTAAGTACCATTGTAAAGTCAGTGTAGTCGTAAAGGGAAAAGAAAAATTAGTCTTTTAAAGTGTTTTACAGTCAATTGATTTTTTTTTCCACAAAATTCACCGTCCTGCTAATATAATTTTAATTAAGAATGTAACAAAAAATAATTATTTAAATAATAGTGTAATTAGTAATAATTCATTTGATTAATAATGTAATTAATGTAATTAATACACTTTCATTGTAATCTAATGAAACAGTAAAGCGTTTTTTCGTTATTGCAAAAGTTGTTATGAAGGAAATACTATTAAAATTGTTATGAATGATGTTTTTATATTTTAATGTGCGATTACTTTTATTATTATTATTATTATTATTATTATTATTATTATTATTATTGGGACACTAAATTCATTTCAAAAAAATTAAATCTATATTTTATTAAACTTTTATTTATTTTAATCAAACCTTTTAATTAAACCTTTTATTTTAATTAAACCCTTTATTTAATTAAACCTTTATTTTATTTCAGTTACAATGTTATAATACATTATCTTTTAAAATATTTTTATGAGTTTGGAATATTTGTCCATTTTTCTCAGTCTTAAACTTCAAATCTTGCACATATTTAATTTATTAGTACAAAATATTTCTTTTTATATTTGAGATAATGGATTACTACTCATGTTATTGTTAGCTTGAACGTGATATTTATAAAATACACTATGAAATATTCATAATCGTCACTTAAGATTGATATACGTAATTGAAATTTTCATTTCCCTTTTCACAATAAGCACTTGGGCAGGATTCTTTTTCTTTTCAAAATTGAATTAGTAATAGTGTGAAAAATTTGACTTTATACTTCCACATTTTATTAATACTTTTAATCATTTTTTTTTTTTTTTCTGCTCGCTATCAGGTATTTTATTTTGTTTGTTCATATTTTAATCGTCTTTAGGGGTGGTAGAGATTTTAAAAGGGTATTGCTTAATTCTAAATTTTGAATTTTCCGCGATTTTATTATTATTATTATTATTATTATTTTGTATGACCACATTTTCGAGGATTAGTATGAGGCATAACGTATCAATTGATTGAAAAAACATTTTAGTGGGTTATTGCTGAAAACTAAACAAAATGTATTCATGCTACTACGTATTAAAATTCTGAAAGTAATACAAAAATCTCTATTTCTAGCTTTTTTTTTTTTTTTTTTTTTTTTTTTTTTTAAGTAGGAAGGCTAGTTTCGTGTAGGATTGCTTAGTATTACATGCAACTTTAAACACTGTTATACATTAAGAATCTGAAAGCAAAAAAAAAATGTCGATTTTTAATTTAATTTTTTTTTTTATGCAACTCCTTATAAGTGGCGTTAGGGAATAAAAGATAAAAAATAGCGATTGAAACTGAGGGGTTTGATACTAGGTTACGGTCGTCGGCCTATCTGTTCGAAGTTTTCCGTGGTTTTTTTCCGAAACGGGCGTAAATAAGAGCTAGGATCCCTTTAGAAAGACCCCACGGAGGGCACTCCACCTCAGGCCTAAGACATAGTGGGCAGTTAGTCGACCTTAATCCTAATACCAATATCAATATCTCGATTGAAAAATTAATTTAGTGGACTATTGTACAATGTTAAAGACAGCATAAAAAAAGTAGACGAATATAGCGTTTCCCGTGTGCTTCTTCTTCTTTTTTTTTTTTTTTTTTTTTTAACTCTGTTATCATACTGCTCGATTACTGATATTCCTATACTTATTTCAAATAACTTTATAGTATTTTATAATTATGATCTGTCATCTTTAACTGTACAAAGTGGATAATATTTTAAAATACACTATCTACCAATAAGTATTTGGACATTTTCGAATTTAGACATTTTGTCAAATATCTAGAGAAGTTATTTAGGAATTATTTTGAAACTTTGGGAGTGTAAAGAACATGTTATACCTCATATATTTCAGCAAAAGTTGTGTGCAGAACAGAGCAGTAAAAAATTAAACAAAAAATGAAATGTTTTGGATCACCCTGTAAAAAGTAATGATTTGAATGCGTTTTGGCTGTAGCATGTGATTATGAGGATTTTTATCATTATCTGAAATATGTTTATATGATGCAACGACATATATACATGCTGATTTAAAGTTCTTTTTTTAAATATTGCAAAAAAAAAAAATTCCACTTTTTTTAATTATAACACGAAGGATATTAGACAGTGCAAAGCCATTTTCAGGAAATTTGGAATACTACATTAGATATAGCATACTGCAATCGGAATGTAAAAAATATCTTGTAAAATAAGCGCATTTTTACTAAATAATATTTGACTATGCATACGCTATTTAAAAAAAAAAAAAAAAAAAAAAAAAAAAAATTCATTTCGATAATTTAATAGCCAAAAGTGTTGAGCAACTTATATAAAAACCCCAAACAAATATTGTGTACATTCAAAAATTTATGAGAGATAAAATGTACAGAATTTCAGTTCTCTAAAAATAAAATCTAAACTATAAGGGGGTTTACTCACATTTTTATTTTGATTAATTTGAGGTCCTATGGTAATGTGTTCGCTGATTGTAAATAAATATTGATAAAACCCTCTATCATTTTTTTAAGAAATACTGAATTTCTGTTATATCTCGTATAACTTTTTGAATTTACATGATGTTTGATTGGGGCTTTTCATATAAGTTATTTAATACTTTTGGCTATTAAATTATGCATATGAATTTTTTTAAAAGCTAGCGCATGCGTAGTTAAAAATTATTTAGTATAAATACTCATATTTCGTAAGATATTTAACATTTTCGTGTTATGATTGCAGTATGCTGTGTCTAACGTATAATTAAAAAAAATGGATTTTTTTTTTTTACAATTTAAACAAAAACAAACAAACAAAAAGATATATCTTCATGAATGTATGTGGTAGGGTAGCCTCACAAAAATTTATGCAGATAATAAGAAAAATCCTCATAATCACATACTACAGCCAAGACGAATTTAAAGCTTTACTTTTTACAGGATGATTCAAAACATTTTGACTTTTGTTTAATTTTTACTCGTTCCCTTTTCACACAATTTTTGCTGAAATATATGCAATGTATTACATTATTTACACTACCAAAACTTCAAAATGATTCCCGAAGAACATTTTTAGATATTTGACAAAACGTTATTTAAATTCGAAAGTGTTCAAATACTTATTGGTAGTGTATTTGAAGTTTGATTTAATTTGAATAAAATTTTAAATTACAATATATGTGATTGATCCAGTTCGTAGAAGGTTGTATATAAATATCAATAATTATAAATTCATTCTTTTTTTTTCCCCTAACAATATGAAAAAATTTCATTTTAACGGCCCTCTTTACTTGCCAGCTAGTGTTATTCTGTGGGAAATTTTCCTTATTTATAACTTATTCACTAATAAATATTTTAAGTTCTATTTTCACATTCAGAAAATTCACAACAGTTAAATTGACGGATCTTTTTTTTTTTTTTTCTGATTTTTTTTTTTTTTTTTTTAATAATTTATTTTGAAATTGTAAAAGAAAAAATTTCACATTATGAAAACTCTTATTTTACAGTTTCAAAATAAAATATTTAAAGTTAAAAAAGTCCGTTTTAAAAGGTCCGTCAGTTTAACAGTTTTGAATTTTCTGAATGAGAAAACAAAATTTAAAAATATGTAATAGTTAATGAGTTATAAGTAAAGAAAGTTTCCCATAGAATAACACTGGCTTGGGCTTCCAGCGACGGTAAGTAAAGCGGGTCCTTAACTTTTTGTTTCTGAAGCCGTGGTTACTTTATTTCCTTCTTATTGTTATTTCAGTTTCATTTGTTCTTATATTGCCCTTGTTTCATATAATTTTCAGTTCTTATATTAAATATATGTATTCATTTCTTATATCATATCATAAATATATCTATATAGATAAAAGTGTACTTTCACTCATTCACTGACTCACTCATTCACTGACTCACTCACTCACTGACTCACTCACTCACTGACTCATCAACGCACAATAAAATCTATTGGAGCCACTGACACAAATCTGGGTCAGATTATAGAGCATATAGTGTAGGCACTCCCTAAGAAGTCATTTTGTGAAATTTGCCCCCCATGGGGAGTATGGGGCAAAACGTGATTTTACAAAAACCTTCATATTTCAAAGGAAAAAACAGATATCTGTAAAAATTTTGCTTTAACAACACAAATATCTAGCCAACACAAATATCTAAAAATCAATTTCTGGAATTATAGAAATTCGGTCCCCAAGAGGGAAGGGGAGCAAAACGTGATTTCACATGCGCAAAACGGGGTTGCACATACTTCTATATATCTCAAAAAAAAAAAAAAAAAAAAAAAAAAAAAAAACAGATATACGGGAAATTTTTGCTCTAATATATAGCTAATACAAATATCTAAAAACCTATTTTTGGAATTTTAGAAATTCAGCCCCCAAGAGGGGGAGAGGGAGGGAGCAAAACATGATTTGAAATAATCCTTTATATCACAAACAGAAAAAAAGACATATGTGAGATTTTTGCTTTAAAATACAGCTCCCATAAATACCTAAAAACTAATTCCTTTAATTTTAGAAATTTGTCCCAGGTGGGGTGGGAGGGGGAGGGGCTATGGGAAAAAATAGAAATACAGTTAGACAGTCCAAAATTGGTACAGATAGGTTTTAGAGGCCCGCAAGTCGAATGAGGATATTTTCGAAAGTGTAAAGTTATTAGTAGGGGTGGGAAGGGAGGCGAAGGGGCAAAACAATAAAAATAGGGTTAGATCACTCACAATTAGTACATAGAGGTTTTTTGCTACCTGCAAATCGGTTGCGAATATTTTCGAAACTGTAAAGTCATTAGGAGGGGCGGGAAGGGGGGGTGAAGGGTTAAAAAAATAAAAATAGAGTTAGATCATTCAAAATTAGTACATAGAGGTTTTTGATACTTACAAATCGATTGTGGATATTTTCGAATTTGTAAAATTATTAGGATAGAAGGAAGAAGGAGCGGCGATAGATTTTGATATTTCTCCGAGAATCAGTTGGAAATTATAAATCCCATGAACATAAGTTCCCTGTATTTTTCCATAAAAGGTATTAAAAGAATATTTTTTGTTCATTTTGCGAATTTCGCCTGTAAAACTAATAAAACTGTCGTTTGGACTTGATCCTCTTTTGCAACTTTGAAATAATAAATGTATTTTTTTTTTTCTGTTTCATAGTTATGTAGGTATCAGTCAAATGAGCTTTACTATGCAAAAAACGATCGCAGAGCGGCAAACCAAAACAAATTAAACTATATCTTAGTTTATGTAATTTAACTTTAATAATAATAATACTAATAAATGGAAATTTCTTTATTTATATTCCTTTATTTCGTTTTCTTTTCTTTCTTCTTTCGCTCTTCTTTCTTTCTTTTCGTTTATTTTTTTATCATGAAAAATATTTTACACCATGCCCCAAAACTCATGTAAGACAATCAGTTCCACGAAGAAAAGGAAATAATACTTATAAACTGCTATTAAAAAAAAAAAAAAAAAAAAAAAAAAGAAAGAAAGAAAAAGAAACATTTAGGTTTAATAATTTCTAAAATGCAATTTTTATATCAATTTACGATTATAAAATGAGACTAAGATTACTATTAATTAAAGCAAGTTTTAAATACTGTAAAAAAATTGAAAAGAAATGGTATTAAGGATACGATTGAATTTAAGTTGTAACACTTTATACAAAAAACAGAAAAACTTTATACGTGTTGAATCACGTTAAAGTTTACTGCAGTGAATATTTTCTAATAATTTTAACATTAAGTGTATAACAAAGTGAAATTTTTCTGATGAATTTAATTATAAGTATATAACAAAATGAAATATTTAGTTTTAATAGATACATGTTAATACCAACGCAAGAAAAATAAAACTGATTGTAACACAGTACGAAATCTAGCACAGAAATGTTGCGATTCATGTTTAGATCCAATAAGGGACAAAAACAATTTAAATTACTTACGCCCACTTGAGTCAAAAAGGGTCATTAAACATAATGACGGAGAAAATAAATAAAGGACCTCAGGAATAATAATTGGAATAAAAAATGGAATAATATTTGGAATAAAAAAGGCTTAAAAATAGAAGTATTACCTCATCAGGGAGCATGTACTTCATAAAAGCTGCGAAAGCTGCATGATTTCGTAAAACAATATAGCTAACAACAGCAAAAACATATTGTTCATGCTCCAACCGATCAGCAAAACCATTTTGAATGACAAATGAAATAAATATTAAATCAAATCATCAAGAAAACCAGAGAGAAAAATGGAAAAAATCAGAGTAACCACATATAAAGCTATTACACAACACGGGGAATATGTTTATTTATATATATCTATAATTAAGATTACAAAATTTTCTTTATTCTACGCAAGTGCTTTTCAAACCTAATTTTTTTTATTGTTATATTTATTTATTTAACTTTTTATTTTATTATTGATTACTATTTTTATTACTATTACTATTACCATTTTAATTAATCAATCTTAATATTTAATTTTTATTTATTTATTTATATATTTATTTGCACAGCTTATTAAAAGGTTCTTAATTTATTAATATATAAAGTGTTTGCGGAAGTAAAATATTTTCAGTATTTAAAAGAAGATGAAAAATTAAGCATATTCATTCATTACATATATGTAAAACCTACAGATGTCAAGTAGCTATCAATAAAAAAAAAAACAATTTCTTACGACCATTTAGAAATAATAATCTCTGATTCATTTTATCGTTGATAATTATTACAAAAAATACAATTAAAAAATTCCAGTATGAAGGTTACGAACAACCCTTTATAGCTCTGGTATATTCTCTGTTTTTGCCAATTTAACCTTTTTCAAAACCAATGACAAAATCTCAAAAAAAAAAGTTTAAAGAAATTAAGTGAAAATTATATTCTCAGTATTTCTTAGTTACATTATTAAAAATATCCCATAAATTATTCGTCATAACGTCGATAATTCGTTAATTACTGCATAACTTTGAAATCCGATATGATTAATTTCTACTCTATAAGATATCTGTATTTTAAAAAGTTAAAATAAATATATAAATATAGACTGAAAAAAATGTCTTGCTTTTTATTACGTTTTCCAGGGCGTAATTTAAAATGATGGGGAAAAAGACTATATAGTAATTAATGTAATTATGTGCTATTTAGGCGAGATAAAGAAGGAGTAAATATATCCTTCTTAAAATATGCAAAACAATTATGATAAAATATATCAGGGTCATCTTGTACCAGGTGGTTGGTTGTTTAGAAGATTTTTTTTTTTTTTTTCTTTTTTCTTTTTTTTTTTTTTTTTTTTTTTTTTTTTTCACATGGTCCAAGAAAAGATATTTTGCCACAAATGCA
The DNA here is from genome assembly GCA_963930645.1 of Salticus scenicus. Taxonomy (NCBI): domain Eukaryota; kingdom Metazoa; phylum Arthropoda; class Arachnida; order Araneae; family Salticidae; genus Salticus; species Salticus scenicus. The sequence goes on along the minus strand of OZ005656.1, from coordinate 177,224,913 downwards.
GTAAAAGAGACAGAATTATCGGTATTTTATTATTATTATTATTATTATTTAGAAATACAAAATGCACTTATTTATTTTTTAGTTCCCCATCATACTATAGGTATGGGAAACTTAGGTAATCGTGAAAATTTTCGACCTTGGTTTTTTGACTTTTCTACACGTTTTCAGGTGTGAGGAATCCGAAAATGACAAAATTTCTATGGTGTCTGTCTGTAGGGCGTCTGTTAGTCTGTTAGTGTGTTAGTCTGTTAGTGGGTTAGTGTGTTAGTCCGTTAGTTTGTTAGTCTGTGTACACGATATCTCAAGAACAAATTGTCGCAGAGAGGTCAGATCAGTTTTAAAATATTGTTTTCGACACTGGCAAGAACCCTATTCATCTGTAACATTCGAATTTAAAAACTTCGTAAGTTATTAGAAATTTAAGATTTTCTTAACATGGGAGAATAGGACAAAAATTCATTTAAACGTGCATTTAATGGAAACTTTTTACTGTAAAAGTGTCAGACCAGTTTTAAAATATCAGTTTTGATGCCGGAATGAACATCAGTAACTATAAATATGCTACTTTGGAAATTTCGCAAGTTATTGGAAATTTACGAATTTCTTAACATGGCAGTATAGGGCAAAATTTCACCTAAACGTCAATTTTGAGAGATATTTTCATCGTAAAGATGTCAGACTACTTTTGAAATATTATTTAGGACACTGGCATGAATATTAATGACTATGAATTTTCCAATAAAAAGATTTCGTAAGTTATTGGAAATTTACGAATTTCTTAACATGGCTGAATAGAGCAAAATGTCACATAAACGTCAATCTTGAGGGATATTTTCATCGTAAAGATGTCAAACCACTTTCGAAATATTATTTAGGATACTGGCATGAATATCATAGGCTATGATTTTTCCAATTTAAAAAATTCGTAAGTTATTTGGAATTTAAGATTTACTTAACATGTCAGAATAAGGCAAAATTGAGCATAAACTTCCATTTTGAGGATCCTAAATACATTAGACAACTTCAAAATTACGTTTATGATATTTGTTTGAACATGATTGAATACAAGTATTCTAATAGTAAAATTTCGTAAATTATTCGTAATTTAAGATTTTATCAACATAGCGAAATTGTAAATTTTTCATATAAATGTGAGTTTTGAGGATTATTGCATTGGAAATAGTAGCATGAAAACTAAACAACGGAATTGACCCCGATAAAATAAATTAATAGATTAGAATAAGATAATTATATCGAAGTGAACTGTTTATAGCCTATTAGGCGGGGATTTCATTCTGTCACTGTATCAAGCTTTGGTCAAATTCATTTCTTTTAACATGATTATTATATGTCTCGCACTAGAAATTTCTGAGAACATAAATATGATGGGGAACTGAGCAGAGTCCACCTATGCCAACTAGTTTCCTATTGCTATAAAAAAGGTACTAAAAATGAACGAAATGCGATAAAACGAAATGTCATAGTAAATTCCTGCTTCCTCTAAAAATTGGTTATTTCATTAGAAGTTCTTAAGCCCAATTAGGCTAGTCAAATTTAGAAATGATGATTAACCCGTTAACGCCCGAATCAATTTTGCAAATATTATTACCTGATTATTTCACTTCTAAATTAATATAGACAACTGACAGTAAAATATATTAACTTAAACAATTCTTCTGATAGTCTTAAATTTAAAGCCTATCCTCATTTATTGTCACTTAGTGTTGTAGCGAGAAAACTTCAAGATAGAAAAACTTTGAGATAACAGATTAATTTCCTATTATATGTTGACAAAGATCTCGAAAGTAAAGTATTGTAATGTATATTGTTATTCAACTTGATTTAAGTTAGTATACCTGCGCAAAAAGTAAATATATGTGCGACGAATGAAAAATCATAAAATGACTATCCAAATTATGAAATAATATTTAATTGTAGGCACATAAAACTTTCAGGGATCATTTAGAGTGACGCTTTAAACTGTCACTAAAATGCAGAAATCATTCCAAGAAACCACAGAAAATATACGTGCCATTTTATTAGCTGTCCTCAAATGAGGACACTGAGCGCTAACGGTTAAATATAAGGTAAAGCTAGGGGAGATTGCGCGGTAGGAGAGATTGCGCACATAGAGGATCGACAGGAAGGAGTACAATGGGCCCTCTGAAACTCCAGGTTGTTCTACAATATCGATAGCGGAGTGCTCACTTAAATGTGCATGTTCATTGCTTAAATAGTCTAAGATTAAACGTGGTTATTTTGTCTCGTTTACAAAAATGTTTGCTTAAATTTTCGAAACCCTTTCTAGGATTTTTTGTAGAATGGTAGTATTACAAAATATGTTTAAAATAAACGATTTCCCATGAACTCGTTAATAAATTTCACTTATGGCAGGGGGTTACATGAAAGATGCATCATTTATAACAGCAAGTGCAAAGATTATAGACAACGACAGATTAGGTCAACGAACAAGAAACCATTCAAACTGAAAAGGAACTTTATCAATTTTAAGTTAAACATATTATCTAGTAACTAAATGTTACTTTTTATTATCTGGTCTTTTTTTTTTTTTTTTTTTTTTTTTTTTTTATCTGCTTCTTTAATTTATTTTCTTTAAATAGAAATTTTTAATCCTTTTTATTATTATTATTATTATTATTATTTTGTAATTATTAAATTGAAATACCTACATGTAATACAAAAATATTTGTTTACAAAAACCTTATGCTATTGTCATTTAAACGCAATTATCATCGTTAACAATTTAATTGTAGTTAAAATTAAGCGCAATCTCTCCTACCCTTTAAGGAGAGATTGCGCAAAATAGCTCTGTTCGTTTTATTACAGCTGTTGCTTTAAATCATAATATAACAACAAAATAGCAATGGAAATGCGTAGAAGAAGGATCACTTCAAAGCTATGCACCAACAGTTCAGAAAAAAATTAAAATTTACATTTTTTATAACGTTTTGTTAAACTGTGCGCAAATTTTCCTAGCTTTACCTTATCTGAACAAATCACGAAAGCGAGAGCAGTCGCTGAGTAATTATATGGCGAATGGTAAGCAAACAAAAATTACATATAGTACAGGAAGGCGCCTATTTTCCACGAAATTGGTGTTTGGGTATAAAGCTCGAATGCCCAACTCTGAGATGGGGCAAATAATAACGTCATAATTTCTCTAGGTATAAGTGCAGGACAAATTGCAGAGTGTGCTTTGATATTTTGAAAGTTACTAGTTACTATTGTTTTAGTAATTCCACTCTCTTTGCCAAACGTTTTTGAAGAATTTTTTGAAAGCATGCTTAATATCATTACAAAGAAAAAAAAAACAACACTGAGCAATCAAAGTCTGTTTTGTTGCTTCTTCTGCCGCTTCATTACCCTTCATACTAACATGTCCAGGAACCCAACAAAATAAATTATCAAATACTTTTTTCCAAAGGTCGTCTGCTGATATCACAAAACTGTATTGTTGAATAAATTGGTATTTTTTCTCCTTAACATTCATAGAAACTTGTTAATATTATATATTAATATGTCATATTTTATTATTTAATTTTACTAGAATTTAGAATCACCCTGTACATATGGTGATTTAAATTTTGACAATTTTCCCTAATGTTCTGCAATATTTGACTACCAGAAGTAATTTTATTCATATATAAAACCGTTACTATTAAGAATACAAAAGCAAAGCTCGAACTTTTCAAAAAATTCAATAACAACTTATTCATTTAAAAAGCTGAAAGATTATCAAAATCCTCCTACTTGAAAACAATTTCCATACAAACTGTTTCTGTTAATTCAATATAGTTTATTCATTATTCCATTATTATTATTTTTTTTTTAATTAATCATTCAAAAATTAATTCGCAAAGCAGAATATTCAAAAATAAAGTTATTTTGCTACAAATAAAACATATTTTCATTGTGATTTCATAAAATGCAGCGTAATCCTCTACAAATTAAAATTAGCAAAACAATTCCGAAAAGTTAGAATATTAGCCATTTAAAATGCGTTACATAAAGTTTTACATTTACATTTTATGAAAGAAATAATTTTGAAATAAATCTACTACAAGTAATTGCTGCTTTTCTATTGATCGAGTAACCATGCCTAAAGTTTAAACAATTGATTTTAGAAAATTTTATAAATCTTTCGAGGGCTTCCCAAGCAAAATCACTTGTAGGAACGAGAATATTTCAATTGTACTTATTCTGAAATCTTAATCAGAATTTAAAAATCACTTCATGAATATTCATCTCAATAAATCACAGTTTTAAATATATCCAACGAAAAATTATATTCTTCATTGTTCCAAGAAATAGGATTTTTGAACTTTTGGCATAGAAAATTGTTTGAATTAAACAGTGAGTGCTGTAATAAATTGCCCACTAATTTAAGAAGCTGTTTTGTTATTTTGTTTAAATATTTATAACAAAAATTCAATAGTTATTGTTTTGAAAAGTAGATAAATATAACTATGGTATATAAAGCTAAAGATGAGGCGCGTATCTCTGCACTTCTTTTGAAAATGAAGACTAATTTCAGTAATCTGTATATTGAAATATATTAGATAGAAATATATAAAAGATAGAAATAAATTATGTACAAGAAATATATTTTGGTGCTCCTTATTTATTTATTTATTTATTTATTTATTTATTTATTTTTTCACTATGGTTGGTGAATTTACTGTAATATGTAATATTTGTATTGATAGATAGATTTATAAATAAATAAATAAATAAATAAGAACACTTCTTTATAGGCTTTTATCCGTCTCTTAATTGAATTCAACTTTTTTTATAGCAATTTTCGTATTGTTCAATCAAAGGAAAGCACTGCAAACGATTACTGAAGTTTAACATATAAAAATAGTGGTATTCAATTAAGTAGCCACTAAAAGTTCCGAATACTTCTATTTAAAATAAATGTCATGAAAAACATTATAACAGCCTCAAATGAAAAAAAAAAAAAAAAAAAAAAAAATACTATTTAATTTTTATATTCCCCGAGGCGAAAATTCTTTTACCCTCGGTTCGAATATTGGTTTGAGATTGTGAATCTGCAGTTATTTATTTATTTATTTATTTTTTCACATGGAGGCTTACACCTAGACTCACAACTTTTAATTGTGAAACATAAACCACTACGAACATTCAAGCTGGAACTGTAATTTTCACCTGGCACTTGCCAATTGAAGACCAGACGGAAATATATGAACTAGCACAATATTTTTTAAAAATATAGTTTTCGACCTAAAACGTTTAAGTTGTTATTACCTTTAGATAGCATTTTTCCTAAAAAACTTTTAATATTTTGTTTTATAACGCTGAAACATTATATACAGTCTGTGACAAAAGTGTCTGAACACTAGAGAAAATTCCTATGTAAAAAAAGTACACTTCAAACGGTTTTGTTAAATAAATCCTTATTGAATCATGTTCTTACACTGACTAAGAACAGGATTCGACAAGGATTTATTTAACAAAACCGTTTCAAGTGTACTTTTTTTACATAGTAATTTTTGCTAGTGTTCGGATACTTTTGTTACCGACTGTACCGTATCAACAAAATAATAAAATTTTCTATATTAAAAACTATATTCTTTAACGTAAAGTACACTACTTAAGTTTCAAACTTTAACGGAAAATAAATGTTCATTTAATAAAAGTGAAGAGATTTAAAGAATTTAAAAGAAAACATTATAAATTGACAAAGCGTGTTACAATAGTCTCGAGTTAAAATTATTAAATACGACCCTTCATCATACCAGAAAAATAGCATGCATTAACTTACCATGAAGCAATGATTCACATTTAATTAATCGCAACACTTGTAGTATCTTTGAAATTTATGAGGTTTGTTTACAAAGTTTTAACACAACATCGTTCAACACTATGTGGATTTTATTAATATTTCATAATAATTGAATTTTTTAGAAAAGATCACTCTAAATACAAGTACAGTAGAACCTCAATCCATCGTTTTTCAAGAAATGCGTGAATATATATATATATATATATATATATATATATATATATATATATTAAAGCGGGAAAACGGCGGATGCGGGTTAAAATCAAAACACGAAGAAAACAATGTTTATGAATTAATATACACAAAGTATATACAGAATACTATTAATAAAAACTAATTTGATACTTTCCAGACTGGCAAATAAATAAATCAATGTTGTAGAACATTGAGTAAAGTTCATTTTTAAATATTAGTAATTTTATGTTGGGTTTTTCGTTCATTCTATAAATTAAACAGGAACTTTTCCAGATTTACAACATTTTTCTGGTCCTTTTCGATAATTTCATGTGCTTTTATAAAAGTCTGAATGTTTTCAAATGCCATAATTACGTCAAACATACGAGACAGGTGTAGGCTTAGCTTCATCGGCGTGAAAATTATACTCTGTTTTCCACCATTATTTTCATTTTGAAATTACACATTTCTCCTATGCTTTAGGATACCGCATGTCTCAACGTCTTGATTAATGCAAATATTATTACTAAATTTTGTACCAGACACATCCTCTGCTACACGCAACCTTTCTTCATCTGCATTATCATCATCATCATCATCATTTTCTTGCTGTTCTGTTTGGTGTTTTTCATAATTTTTCGCACGTAACCGTATTTCACGAAACAATTTTCTTTATTTCCGAAGAGATTACTTCCTGCCATACTGAAATTACAAAATGAATAGAAGGTCCGGAGATATGGCATCACAATTTTGATCCTCCATCCAAATGGGGAAAAGAGTTGTTTTACTATGAAAAAAGTAATTCCAGTTTCTATGCCTTATGGAACAGCTTAACCTTCAGCAGAAAATTTGTACAAGGTCGGGAGAAAAAAATTACAACGATGTATTCGGGAAAACGACTTTTAGAAGCACGATACAGGGTATCGTTACCATTATTTAAATACAATTTGTGCAGGAACTATAGAAATAAAACGATCAATGCGAGAAAACGATGGATGCGGGAACGATAAATCGAGGTTTCACTGTATCTGAAATTCAGACACAAATGAGTGTGAAACGGAATGTTCAATTTTAAGACGCATAAAAAAAATGTCTTATTTATTTCGTGCACTCGAAGTATCTTAATCTTTTATCTATTGTATTGTGAAACAGACAAAAAATGTATCTGAAATATATTTTTTTTATTTACTTAAGAATACTTTTCAAAAGTATATAAAATGCAATTTATGCATATTAACTCATAGTACTTAACGATAATTTAGTGACATGCGTACATAGAAGTCAAATAAGAAGATTGATACTTTTTTTTTTTTTTTTTTTTTTTTTTTTATGTTTTAGTGCTCAAAATTCATGCAAGTTGTTAACATTCAAACATTAAAATACTTAATTAAAAAAAAAAAAAAAAAAAAAAAAATCGTATCAATCCATTCACAAAATAATGCACAAATATCTTTACACTATATCGATAAACTAAAATAACGTAAAATCGAGGCAAAAAAAAAATCGCATGAATCTATCTACATAATAATGCACAATTATGTTTAGAATATATCGATAAACTAAACTAAAATAATGTAAAATTGAGGAAAAAATTTAAACACTCAGTCACATAGTACATTTTTAAAATGTTCAAAAAAGTTAAAGTTTGAATTATTTTATTATTTTTTTTAACAAGTTTTCGAGGAAACTCTTGATATGTTTACTTTAGATAAGTGTCAGCCAGTTTCTTTTCTTTCTTTCTTTCCTTTTTCTTTTCTTTTTTTTTTTTTTTTTTTTTTTTAATATTTTTATGTTTGAGTGCTGAAAATTCATGCAAATTTTTGACATTCAAACATAAAAGTACTTTAAAAAAATTATCTTATTAACCCATCGAGAAAATAATGCACAAATATGTTTAGAATCTATCGATAAACTAAAATATTGTAAAATCGACGGGAAATTCTAAACTCCCAGTCACATAGAAAATTTTTAAATGTTCAAAAATATTAAAATTTTCATTTTTTTTTTTTTTTTTTTTTTTTTTGGTAATAGTTTTCGAGAAATTTATATATGTTACGCATATAAACGTCGGTGCAGAAGTATGCAAACTTCCAAAATTCTAAGACAGTAAATTCAAAGACTGATTTTCATCATCCACAATATAATAATTCATCCGACATGTATTGGGATTTCTATATTCATATATATACTGTAAAGTGTAAACAAATTGTTTTTCAGTTATCCTTGTGCACAAGTAAAATTATGAGAGAATTTCATTACTTAATTTAAGTACATGATTTCCCTTTTAATTGAATTCAATAGAATAACCTTTCTAGGAAACTGAATTAATAAATGGACATACTAAGAAAAAAGCCAAGCTTAAATATTTCTTTTTATTTTACTTATTTATATATATATTTATTTTCTGCACAACTTTTGATATTAAATTATATTCAAAAATAATATAAATTATACCCTATGAGGGAAAAAAAAAGACAAAAAAAAAAAAAGAATAGAAAGCTTCCATCTGATTGATTCTTATTCCATTGATATGCATACAAATTTGAAACTTAAATAGGAAAATATTTTTAGTTATATTTAAATGAGCACAATAATACCTATACTCCGCGACAAAAAGATAGGTACAAAAGGTTTTTTCTTTAATTTTTCATAAAATAATATTATATAAATTGTGCTTATCATTTATTATTATCATAAAATAACACTATTTCAAGACTATTTTTTTTTTTTTTTTTAAGACTAATTTAGAAAAAATTTAACACTAACATTTTTCTAATTTAAGACTACACTCCGCGACAAAAAGATAGGTACAAAGGTTTTTTTTTTTTTTTTCATAAAATAAATTCAAAAAAATTTTGAGAGTGATTTTTTTCTAATTGAAGACTACACTCCGCAACCTTTGAACATGAATATTTTGAATATAATACAAATATTTAGTATGTATTTGATATGATAATATTTTTTTATGATAATAAATGATCAGCACAATTTAGTAATGTTATTTTATGAAAAATTAGAAAAAAGTTGTACCTATCTTTTTGTCGCGGAGTGTAGTCATAACTTAGAAAAATTTTAGTCTTAAAATTTTGCTAAATTAGTTTTTAAAGAAAATTAGTCTTGAAATAGTGTTATTTTATGATAATAATAAATGATAAGCACAACATGAAAAATTAAAGAAAAAACCCTTTGTAACTATCTTTCTGTGGCGGAGTGTACATACGAAAATATATAAGGAGATTTCAATACACTAAAAAAAATCTGATCTCAGTTTTCAGAGAATCTTGTAATTAGGTCTATATAAAATAATTTAAAAGCATTTAATTAACTGCAGGAATGATGTTAAGATTGATAATTATTCTATCTTAAAAATATAAAATTGTATTATATTAAATTTGAAGATTTATAATAAATAAATAAATAAATAAATAGTGTTGAATCTAACTTGAAGGTACTCTTTAACTTTTTTTTTTTTTTTTTTTTTTTTTTTTTTTTTTTATTAAATAAAGATATATATTATTTAAAGAAAAAAATTGGCACCAATATTACCTTTAACCCAGAATTGCAACACTTCTTTCAATGAGAAGAAGAAAAAAAAAAAAAAAAAAAAAAGTTAAAAAAAAAAAAAAAAAAAAAAAAGAAATTAACAATGTGAATATACATAATAATAAACATATTTTGAGTTGAAACATGTGAATACCAAATAAGTATGAATTTTTTTCAATATTACTTAATATAATTTTACTATAAATGAGAACATGGCATTGAATATTTTACTAAAAATTATTTTAAAAATAAATAAATAAATAAATAAAATATTAAAAATAAATAATAATTCAGAGATATAGTAAGATAATTGCTGTTATCGTCAAAACTAATTTACCTTACTAACACAGCTGCCTTATTTATTTATTTTCTATTATTGATTGCTGCAAATTATCTATTTATCTATTTATGTATTTATGTTTTATTTTCGTCAATATATGAATACAATTAAAATTAAAATTAAATATAGTCTATTACTCACATAATCCTATTCCTTTGAAAATATCTCAATCTTATGTTTTATACGTATATTAAGCTTTATTTCATTTATTTATTAATTATTATTATTATTATTATTATTATTATTATTATTATTATTATAGAGGTGTTTATCGATTTATAACAAAACTTATGTAGATTATTTTAAATTTTATAAAATCTCAATTAATATAAGAATATAGTAATATAAATTTTATGAGATTATTGTTTCTTTTTCTTCTTCTTCTTCTTCTTCTTTTTTTTTTTTTTCTTTTGTCTCGTTTAGAGATATAGAGCAGATATATTAAATCAATTGAAAAATAAAATAACATTTTAGAAGTTTTACTCCTGTTGAAGTGCCATCATAAATCTTTTTCAATAGCCTTGTGCCGAAAGTTTTATTTTATTTTATTTTATTACTGGAGGTTGCGTATATACATGGGAGTATATAGAAAGATATAAATATATATAAATATATGTAGTGATCAATAAATGAGACGAATTAAAGCCTTTTTAATCTTTTCCCCGTCCCCCGAAATTGCTGTTGGACTCCAGTCGAATTGATTGCCGTTCTGCACTGGATATCAATTAAACCCTGAGACTCCCTGCTGCTGAATGAGTGAGAGAAAAGAGGAAAGATAGAAAGAGTGAGAGAGAGAGAGAAAGAGAGAGAGAAAATCCGAAAGAAGAAAACACGTGCATTCGGAAAAGGGAGGTTCCTGGGGGGAGAGAACGAGGGGGAATCTAGCAGCTGATAGGGCCGGCGGAGGTAAACAAAACAGGCCAACTCTTTGTGCCCTAGAAACGAAAAGATAGAACTGGTGGCGCTAGTGCTCCAGGTCTCGAGGCACTACACCCCCCCATTCTCGCTACCCCCCATACTTTTCCTTCTGGTGGCAGCCAATGCACAAGGAGGATCAATAAAAGTCATTACGCGTAGGATAGAACGAAGAGAGGACGCAACGAGTGAACGAATGATGTAGAGAAGTGGGGGAGTATAGGAAGAGAGGAGAGGCCTGAGGCAGTGGGAAAGAGGACTCGCAGAACAGAAAGAGCTCCAGTCGTGTTCGAGATATTGCTCACATCAGAAGCGGGAACTGAAGTCTCCGTTCCTTCCGACCGAAGATCGGCGCGGAAGCTCAAAGGTAAAGCCACGTGGGTGGCTGGTCAAATCCTCCCGCGTCGGTAGGTACAATAAATATTTATTTGTGTGGTACGAAGCTTGTCATAATAGACGCATGCTATATCAGTGTAAACAAACAAAGTGAAAGACTGGCATAATGCCCAAGTAAAGCACAGCACATGGCATGTAACCTAATCATCAGCTGACTTGATATTAATCTTTGTGAGGGGGAAAAAAGAACTTTTGGACGTCTAGAAAAAGGTAAGAAATTACCTACCTGACTATATTCGTATAAAATTTATTTGGAATATCAACAAATAAGAAGAGGTAAAAAAAAAATTGTCACGACAGAAGTGTGGGGGAAATAAAAGTACGAATATCTTACAAATGGATTTCTATTAATTATAAAAATACTATAAATATGATGAAGTGTACAAAATCTACTAATAAATGGATTTATACAAATTATAAGGCATGTTAAGCGTGATTATAAACACAAATTTTATGCAAAGTAATTCAAATGGATACATACAAGTTATTAAGGTATTATTAAACAGTTATATATGCAATATAGATAAAGAAAATTTTCCGCCATTGGATATGAAAAGTATGATAACGCGTAAATAATCATACTATAAATATTATACACAAAACTGACCCAACAGCCAACTTATGGAAAGAATTAATTTTATCTTTGAATAAATACCATTATAACAAAACACGTTATATACTTTTTTTTTTTTTTTTTTTTTTTTAACAGAGTAATAAAAGACTAATAACTTTTGAATAAAACGGAATTTTTAATCACTTTTAATCATATTTACTTTTTTAATTATTTAATCAGGCATACTTTGGTTCACAAAAATATGTTTTAAATAAAAAATTAATTTTTATAACAAAGCAAATACTATGATAATATGTATATATATATATATATATATATATATATATATATATATATATATATATATATATATATATATATATATATATATATATATATATATTAATTACTAAAATGAAATTTCAGTAAAGCATATTATAAATGAAATGTTATTATTATTTTTTTTTTTTTCATAAATATTAATCATAAACTTATTAATGTATTATTTTCATTTATTATATTTCACAATATTAATAATTTTAAAATCAACTCCACTTTAAACTGTTCTGACAAAAAAAAAAAAAAAAAAAATCCAAAATAAAATTTATTCGAAACTTTCACGCAAGTAATTATTCTATCTAATTAGATTCATAAAAATTTTACTCTTATTTATTTATTTATTTATCTGTTTATTTATATCGTCGTAAAACATTTTTAAACGTCTTAACTCGTATTGAATTGCATAATTTTGAGGTACGTGTGTTTAATGAGAAATATATCAAAATAATACACAAATTCCATTATTTTCATCAAACTGGAGGCGTTTTATTCAAAATTAGAGGAGATTTTGTTAATTAGACAAAATGTAAGTTACTTATATGTCTTCATTAAATACTCTTTGTAATTGTTTAATTAGTCTATTTGCTTTTTAAATGCGTTTTGTTCATTCTTAACAACAATTTGATAGAGGAGCGATTAAGGTAAAGATATTTATTTGAAAGTTAATGAGGAAGAAAAACATAATGTACAATAAAACATTATTTTTAACGAGTTAATTAGTGAATATATAATATGTATTTAATATATATATATATATATATATATATATATATCTGGAAGATATTTTTCCTTGGTTTGATTTATTGAATGAACGTTTATTTCCTTTTTTAACGTAAAGTTTTTTTTTTTTTTTTTTTTTTTTTTTTTTGTCGGTACGTGTGTAACATTGAGTTTATTAGAACAACTGTGTGTTATTTTGATAACTGTTTACTTTTGAATTCCGAAACATTGAAACATATGTAATACATTCAAGTAAAGTTAGAATTTTTAAAAGTTTTAATTTGTTGAGTTAGAAAAGGTGTAATATAACGTGTCAGCATTTTCTGTGGAGAAAATAAGATTTTTCCTTTAAAACATTAAATTTACTATTAAGCTTTTATTTTTACTTTTTATAAAATAAAATGTAAGAATACTCTGCCTCTAAAGAATTAAAATCAATCACCTTTTTACATTTTACATAACAAAATATGTTTAAAACCGTTATAAGTTATTTTGTTTTTTCTAGATACAAAAGTTTAAATTTTATTATCCACAGATTAAACTCTTTATTATTATAATTATAATTATTACTATTATTATTATTATGAGTTTTTGAACTTTTTACGTCTGAATATTTTCAGTTCAAAATATTTTATCTCTTAAAAGAAAAAAAAAAAAAAGTGTTTTACAATCTGTACAATTTACTAACATACTTCGTATTTTTATCGTTGGGAAAAAAAAAAAAAATTAAATGAAATCTTAATTTAAAAGTACAGATTTTCTAAAAATAAGTTACATCTCTTAAATTTCTACATTAAAATATTAACTTTGTTTAAATATATTTAGGATAATTCATCAACATTTACAATAGATATATGTCTAGTCATTAATAAAACTATTTATTACTTATATATAAATTTGGAAAAAACCGTAGCAGAAAAAAGTTTCTAAAATTAACATTGGATTCAAAAATAAAATTTTTAGTTTCTTTTCCTTTTCTTTTTTTTTTTTCTGTTTCTCACTGTTTCAAATTTACTCTAAATGCTTAACTTTTTTCTATGATACATCTACATTTGTATTTATCAGTATTTTATCGTAGTCGTTATGTTCGTTAAATATTTGTCTTATCAAGACGAGATTAAATAAAAATTTCTATAAATATGTATATATATTTTTATAGAAAATTTATACGAAAATATTGTTTCGTTAAATTTAACTAATACTAATCGAAAAAATTCTGAAATATAATCTTTAACTACGTTTCACAGAGAAACTTCAGATTAAAAAAGTTATCCGCGGAACGATATTTCTAAACTTTATCTTTAAATCGACATGGATGTATGAATATCAATAACGTCAGTTTCGTTGCTGTTAAGGTTTTTCGCTCTTTTCAACATTTTGTGATGTAACATCTGACATCTGACATATTCACTTGATCGTCATACCAAGAGGGCTGTATGTCTATCTTAAAAGATTATCGTCTCCATGTATTTAGGTTTAAAGTTTAGATATTAAAATAGAAAAAAAGAATAAAAAAACAAGTATTATTATGCGTTTTCTTGTTCCATAAATGAATCACACTTTAAATAAACTTTTCAAGTAAAATAAATGTTTCGTTTGTAACAGTTTAAAAATAATAATATTTAATACCAATAAAATTAAAATACGTATTTTAATAGTTTCTATGAAAATTTTTAAAATTTGTTTAAAATAGTTAAATTTTGAAATTGAACGAACATTAAATTTGTTTCGTTAAAAAAAAAAAAAAAAAAAAAAAAAAAAAAAGACGTGCGATATATTTTGGGAATATATTTTACATTTTATAATTAACCAACACAACAACGATAATAAGTAATATAAGTTAATAATTTTACAGCGAAATATTTAACAAAAATCAGTGAATATATAAGTCTTTGTAAATGTATTAAAAAGTATTTATACACATGGAAAACTAATAAATTAAGTATTTCTAAACTGCATTCAGAAGATTTTATTTTAGATCATTTTAATTTCATTCTTAGAGTTCAAAAATAAATAATTATATAAATAAATATAAATATAAAGGGCCTTTTCCTTCACACATTTGTAAAAATGAACCATTATTCTCAATTTAATTAAAATTCATTTACTAAATATATTTCTGATAAAATTTTAAACTAATCTTCATTATCATATATTTTTAATATTCTAAAGATTAATAAACGATAAATTTCTTTCCTTAATCTTTTTTTTTTGTTGTTGTTGTTGTTGTGTGTGTGTGTGTGTTTTTGAATATTATATAACATTTGCTAAAATAAATTTCGTATATTTAGAAATCGGTTAAACATAATTTCATGTATAAGGTTCTTATATAAATATATAGTATTAACCGATGTTCTTTAAAATATATTTTAACCGTTCTTCTGAAATATTACATATTTAAGTCCAAAAGTACTTTTGAGTTTTTTTCCGGAAACATTATCGTCTCTAAAACTGTAAATTATTTACTTTTACTTACGTATTTTTATTTTTATTTTTATTTATTTTTATTTATTTTTTTTATTTTTATTTTTTAATCTCCTTAAATTAATTCACTTGGAAAGTTGAAATGTATCTTCTCGAAAACAATAAAAGTACTGTGTTTATAACATAATTAATTATTCTGGTATATAAGATATTTAAAACTTTTATCTAATTGAAATAAATTCTGTGAAACTCAAATTATTTTAACTATAAAACCACAAGTGTAGTTAAACATTACTATATTTTTGATAAAAGAAACAAACAAACAAAAAAAAAAAAAAAAAAAAAAAAAAAGGTGTTTTAAATAATAAATTTTAAAATGCAATCGTTTTATAATTTTCTAAAAAATTCTTATATTTAAGAAAAAAAAAAAAAAAAAAAAAAAAAATTAGAGTTATTCAAAAATTCAATAAAAAACGCTTAAGAAATGAGGTATGGGTAGATTCTTTAAACAGTATCATTCCATTCATAACTAGTTTTCAATAAATTAATTTTAATAATAAATAATTTAAATATATATATTCAATTTTTTAAAAGAACATTTTTCCAGGAAACAGGAATAAAAAAAAACTTTCCGAAAAACATTTTTTGAAAAAGATTCTTAAATTGTCACTTAAATTTTATACATAAGATGCAGCTTGCGTTAAACTGCCTTTTCACTCCAAACCTGTGGCCCCCAAAAGAAATTTTTCGAAAATTTAACTAAATTTACACTTTATCGACTTACTTACTCATTATATAAAACGAATATTTTTCTATTAAATAAAAATTTCATTCATTTTTAACGCAATAAATTTATTTATTCATTCATTGCTGTTAAATTTATTTATTCATGTAGTTTATAGCGCCAGTTAGATTTTTTTTTTAATGACATTTAAAATTAAGATTATTCTAAATATTAAATGTATAACAAAACAAAATCTTGTCTTTATTTATTCTGGCTTCTATGCATACCCTTTATTTTTTTGACGTCTTTAATATTATCGATAAAATTTCGATTATTATAACCAGAATTCTTTTATGATTCCTAAAGAAAATATTAACCAACGTTTAATTTTATATTTCTTGTTATTAATTCATACAACAGAATTTCTTGATATAGTGTCTAATAAAACATAACTGTAAAGCAACTATACTTCTCAGATAATTCTCAGATTCTCAAATTCTCAGATAAGCTCAAATACTTCACTAAAAAATATCTTCTAAGTTACAAAAATCATAAATTGAAACTTCTGTAAGGATATAAAAATTTTATTGTAAAAATTTAATAATTTATTTCTGTTCATTGTAAAAAGTGAATAAATTATCTTTGTTAATAACTATTTATGGAATTGTTAATTAATAAATGAACAATTGTGCGTAAATATATAAAACTCATCTCCCTAAAGTAAATTTGAATAATTAATAACAGTGTAAACAATTTTTAGAAAATCATTTAACACCTCTTTATCAAAATCATTAAACTGAAAAAAAAATCAGATTTGTCCTGTGAAAACAGTAGAAGTGTACCATAAAGTAATATCATACTGAAAAAATCTATTTATCAAATCATAAATATCATTTGACATTTGAAGAGAGATTCTATTATAATATAATGCAGACTCATAGTAAAATTCAAAATTCTTTGTAAACAGTTATACTTAATATAATATTTTATCTATATTTATTCATTTAGAATTTTTGAGGACTGTTTTCAATTTAATAATTAACATAATTATAATTAATTCATAATTCTAAAGTTCTATATATCTCTATTAAAGAAAGAAATGTAATGTCATTACATTACTGAGATAAGGGTTTATTATTCCTTGGCAGATTCTAAATATCAAACCAATATATTAATTCTCTAGCTAGTCCATTGGAAAAAAACTTCCCCTATAAAAAATTAATCATAACTAACTAAAGAAATAATTAATATATATATACATTTTTTTTTCTCAAATGTGTTATATAAAATTCTATGGAATGTCTAATCGAAAAGACAATAAATAGAGAGAAAATCTAACTGTACAAAAAAAAAAAAAAAAAAAAAAAAATTCAAAATATTTATTTAAAAAAAAAAAAAATTAAAAGACTTTTAGAAAATGTGAACGAAACATGATTTTTTCTTGTGAAAAATAATAACGAAAATAAATAAAAATATTTCTTAATATTTAATGTGAATAATAATTCTAGAAACGTAATAATGAGATCTAGTAAGCCAAAAAAATAAAATAAAATAAAATAAAAAAATAATAATAGTAATAGTAATAGTAATAATAATAATAACACTTTTATTGAGAAAAATATAATATTTTAGAATAAATATTTTAAATCCTAATTTTTCTCCTTTAAATATTAGGTTTTTTAATGTAGGCTTTCGTTTTATAAAAATTTTAACTTACTTTACTTACTTGACATGATAAAATATAATATTACATTAGTTTGTTCTGTTTTATAAGTTAATTCAATATCGAGGTTATTACTTTGTCATTAGAAAACTTTTATTTTAGAAAAAAAAAAAAAAAAAAAAAAAAAAAATTAACTAACATTAAAAATTACGTTTAAACTATTTCCTAAATTCACGTTCTCGTGAAATTACACAGTTGATATTTTATTTTGCTTAATTTCAAAATAAATAATTTTTATATAAATAACTATTTAAATTGTTTTTCTGAAATTTAAAATTTTCTCGCTTTTATACTAATTATGAGATATAATATGGATATCATTACATTTTAATCATGATTATACATTTTTTAATTAGTTACTACATAAGTGATTTCATTAAAATACTTCATCTCAATGAATGTTATGCATGTGCAATTATCTAATTTTATACTTCAGATTTCTCGTCTATTATGGTACTAAAGTTGATATATGAATGAACATTTTGTAATTTGTGAACTTCTAACATTTGCATTCGTAATTTAGAAATGCTTAATTCACATTCGTAATTTAAAATATAATCTAAATGAGTAATAAACATCGCTTTAAAAATATGCTGTAAAAGTTCTATGTTTGAGCCAATTTAACTTCCACTGAAAATTAAAAATCTGGCATATTTTTTCCATGTTTTTCAAGACATTTATATAAGTATTAAGCTATATATTATAAAATGTTAAAATAGAGGCCCAGCTGTTGAAATTTAGTAAGCTAATCTATCAAAGTAAACATTGTAAAATTTAAATATATCTTTGTTATTAATACATCTCTCACCGTATGATCTATTATATTTAGTTGCGTAAAAATATTTTGTTATGTAATTATTTATTATTTATTAATATATTGAATTTATCAATAACGCAGGTATACACCTAAAATTTCGATTTGATATATATGTATGTATTTACATATATATTGAAAACCCTATCAAATATTGCTATATTTTTATGTGTGTATGTGTGTTGAAACCAAAACTGAAGCCAGTTTTTCTCTATCACGTATAGATTTTTATTTATACAGAGTGTCTACCGACATAATTTCTCCCTGACTCTTCTGCCAATATAATTATAATGTGACTATTATAGTACGTTTCCACATTTAATTAGAATTAATCAAGGAAACATAATAGAAACTAAGTGAAAATGAAGAGTTGGGTTGGGTTGCGGGGACTAAGGCCGACTAACTTTACTAGGATCCTAGTGTCCTCCGTGGGGTCATTCTAAGGGGTCCTATCCCCTGTTTACGCAAGTTTCAAAGAAAACCACGGAAAACTCTTAACGGTTAGGCCGACGAGCGCGACCTGGGATGAAACCCGGCATCTCACGTCTACCAGCTTTGTCCGCAGAACTGCTCAGCCACTGATGGGCTGCGAAAATGAAAAAAATATGTCGGTAGACATACTGTATTGAGGAAAAAAAATCTATTCATTATAGAGAAAACTTGGCTTCATTTTCGGGATCATTCCACCAACAAGCAACAAATTAATATTTGCACACATTATTTTTATAGACCTGTGCAATTAATTATTTGTTATTATATTTATTATTTCTTTTTATACTGCCGTAAAAAAACTGAATTTTGACTTCTAATAACAATTTGTTTTTGAACTACAAAATGACGTCAACAAAGCACAATTTGCAATTTTAATCATATGCTTTTACTGAGTGATTCACTATCAACTGTCATAGAACTATACTTAACTGAATGATGATAAAAATCGGGTATTTGACTATTTAAAAAATGTAGAATACGTAATTCTATTGTTAAAAAAAAAATCATAATCTGCTTCTATTTTCTAAAAATCTGGACTGACTCTATTGGACTTTCCGAATATTAAGTAATTAACGATTGTTTAAATAAATTAAAATAAGAGAAGTCCGGAATCAATCAGTTCAATCGAATAAGGCGTTTAGCGCTATTGCACTACATATAATTTGAGCCCATAGACCATAATAATATAGAATTTTAGTTGTTTTCCTGTAAAAATCTATAAATGTTAGATCCACCAAAATCTATACAGTTTAAGCGACGGTGATCTATAACATGTATATAAATTTTCAGGTCAATCAGCTTTTAGACGTTATCGCACTTTAAATAATTTCAACCCATAGGCCTTAAAGAAATTTTTGTTGTGTCCCTGTAAAATCACTGTAAATTTGTCTAATATTATAAACATCTTTTAAACATATCTCCAGTTCAAAATCGAATATTTACATGTTTATTTAATTCTGCAGAAATAAATCGTTTGTTTAATAATAATGATAAATAAAATTTTTCATAAAACAAGATTATAAAAAAAAAAAACCTGTGTTTTATGTAAATACATTTTATTATTATTATTATGAGTGAGGCTATATTTACATGTTCCTTTTAATTTAAATGTACTTAAAATTAAATGAAATAATTCTTCACTAACAACACACAAAATTTCTTTTTTCTTTTCTTTTTTTTTTTTATATTTTAAGGTCCATTCTTTAATTGAATAAATAGAAAAAAAAAAACATATTATGATTACTTTAACATCTTAAGTCTTTTGTTATTTTTATCGATTTTATTCTTTTTTAAACAACTTATAAATTATACTTACCAGTCTAGTCGTATACTTCAAAAATTTCTAAATGTTATCTTTGGGATCACTATAAAAATATGAATATCATGTAACAATTTCAATTCAGTTTGTGGATCATTTTTTCCCCGTTTTCTTCCGTTTCCGAAGATGTTGAGCGTGACATATGATGTGCTCATCCGATCATATCGAAAAAAAAATGGTGTTATTCTGAAAGAAAATCATGTAGATTTCGTCTATGCGTTTTAGAAATAACAATATTTTGCTTGAAAATTCAAAAAATATTTTATATAGAGACTATTGTTTCAAATCATGATATTACTTTTCGTGTACTGTCCAGTGTTCAAAATTCAGTAGAGTATATTATTCCGATTAAACGTATGTATGATTCAAAAATAGATTTAAAGTCTAATATAAATGCAGAATTAAATCAGGTAAAAGAAATTAGTTATCTTTATTTAATTAGTATTACTTGTGTTTATATGTAATTTTATTGCATTCTTTTGCAAAAGTATTTGTTAGTTGCAATTAAAAACGTTAAACATCCCGATCTTAATGGTAATAACTATAAATTATTTGCATTTATTTACTTGATATATCCTTAAATAAATGTACATATATTTATATATATAGTCTGTATTGTATATATGTTCTACATGTTACAGCGATAACAAGTAATATTGACTAAATAATTATACGCAATTCGGATACAATTAACCCTTTGATGGTCCTATTTAATCTCATTCCTCTAGTTAGTGTTGCCAAATTTGAAGACTTTTTAGTCAATATTCACCACTAAATTTTAACTGTAACAGTTTCCTAATCACTTTGAAGGTTATTCTTCCATTATATATCACTCCTTAAAATTATTGGTGTTACTTGAATAAATAATTCCCTAAATTTGGTAACAACGTTTAGAGCGTTTTAGAACATTACGGCCGGCAAAAAGTTAAAGAAATATTATTGCTTTGAGCTTTAAATGTCCAAATTATGATATAATTGAAAAATAATAATAATAAAAGTAGATGGGGACAAAAGAAATATTACCGCACATTTATTTTTAAACTATGTGATATATTGGTGCTCAAAGTTCGCAAAATATGCAATATTTCAGTACTCAATGTTTATAGAAAGTGTGGTATACCAAAACTAAAACAGTGTCATTCTTAAATCGATGGAAACAAATTGCAACACTGTTAAAAATAAAATCCTACTTTTCACTAGAAAAATTATTCCAATTAAACTGCAACCAATATTTTTGGATTTGGGTTAGATTTTGGAAATAAAGCCGATTGACTGCTGTAGGTCCTAGGCCTGAGGGAGAGCGCCCTCCTTGGGGGGTCTTTCTAAGGGGTCGTAGCCCGTATTTATGCAAGTTTCGGGGAAAACCAAGGGAAACTTCGAACGGCTAGGCCGACGAGCGCGACCTGAGATTGAACTCGGCACCTCACGTCTCCAGCTTTGAACGCAGAACCGCTCGGCCGCTGGTGGGCACCAATATTTTTGGAATGTTGTATTCTCTATGTTTCACAATTTTTCATTTATTTATTTATTTATTTTAAGCATGTTTAAAAATCCTTCAAAATTAATGAAACAGAGGCATTTTTTCCCCCTTGAATGTGACATTTTACGAATCTAATACTTTTACAGATAATTGAATATATTGTGACCGATAAGAAAACACACTACTTTTTGTTTTTTTCTTTTTTAAAACACTCATCGTGGTAATGGCGCTCGCTCGTAATAGTAAATAAGTAAGTTAATTTGTTAATAAATTAATAACTTAAATAATAAGTTCAGTTAATAAGTACGTCAATGAACACGCTGCATTAGAGTAGAAAAATATTCTGTAGAGCAGGGGTGGCCAACCTGCAGCCCGCGAGGAGACTAACGATATTTTACGTTTGACAACTTTGGTTAACACATTAAAAATTAATAAAGACGTTCTGACTTTTAGAAGGGAAAACAAATACCTTTCAACGATTATGGTAGCTAATAATCACATTGTTGTTATGAAATATTATTAGATCCATTGATTCTATTTTTTAATTATACTTTTTTCTACTTAATTCTGCTATTAATATATATGTCAGAATTTTTTTTATGGTACTATTGTTATTTTATGACTGCATGTAAATAATTTAAATTAATGTATTCTGTTCCGAATCTTCCTCCTGCCCTCCCCCGAAAACGCATATACATACATGATTCATACACTCACAAACATATTTACACATAAACATATATACATAAGGTGCGGCCCGCCTGAATAAAATAGGTTCCCATTGCGGCCCACCATACATTTTTGCTTGGGCAGGCCTACTGTAGAAGACGAGTTAACTCGTCTACAGCGCACATTGAATAATCTTGGAAGACGAAATATTTCATCCCTCGCGATGAAATTGTTTATTTAATATTTTTCGTTATTTTACCATAGAAATAACAGTAGAAATATTTAGTGACAATTAAAGTCAATATGTTTATTACGGGTAATTTTGTAACTTTTAATTGCGTCATTTATAAAAAAAAAATGATTCCGTACTAAACAAATTATCTTCTGGTAAGCTAACAAATTTAAGTGGAATAATTTGTTTTATCAAACTAATATGCTTAAAATTTAAAATGCTCAATATTGCCTTTTTTATAAGTATATCTTAAATTTAAAAAGCAACATAATATAAAAGCATAAGAAGACGAACGGTAAACGATTTGATATTTTAAAAAATGAAAAACGGTTAACATATGAATTCAAAAATCCATTATTTCACGTGTAACAGACATGTAACATATAAAACTGGCACGGTCAATATATGTCTGTTGTACAACTAACCGATATCTTCTAATTATTAAAGTTGTATCGTGCAAAAATATATACTTCATTTTCTAAACATACATATATTCACACTATATGCCATTCACATAATTAAAATATCATGAAATTGTATCTTTGTAAGCATTCAAAAAATATCTGTGTTGATGTCGAATAAAATTATCTGGCAAACAGAAATAAAGCAATGTTGAAAATTTATGTTTCAAAATTACGTTATGTGTCATTACTTAAATATGTTCTTCGTTTAGCAATACAGTTTATATGTTGCATGATTTCAGAGTGACAGACTTGTGTCAAATACGCTTATTTTTACATTATTTTTCTCATGCAAAATCACACATACTTAAAGCCTGACGAAAATGACTAATGGATACAAACTACTGAAAAGTTTCATCTTCCTTAAGTTATTTTTACTTTGAGATTTCAACGATAATACATGCATGTTGAAATGTAATGTTGAAAATTTATATTTCAAAAATATATTTCGTATTATTACTTATGTTCGTTGTTTAGAAATACAGTTTAAACGTTGTATGACTTAGAGTGACAGCCTTATGTCAAACACGCTTATTTTTACATTCTTTTCCTCATGCAAAATCACACATATTTAAACCCGGACAAAAATGAATAATGGATACAAACCATTGAAAAATTTCATCTACCTTAAATTATTTTTACTTTGAGATTTCAACGATAATACACGCATGTTAAAATGTAATGTTGAAAATTTATATTTCAAAATTATATTTCGTATCATTACACTGTAAAAAAAAAAAAAAACCTGTTAAAAGTACAGGAAAAATCTGGCAGCTGGGGTGTCAGAATTTCTCCGTCAAAAATACAGGACAAAACTGTACTTTTAACAAAAAAAAAAAAAAAAAAAAACTCTTTGATTTACAGGATTCCTGTGTAAAATATATGTCAGTGATACAATTTTGCGGTTTTAAACTGTGTATTTGACGGAGAAATACTAGCACCCCAGCTGCCAGATTTTTCCTGTACTTTTAACAGTTTTTTTTTTTTTTTTTCTTTTTTTCAGTGTACTTATTTTTGTTGTTTAGAAATACAGTTTAAACGTTGCATGACCTAGAGTGACAGTCTTATGTCAAACACGCTTATTTTCACATTCTTTTTGTCATGCAAATTCACACATATTTAAAGCCTGATAAAAATGACTAATGGATACAAATCATTGAAAAATTTCATCTTCCTTAAATTACTTTTACTTTGAGATTTCAAAGATAAAACATTCGTCAGTATGTAATATTTAAAATTGTAAGTTATTATTATATATTGTCGACACGGTATACTTTTCATCTAAATCCTCTCAATCTTTCTGACCCAACAATTTTATGCATTATCTAATTTCCATTGTTGCACTTATCTCATTTTTTAAATACTTTTTTATCCTCTTGATTCTAGTTCGTAATGTATCCATATCTCTTACTTCAATGAATTACCTCTATCTTATACTCATTCATAACCCCAAAAGTTTTTTTCAGGCTCACCTTTTTCGTTAAGCGTATCACATTTCTATTATAGCCTATGGTTAAATCTTTTACGACCCATTTTACGACCCTTTCTTAATTTTATTAAGGTTTACCCAATATCATACAGTTAGACAGACCGTAAAGAGTATGGGAATTTTCTCCGGGAGCAGAATATTATTCGGATTCCAAAAATCTAAGTTGTTGTCGCCTTTAATGGAGGTCTGTTTTAATAAGTTTGTATATCTCGAAAAAAATCAGCATCTTTCATATGCATTAAGGAAAAAAAAATTGTTTAGCAAATCAGTTGAGTTTTATTAAGAAACTATTAAAAATTTCTAAAAATATATTGGTTAAGGAAATGAAATACGTGATATTTAAAATATAGGATTATACATTTTAATGTTATAGTTAATACTTTTTACTTTGGTGTTATATCTCGAAAAAAATCAGCATCTTTTATATGCATTAAAAAATAAAAAAATAAAAAAATAAAAATTGTTTAGCAAATCAGTTGAGTTTTATTAAGAAACTATTCAAAATTTCTAAAAATATATTGGTTAAGGAAATGAAATACATGATATTTAAAATATAGGACTATATACCTATGAATGTTATAGTTATATTTTTTACTTTGGTGTTATATCTCGAAAAAAATCAGCATCTTTCATATTCATTTAAAAAAAAAAAAAAAGAGAAAAAAAAAAAAGAAAGAAAGAAAGAAAAGAAAGAAGAAAAAGAAACAAACAAACAAAAAAAAAAGAAACAAACAAACAAAATTTTTTAGCAAATCAGTTGAGTTTTATTAAGAAACTATTAAAAATTTCTAAAAATATATTGGTTAAGGGAATGAAATACATGATATTTAAAATATAGGACTGCACATTTTAATGTTATATTTATACTTTTTACTTTGGTGTTATAGTTATTCAGTTTTACATACGGTTACATGTGTATATATATGCGTACAGTTATTTAACTTTTATAAAAGGTATAATAGTATTCTTTAAATTGTGTACATCATCAGGGGTACTGACTGCTTCGATTTGTTTAAAATATTTATCCATTTTTTGCTAGTGTTCTTTTATAATACAATGCTACAACTGCTAGAAAATTTAATGGAGTGTGACTAGATATAGCTTGCAAAATATATTATAAAAAGTATAAACAAATTATTCATTGGAAGAAATTATAAATTTAAATTAAATAATATTTAATTAATAATTATTTGTATAATATGAAAATTAATAATTTATTTTAATATAATGTATTTTACTCATTTGTGTTAATTCACTTTTTAATCAAAATTCTAATTAATATACAAATTATTCTAAAATTAAAAGGTAACTTGTCAGTAATTTTTAAACAAATTATGCTTAAAGACTAATTGCAATTTTAAATTGAATTTTAATGACATTAACAATTTATCTTTACAAAAGCGGAGACACATTATTACTTGTTGTAAAAGGGCTCAGAATGTTGAAGCTCGATAGTTTATCTCGACTAAAAACAGCGAAAGAAATCCAACCATCAGATCAAAGAGCTTAAAATAACAGAAATATTGGATGGATGGTTGGGTTTTACTTCGCACTAGTGCTGCGCAGATGGGAAATTGGCGACGGTCTGGGACACACCCTAGAGGTGCTCCGGAGACATGCCATCACAATTTTGATCCTCCATGGAAGGGATGGCTCTCCCGCTTCGGTGACCCCCAGAGGTATAATTTTTGATGGGAACATGGAGGACATTGCGGCCAAGACAGATTTTACGTGCACCAGCCACCATTAGTGTACACGGCGGTCTTTGGCAGTCTCGAGTACCGAACCCGCAATCTTCCAATTACGAGACCGGCGTTCTACCGACTGGGGTACCAGAAATATTGGACGTTATTTAAACAGAACTATAATTTATAAATATCATGAGTTGCAAACATACTATTATTCGCATGTGTGTTATGTATATTTTATAGAACTCAATGGTTTGAAATGTTGGCAAACTTTTGTTATAATTAAATTGCTTTTTTTTTTTAAGACTGCAGGTTACGCAAATTTAATTGATATGTTTCTTTATGCTATTTCTTAGGTTAATGAAAAGAGATAAATTAAATATATATATATATATATATATATATATATATATATTATTTTGGTGGGGGCGTGTCACGTCCGTGACGAAAATTCATAGCAAGAAAGTCCGCGAAATATTTTTCTTAGCCAAAGTAGCTAAACAACTAAATTATAATTATCATAAGGTGTAAATTAAAAAAAAAAAAAAAAAGAAAAAGAAAATAAATTTAAAACATAAAAGAAACCATATAATAAAAATTAAAGTTGTACCATGGTTTATTAAATTGCTATAATATTGAATTTAAAAAATAAAAAGCACACGCACGTGCAGATAAAAAGTAAGAAAAAAGGAGGTAACGTTTTAGTTTTGATTTTCATTTTGGTTTGGAATAAAGAATAGGAACGAAAAACATATAATTTTTCCTGGAGCTCTTTTAAAACGTTGAAATCTGAACTGATGTGGATATTAGAAGAATACATTGAATATAGAGAAATTGACATAAGTTATTTTTCGTTTGAAATTAAGTGTGCGATTCGTTTAAATATATATATATGGCTAAACATTAATTCATATTTAAAAAAAAAAAATTCTATGAAATTCAAATGTAAACTGGTACTTTCCTATAATTTTGGAAAAACCAGACTTCTCTCGTCAGATACTTTTGGTAAAAAAAAAAAAAAAAAAAAAAAAAAAAGGTGGAGACGATAGTAGAAAAAGAGAAAAGGATAAGAGATCTTCTAAAAATTCTATAATTGATAAATACGCTTCTTGTTATCTTTAACAAATTTATAATCAGAAAAGAAATAAACCTGTAAAATCTGCTATTTTTTAAGGTCTCTAATTTCTCTTTCTGGATATTTTTTCTAAATTTCCGTAAAATATTTCTGGCTTCATAGATATTTCTGAAATTACACTGAATTTTCATAAACATACCATACATATCATGCTCTTTTTAATTACGGTGTAATTTTTATGAATTTTGAAACTTTTGATGGTTTTATAAGAGAACGATTTCTTTACTGTTTGCCCTTATTTTGTAATAACATTCATGTTTAGTTTCTCAGAATTTTCAAGAAGCATTTGAAATATCTTTTCCCTGCACTTTAAAGTACTACAACTGGTTACTAATAATTATAAAAATAGTAAATTTTTCGAGAAAAATTTGCTAAACTGTAAGCAAAGAGAAATAAATATACCAAAACATCGAACAAATGAAAAATATTTGAGAAATAATCCGTTTGATATTCAATTAACGTTTTTCTTTTCCTTTTCTTCACTTTTCTCTTTATATTTGAGTTTCATTGATACACAAATTGGGAATGAAACGAGGATTTTGTATTAGAATAAATTACTAAAGCGCTTAACCATTTTTTCAGCATTTTTGCGCATATATTTTTTATTTTGTCATAAACATTAACGAAAACTCTTTATTTTTATCTTTTAAAAAGGTATTAAAAAATTATTAAATTAAATTTCAATGTGATAATCTGTGTGTTCCAAATGCAAGTTTTTTGTTTATTTTAAATGCATTTTTTAAAGATACGAATACATTTACCATCTGTATTCATTATTCGTCACAAGTGCTTAAATTTCTTTTTCTTTGAATGGAAT
Source organism: Salticus scenicus (assembly GCA_963930645.1). Classification (NCBI taxonomy): domain Eukaryota; kingdom Metazoa; phylum Arthropoda; class Arachnida; order Araneae; family Salticidae; genus Salticus; species Salticus scenicus. Next base: position 177,196,640 of record OZ005656.1, on the reverse strand, counting down.
TAGTTTTTAAATGTATAATATATTAAACTAAATATTTCGTTACTTTATACTAATAAAGAGAAACAAAAAAAAAAAAAAAAAAAATCCGTTGTATTCCTGTAAAAACACTATTCGTGTTAGATTCACCAAAATCTAAGCACTTCTTGCAAAGGTGACCTATAGCACGCGTATAAATTTTCAGCTCAATCGAATAATGCGTTTAGACACTATCGCACTTTAAAATATTTCGGACCATATAGACCATAATGATAAAAAAAATTTTCTTTGTATCTCTCTAAAATAACTGTATGTGATACATATTCCAAAATTTATACAGCTAGTTTGACGTTGATTTATAACATATATATAAATCTTCACCTCAATAGGATAAGGCTCAATTGCATTTTAAAAAGTTTGAGCCCATAGTGAATGATGATAAAGAATTTTTCGTTGTGTCCCTGTAAAAGAACTATAGGTGATAGATTAACCAAAACCTATACACGTTTTGCAACAATGAAGTATAGCCTGTGTATAAATTTTCAGCTCAATTGAATAAGGCGATTAGACGCTATCGCCCTTTAAAATATTTGGGCCCATATATACCATAATGATAAAGAATTCTTCTTTGTGTCCCTGTAAAAAACTATAAGTGCTAGATTCATGAAACTTTATACAGTTTGTGCGATGGAGATTTATGAAACGAATATAAAATTTCATCTAAATTGAAAATTTAAACACTATGTCATTTTAAAGAATTTGGGCCCATAGACCATAATGATAAAGAATTTTTCTTTGTGTCCCTGTAAAAAAAACTGTAAGTACTAGATTCACCAAATTCAATAGGGTTTGTGATACGGTGACCTATAACATACGTACCTACTTTCAGCTCATTCGAACAAAGCGTTTAGACGCTATTGCGTTCACTCACATACATATACATATATACACACATACATCATCGTAAAAATAGTAAATATGAATTCAAGGGACCTCAAAACGTGTAGAAACACTAAAATCTCAAATTCAGATTTTTGACATGATTACAATACTTTCTTTACGTATATATATTCGGTTTTGGTTGGGTTTTACGTCGCACTAATGCTGCGTAGATGGGCAATTGGCGACGGTCTGGGACACACCCGTAGCGGTGGTTCGGAGACATGCCATCACAATTTTGATCCTCCACAGAAGGGATGGCTCTCCCGCTTCGGTAACCCTAGAGGCATAATTTTTGATGGGAACGTGGAGGACTTTGCGGCCACGACAGATTTTACGTGCACCAGCCACCATTAGTGTGCACGACGGCTTTGGCCGGCTCGAGTACCGAACCCGCAACCTTCCAATTACGAGGCCGGCGCTCTACCGACTGGGCTACCGCGGCCCATATATTCGGAAAGCAAAGACAGTACATTTTAATTAAATTTCAAGCATATATTTTGAATTTTCATAAGTATAATAACAGCAGTGGAAGTAAAACCCTTTAAAAGTCAGTTGTTTGAATTTCCAAACAGAGGTTGTTTGAAAATGAAAAATAAATCACACACTGCAAAAGATCATTTAATCAAAAATGCAATTTTTTCTTTTCAAATTTAGTCGTTTTATACGTGGGGGAGGGTAATATTTATCATTGTAAATTTTAAATATTTGTCAATTATACTATATCTCAGAATTTTCAATCTTCCAACAGTGAATTAAATCTCTTATTACACAAAATCTGTTTCTATTCATTTGCAAGGAAAAGAGTTAATTGGGGTTGATAAACGCTTTATTAGATCTCCAAGCAAATCTCTAGAGATCTTTTCTAAATTAGGAGCCACTAAATTTAACAAAAAGAATGTATTTTATAAGCAAACTAATCTTTAAGCTCAATTAGGTAACTCTTTAGCAAATACATCCAGCAATAAAGTGAGACAGTTTCCTTTTCAGAGCATCTGTAGTGCTCTAAAACAAATATCTTTATCCTAATTGTGCAACGTCGATGGCAAATACAGACAATTCAGAATTATTTTTAAAAAGATATAAAATAAAAATGAAAGCAGAATCAATTAAATTCGAAAATAACAGGGATTTATAATTAAAAATACCAACCGTCAAAATTTTCAGTGTTTACTATTTAGAAAGTTTAGAATATTTAAGCGTTAAAATAAATTCTGAAGAGAATCTTATCTTTTTCAGTGGTATGCATTAACAAGTCTCGAACATAGCAGTCGTCCGTTGATCTGGGATAACAAAAATATTCAACGTACCAGTAAAATATAAATTCTAGTGGTCCACCCGAAGTTTTTCAATTTTTTTTCTTTTCCCTAAAATTGCCCGTAAATCTGTTACGGAATAGTATGTTATGTGTATTTTTTATATCTGTTAATATAACCTATTCGGTGTAATTTTTCTTTTAATTTCACTTCTATAACCCTTTTTTTTTTTTTTTTTTTACTTTTAATTCTTAATAGTAAATACGAAACATTAAGCTCTTTTATTAAGCATACATTTTTGATTTATGTAAGATGTTTTTATGTTTTGGTGTAAGATGATATATGTTTTGTATTTTTTAATTAATTTACAAAACAAATATCATATTTGACTTAGGTATATTTATAAACAAAATAGCTTTCAGTAAAACAAACCGTTTACAAATTTTTAAATATTTTTTTTTTTTTTTTTTTTGTTAATACAATAGAATAGAAGAACGGACCCGTCAAAATATGTACGGACCAGTGAAATCAATTTCTGGTCTTGCGGACAAATAACTTTATTTTCTTAGTTTCTACCCATGATTAAATATATTTTGTCAAATTAAAAATGTTGAATTTTGATCATACAATGTCTATTATTTACATACTGCTATAAAAACATCGCCATTATTTCAGTGGGCCACTTGTGATAAATTAGAATAAAACATTTTCATATATAACGTGATATATTATCAAGAAAAATGTAGAGGAATAACTTTATTTATATATGTATTCAGACGTGTATAAAGTAAATCCATATTATAGTAAAATTCACCATGCTTTACTTATAATTTATGAAACATTTTATGAGATATAATTATATAATAGTAAATGTGGAGAGATTCACAAACTGACTCAATAAATGTCAATTAAGTATGAAAAAATAAATAAAATTATGTATCATTCATAAATTAGGAAATGCCATCTTTAGTATATATATATATATGAAGAAAAATTTAAAATCATGCATTACGCATAAATTACGAAACGTTTTCGTTATTTGCAGGGAAAGAAATAGTCACTTCGGGAGAAACTTCTTAAATCTATAGTAGACAAGCGCTAATCTTTTTTCTTTCTTTCTTTTTTTTTTTTTTTTTTTTAATAATATCTTTACAATTATTTCAACAATGTATTCACTCTCTTAGTTTAATTTAAATACGCTAAATTTAAAATTTTTGAAAATCTATTTTTTTTTTCTTTTTTTTTTTCTTCCTCATAATATCAACATACTGATAAATGAATTAGGAAATAAAAAATTTGTCATTTGCACTTTTTCTTCCGTATATTGTATAGTCATATCTCCTGATTTTTTTTTTTTTTTTTTTTTTTTTTATGTGATTTAGCTAACCGCTGCGAGCGCTCTTTTTTTTATCTGTGATTTATCGACAGTTGGCCCAGTAAAAGACGATATGGGAATTTTTTTTTTTTTTCTTAATAATTTTTAAATTCACAACTTTTTTTTTTTTTTTTTTTTTTTTTTTTTTTCGAGTATTTTCCTGATATTCTTTAGTAAGTATTCAATAGATATGCTTTATTTTTATTTTATTATTTATTATTTATTTATTTATTTATTTATTTATTTACTTTTTTTTTTTTTTTTTCGTAAGTTATACATTCATATCATTTGATGTAACATTTTTCTGATATTCAGTTAAAATTTGTTTAATCACCATTAATTTAAGAGTTTTTTCTGATATTTTGGCCTATGTGTTAGTCGAATGGATAACCCTTCGATTTTCATTTTCTAGGCTCTGGGCTCGAATCCCCGTTAAATCATGAATGTTTGTAGTTGTTTGTAATCCACTTTAAGTAGTAGGTTCCGGTGTAATGCGCCTTAATAAGCAAATAATTACAAGATAAAAAGAATTTTTTATATACCACGTTTTTAAATTTGCTGTTGGATTATATGAATTTAACAATTCTATGTATTTAATAAATATTTCTTTTTAAATTTTTTTGACGAATTATCCCATAAAATTGAAAGAAAATTATCAAATGCGTAATAAAGAGAGCAATTATAATAAGTTTTCAAACATTTATTAATTGAATTACATATATGAGATTTTTACAAACATTGATTATTACATCAATTCTGCTTAAAGATGGCTAAAAGTATTAAAAGAATGCATTGTAATCGTGTTCTGAGCTATTCTAAAAGTTTCAAATGTTTAGCTAGTCGGAAAGTTAGTTAAAAACCTATTGCAAGATTTGTACTGGGCAAACAATAAAACGAGTTAATAAAAACGTGGTAAAAATGACCGTAGAGCGACAATTCAACCCCAAGCCTAATCCAGATATTATAAAGTAACTGTAGCTAGCATTTTTTTTCTCCTTTTTTTCCTGTATAGTCATTTTTTTTTCTGATTTAAATTTTTTCTGACATTCAGTTAACCTCTGTGAGGTTCCTCTCTTTTCTGTGATATTTCGAGAGTCAAAATGAGGATTCAGTTGAATCAGTTTTATTTATTTATTTATTCATTTTTTTAATCGTTATCTATTTCAAAGTTTTTCATGATATTGTGAAGTAAACGTACAGCAGAGACGTTGATAGAAAACTTGAACCTATAATTTTTCCTTCCGTACATTGTAGATTGATTTCTTCTAATTTATTTATTTTCTTCCCGTGATCTGATTAAACACTGCCGATGATCCTCATTTTTCTATGATTTTCGACCTATTAACGGACTGAATCGGGACACTGTTGAACATTATTTTTAAAATCACTATTTTTTTTTTTTCTTATATATATAATATTTCTTAATACTGTACTGTTGACATACAACTGTATTTTAATAGAAAATTTGTCTCTGGAAGATTTTTCTTTCATACATTGTATATTCATATCTTATTTTAAACTTTTCTGAGATTCAGATAAGCACTACTAGAGATCTTCCTTTTCTTGTGATTGTTGAGAAACCAACAGACTAAGTGAGCATTCTATTAAATTCTTATAGATATTTCCAATTTGAGCATTTTCTTGTTTCTATATTTCTCTTTCTTGTAACAACATTGTAGTTAGTTCAGTTGAATGCAGAAAGTTTGTCACTTGCATTCTTTTCTTTTCATAAATTGTACATTAAGATTTTCTCATTTAATGTTTGCAGAAATTCAATTAGCCGTTGGAAGCGAATCTCTTCTTTCTGTGATTCCTCAGCAGCTGACTCAGTTATAGATCAAATGAAATTTTCTCAGTTTTTTTTTTTTTTTTTTTTTTTTTTTTTTTTCAGATACCGTTCTCTGAGTAAACGTGCATTAACTATATAAATAGTATAACTTCAGTTGCAAGAATATGAACAACACAGTAACGATTGTGAACGTAATAGATTTCATATTTGAGCATTTTATTTTTAACAATATTTTTCTTCTTCTTAACACCCATAAGTTGTAGGTATAATTATGTTAATAAAAAGAAGGCATCCTGCAATTTTTATTTCAAAAATTATCCATTCATATCGTTTTTTTTTTTTTTTTTTTTTTTTTTTTTTCTGAAATTCAGTTAGCTCCTTTGAGCGATTTTTCCTTTTCGGGATTTAAGTGGCTGTTTAAGTAACAGATAAAAATTTATTCTGTCGAATCATTTTCTTAATTATATTTAAAATCATTATTATTTTTTTTTAATCTGATACTCTTGTGCAAAGCACAATTATGCTAGCAATAATATTGTTATGGCTTCATTTGTAAAATATATATGCGACAGAATGTGATAACAGTATGGTGTAAATAGCGATTTCATGTTATTCCATGTTTTCCCCCTAATAATATTTATATACTATAGTTGATTGTTCAAAATGTAAGAAGTTAATCACTTGGTACATTCTACTGTAAATTATACATCTATATCTACTTATCTAAAGTTTTGCTAAAAATTCAGTTAAGCGCCAAAATTAAACTTCCTTTTTGGAAATTTATTGAGAGACCCAGTTATAGAGTCTTATAACTGACCAAAGGATTTTGTTCTCAGAACTGGTAGACAAGAGTTGCTGGGTTCGAACCCACTCGCTACCTTCGTGCTAGTTGATTGGAGTTTTCCTTCGTTTTCTCTTAAAAGAAAGAAAGGTATACAAGCTAAGACTCTTTAAAAAAAAATTTCCACAAATGGATTCGTACGTCTATAGTGCAGATAATAGTCCTTTAATTCCTATACCAACGCCAACCCTGTTCCTTATGAAAAGGGGATTCTTCTAAAGCATTTTATTAATCATTTCAAAAATCATTTATTTACTTATTTAATTTGAGTTTTTTTCACTACCATGTGGTAGCCTATAACAAGTATGTTGGGAGAAATATTGTTGTAACTTCACTGACATGCAAAAATGACACGCTAAGTTACGATTGTGAACGTAATATTTAAAAGACAAATACGCCGTTTAGCTAATGATATGAAAATTGCAAACAAAATGTGAATGCATACAAAATATTCATTTAATTTGCGTAAAATATATTTCTACTCATTTTATTTGTTGGAAAATTGTTTTAAACATTTATTTATTTATGTTTTCACATTTCATTCTGCTTTAATTTAAGTGTAATATGTATAAAAACGTTTTGAAATAGTGCTAATACAATATATTTAAAATAAAAAATTGTTTTTTAGGTAAAACAGGTTTTAAATTCCCTTTTTCAGACAAATTACCACACTGGAATCTGTAATATTATCTTTGTTTATACACGTTATGCCTACAGTTTAGCAATAATCAAAGTATATTTCTAAACTTTCTTTACCTTGCCTTGAATTAAAGGTAATTATAATAGTTATAATATAACTATTCATAAGCGAATGAAAAAAAAGAAGAAAAAGAAAAAAAAATAAAGAATTTTTTTTTTTTTAACTAAAAGTTTGTTTTTTTTTTTTTTTTTTAATACAATTTATTAAGGTCAACAAAATATGTCAACAATTTGATTTAATCATAACCATTTAATTAAATTTCAATATAAAGTACTTAACATATACTTGTTTTATTAAAAATAAATAAATAAATGAATACTCCAAGATTAGATATATAGTGTAACTTATGTAATAGGGAAAATATATTTTTAAGTAAAGTTTGCATCCATAAGTAAATTAATTATTAAATTGGTAATTTACTATATGTAGTATATTGAAAGTCATACATTAATGATAACGCTAATTTATATTTCTTTCAGGAAAATGAATTCTTTTCGTTAACGCTTATCGTTTCTTATTGTACTTTAACTACACGTAACGACAGAAAATAATACTATGTAAGTCACCACCCATATCTCCCGTAACAATCTCAAGAGTTGACGAAAATAAAATGCCTTATTTACGCATGTAATATTTTTTGCATTGCCAATTAAAACTACATTACAGTCAAAAGCTTAAATGAAAAAAAGATTGCAAATTTTAAAACATTTTTCGATAAACTGTATAATATAGACCGATATGTTTACTTTGTTTTATACGTTAGTCAAATATCACCCGAAATTTGCATAGTATGAAAAAATAAGATATTTTAAATTTCTGATAAGATATTTTAAAATTATTAAATATCGCTAATTAAATACCATTTTGAAAAGATTTAAATGAGAAGAATAGATAAAAAAAATTCCAAAAATTTTATAAATTAAAAAATAATAATTATCTTATTTCTAATGCAAATTTGACTATATACACCTTCATATCTTCTAATTATACATATATGTGTTTTTCATCAATAAAATAGAAATAACTAGAAAAAGGATCATTAGGAAATTTAATACTGTAAATAACTTGGAATGCTTAAAAATACGCACGTTTTTTAACATTTAATGCAGTGTATTTACTATGTATTTTTTTTTTTTTTTTTTTTTTTTTATAGCAAACACGTAATGTTTTATTACAAAAGAATATGCGTACTAACATTTATGGGTAAACGAGAATTGAAAGGTGAAATGCGAAAACCAATAATATTAATATGATATGCTTAAAAAATTAAATAAATCAGACCTATAAAGATGTTTTTGATACAAAATATTCTTCCATGTGTTTAAAATGGGCAGGAATTTTTCTTTTACTAAAATTAATCATAGCATATAATTTAAAATTTTGCAGACACTTTTAATATTTAAAAAATATATATTGCATAATATACAAACAGAAAATTTTATTAAAATAACACAGACAGACAATTTTTTTTTCTGTAAAGTGTTATATTTTTTTTGGTGTATTTTTTGAATGCTGATTAAAGAAAAACTATACAAAAATTCCCATCACGTTCAGTTTTGACAAAAAAATTGTATTGCTTGAGCTTAAAGCTTCACCTTTTCAGCTCCCATCTAAGATATTTCGCAGAAAATCTGGGTGATGTGAGGGAAGAACAAGGAGAGCTATTTCATCAAGACATCAAAAAAATATAGCGGATGTAAAGCTGCCTTCAAACTGTGGCAACTTGCAAGGCGGAAGTGCGGCTCTATTGGTATTTCCTTAATGTGGTATTTGAATCGTCGCTTGCTGGAGGCGTCGCTCACAAACCTCCTAGTGCGATAATTGCATCTGGACTCTCTGGACTAGGGTCTCTTTTGTAAAAGAGCAATAAAAAGTAATGTCCTTCGTTGTAAACATGTGCAAATTTTCAAGGGTCACTTTCGGACAATGGATAATTTATGACTTTTGAATCTGTGCATCGTTGCCAGAGTTTGAAGGCAGCTTCGACGGATTATATGTTAGCAGATTATTGTTGGATGCTGCATAGAGAATCCCCCCCCCCCATCACAAGAGACCTCAAGCCATGTGCAAGGTACAGCCGATTTTAATGTATTTTATACATAAATTGTTTCGAATTTGTTATAACCATCAGGTGAATTCTTCCGATCTTCATCCTTACTTCACTGAGAAAAAAAATATACTACCTCTAGGATGAATAAGTGGCCATTTTCTGAATCCCTTAACTAGAAATATAGATTTCCGAACTATGTGCATAAGGCACACCAATAAACTAAATAGACGAAATGATCAAGAACTTCTTGTCTACACATTTCTAGATGGTGAAACAATATTCTGAATACTCCGAATATTCTGAATCTTTTGTATTGCGAGAAATTCTCGCTTGATTTTCTAGAATCGGGTCATACACCAGAATTACAGTTGCTGAAACCCGCCTCTTATAATCTCATTTATTTGCAGAGATTTTTAAATAACTTTGCCCTCGAGAATATAGGAAAACGCTCTAGAATACTAATTGGGGCTTCTAGAACTCGCTTTTCAAGGGGACTAGAATTTAAAAGGATGACATGGAACTATTTTTTCTAGAGCCACAATTTAGATTCTAGATGTCAGTTACAGAATTTTTTTTGTTAGTGTTTGTGAAAATTCCTTACGTTATGTGAAGAGAAGACAAACATTTCTGAATTCAACGTATCACAACACATTAGTGACACCCAACGAAGGGGGGGGGGGGGATTAGAAGTATGATTTCACAGACCTGTGTAATTTATACGAGTCTGTTTAAGTATGTATAACTACTTATATTTGAGCGTATTTTTTCGTTTGTTATACTTCTTAGGGGTAAAGAACATATATTCCTGAACCCGAATTCAAACTTAGCAATTGTTATCTAAAGACTAGAGTTCCAATTATTCAGCAGCCTTACCAGTGACCGAGCGGTTCTGCGCTCAAAAGCTAGTAGACGGGATGTGCCGGGTTTGATCTCAGGTCGCGTTCTTCGACCTGACCGTTCGAAGTTTTCCGTGATTTTCTCCCAAACTCACGCAAATACGGGCTGGAACTCCTCAGAAATACTCCCAAAGAAGGCACACCACGTCAGGTCTAGGACCCTCGTGTAGCCAATCGTCCTTAATCCCAAACTGCATCTAATCACTCAGCAGCTAGATAGACTTTTTTTTTTCTTTTTTTTATCGCGATATAATCTTACTTAAACGTACATACGTATACGGATGGCGTTGAAGAACTGTAGATTTAGATCCTCGTTTTCAAATATATTTTAAAACAATAAAGTGTGATTATATGACATTTTATTTCCATTGTGTAAAAAAAAAAATATTATGTTAACTTAGTAACTATACTTATTTGAAAGACACCTTAATGAAAAATTCAATTTACAAAAATTTATCCTGTTATACTGAAATTAAATTATAATTTTACATATTATTATTATAACTATTACTCTTTTTTTTTTTTTTACATCTTCGTAAACGAACTTATTAAAGCTTAAAGCATAACAAATTTAACACAATTGATTTTTTAAATCATTTTTAGAATGAATAAAAAATTTTAATGAATTTTCAAAAAATTACGTGACATTAGAAGAAATTGTTTTTAGATATTTTTATTATATATTTATATAATAATATATTTATATTAGTATTTTTAAATAAATGCAGAACTCTTATGTACATAAACAGAGCATAATTTTAGTTCAAAAAATTTTAATTTAACTACTTCTAGGTCTTTTGATGATTTGCATGATATTACACACATTTCTATGTTTTTCATATAACTCTAACAGAATTTGATTACTAGTTAAATAACAAAAAACAAATTCATTCAAACATAAATTTATATACATATAAATGTCTTTTGATAATAAAATTCAAATTAATTTTCCGTACTATTCTGTTCCTACATTTTCATAAAAGATTTTATAAAAGCTTAAAACATAACTAATTTAACACAATCAAACTGTGTTTTCAAAAGCATACATAAAACGAATAAAAATCATTTAAAAAAACAAACATGTACTACTGTAAACAAAAATCAACAAACATGTACTACTTTACATATCTTTAGGAAAATTGTCTTTAGATAGTATTTTGAATATATGTTAAATGTCTGAAAATATACTAGTCTGTCTCTTGAAACTAAAGTTATACAACTAAATTTTCATAAATTCATCAGGTTGTAAAATTACAGTTACCAAGTATAAAAAATGCTGTTCTACTGCCTAAGATACGTGAGACAAAATTTGCATATGAATAGTTTCACGCATCTTATGAACTTGTGTTTTTGCGTGAAAAATTTGTTGGTAAACAGTTTTTTTTTTTTTTTCCGAATAATTTTTAGTGAGCATATTTCCTAGAAAATTTACATGAGAGGATATGAATTTTTCATACTTTTAAATAATAAAGATGTGAGGCATATTTTTCGTCGGTGAAAATTGTTTTCTTACTACATTTTTACATCGTTATGCATTTTGCCTGTATAATGTAAGTTTATAAAATATTTAGTTAAAGAAAATTTTTTTATTTCAATTCGTTTAAATGCTAAAACACACGTTTGTTTGTTCCATCAGGTTATATTTTTGTGTTATAATTCCATAAAACTCTACAATTTGGTTATTTTCAGTTTAAAAAAAAAAAAAAAAAAAAAAAAAAAAAAAACTTTTTTTTCAAATACTCAAATATATATTGGATTTATATTTAAATTTTTAAAGTTAAATCTGTGTTTCATACGCAATTTTAATTTCTGTAACCAAATAAAAAAAAAAAATGTTTATTATTATTATTATTATTATTAATTCTATTATGTTGAATGAGATGAATTTTGCTTTAATACTTGCTTTAATACATTTAATAATAGATGCGTATAGTAAGTAATAGATAGTATAGATACGTAGTTATTTTATTCTTTAAAGTATAAGAATATTATAATTTGTAACGACTCTTCACTTACACACAATACGTATATATACTTGTAAAATATACATATATATACGCAAAACTTGTAATATCCCGGTTTATGAAACAGAAAATCACTGCTTTTGATTTTTCAATATTCTAATTCAGTATTCTTTTTATTTACTTATTTGTTTTAGGGGTGGAGGGGAAGGGAATGCTACATGTTAAATTGAATTTAAAAAAAAAAAAAAAAAAAAAAAAAAAATTTCACATTAAGAGAAAAGAAAATTAACTAAAAAATGCCCTTTAAGCGTGCTTGTAAAAGAATTTGATGAATCAGTTGATGTTGGTCTTTCATTCTCACATTACATTTTAAAGATGACACTAGATTCACAATAATCTGAAAACACTGAAATGTTAACAAAAAGTGCAGATAGAACATAAATTGTAATAAAGTTTTTCCGATAAATTATGTAGAATTATTATGTATTTAAGTTTGTGAAAACTGAAATGTTTTGCATTACTTTAAAGTTGATTTTTTTTTTTTTTTTTTGTACGATTAAACCAAATTACGCATTTAAATGTTAACACTACCACTAAGCAGAAAACTTAACATTTTCCGCCTTACAATTTCTATTAAATACAGTACGCATTCTAACTATATTTTAATAACAAAAAAACAATAACTATAATTTAACTACAGATATATATAACTAACACAGATATATTTTATTTGTTTTCGTCTTTTAGTTAACCCTTTAACGTTCATTGGTTTCGCAACGAAACCAAAGATTTGACATAATTTAGCAATTTTTATGCAGCATTTTTTTCAAGATTTCCCCCTTGTTTTAATAAGGTTTTAAACTTTTGTTCCTTTTCTGTTCGGTAGATAGCAACACTATTCCAGAATTTAACAAATAATGCTTCAAAGGAAGCTAAATGCATAAGTCGCTTGAAGTTTCTTAGTGTGCGCGAGTGCGAATTGCTGGTTTCATGATGCACTCATGTCCAGTTTTTTCTTTCCTTTAATGAAGAACTGGATTATTATTTTCACCTGAAACAACTTTTGCGAGTTTTTGTAGTCGATGATGTTTACTTACAAAGTGTTTTATTTATTAAATTAAATATTGTTTGAATTTAATAAGGTTAACTTATAGATGTTTCAAATAAAAAATTTCTCGAAAAGGAACAGTGCTATTTTTTTTATTTTTTAAATATTTATGATCAGCTATGTGTCTAAAAGCCATTTTTAAAATTAGTTTAGTAATTTTTAAAATAAATTAAGTAGTGAACGTTAAAGGGTAAATTATATAGCCTTACATATACTCTATATTATAAATGGCTTTTATTTATGAGAGGCTCTCAGTTATGCAAGGTTTAAAATCAAACTTTTCAAGAGCGTATAAATGAGAAGTTATAAGTAATTTGTTTTGTCATCAAGACATAAAAACTAATTTTCAAAACATGAGAATTAATTTTAAGATTTTTAAAATTACTGATTTTTTTCTAGGTTAACAATGTTAACTATTGTGGTATATAAAATAAAATAGTGATCTGTTTCTCGGAAGTCTCGACACCAAACATTTTTACTATATAAATTTTCTACTTGAAATATCTTAAAGTGACATGAAGTTTTACGAAAAATTTATTTCATTTTATTTAAAAAAAAAAAAATTATTGTACGTTCAAAAAGTCTAACATTTGAATTATGAAATATACAAGGTTATTATTTCTCTTAAAATAATTGTACACTTTTATTGAATAGTGTATATTTCAAGGCAATTTTTAATTGTTTAAGAAATTTCAGGAAAGAATGCGTCAGTGTGAACAAAACTTTTTGATCACCTGGGAAAGTGAAACTGCTTATGAAACATGAAATAACTTTATTTTATACTTTCATAGATAATTTTTCCTAAAATTTATTTTGGGCAGATTTATCTTAACTATATCTAAAAACATTTTTTTTTTTTTTTTTTCAAAATTGTAGCAAGTCTAGTATCTTTGAAGAGCGAAAATATACGGAATAGCCGATGAAATTATTAGATATATATATATTAACCAATAGTTTTTTTAATTATTAGTAAAACTCATATTATTCCAAAATGCATGATAGCGTTTGTGGCATATTAACTAGAAGTAAAGTTAATAGACTTTTTTTTTTTTTTTTTTTTTAATTATATGCACTTGTTATCGGCCCTTTCTTTTCAAGACATTCTGTCGTGAATTTAGTTTATAATATTCAAATTTACTATATTCAAGTATATGTATGTACTGCACCTTTATTATTATTATTTTTTTTTTTTTTTTTTTAAATCACAGTTACCTTTATTACACCCAAAAAATATAACCACAATATATCAGCCTCAAATGTGTAATACGAGTATATATAAAAGATATTTCGCAAATACTTAAAATCGGTGCATGTTAAAATAAAACAAATATTCAAGGATGGATAATGGCGGTTGCTTTCAAAAACAAGGCACCTGACTAATGATATGATCTCCATTATCACTGGACATCAGTTAGAAGAAAATTAATGAGATTCCGCCCAGGAAAGTATGGCCGTTCTCCAAATTCCCGCAGACCTCTCGGCGACCATTTTCATTCACCAATTCACTGACTAGCGGCAGTCGCTCCATCCTGTCCTTTTAGGACAAATGTTTGGAGGACAAAATGACAAATTTCTCAATTATCTGAGCTATTCTATTATTACTTAAAGAATTCATTTTGATATAATAATCCTCAATTTAATTTTACAATTTTACGTATCGGTAAAGACATAATTTTCTTAAAAAAAAAAAAAAAAAAAAAAAAAAAAAAAGTTATTATAATTTATCAGGTATATGAATGAAAAAGTATTTGAAATATATTAGAACCATAGATATAGTAATATATATAGATCTATCTTCCCCATGTTATCAAGCAAAAAATTTTGATGCCGAAAAAAAGTTCTAAAATCAGCCATTAGAGAGTATTGAAAAAAAAGAATAAAATGGAAGATGAACTTGAAACTGTATCTGTTGTTTTTCATTCACCTTTAGTAAATAAATTATTCATAAATTTTATTTATTAAATTATCCGTGTGTATTCCTGTGTGTGATTTACTCGGGGAAAGGCAGCCATTAGAGTGACTTTTCCCGAAAAAAAAGGTATCACTTTTTCCCTCTCGCTGATCAATCTATATCTTATTACTATATCTATGATTAGAACTTAAATTTATATCAACCATATGTTATATATATCGAAACATACCTATTAGTTATATTTTTCTTGTAAAAAATAATACTTTTATTTGGACAGTTCTTAAAAATTTAGCACTGAACACTAATCATGAATTTCAGCCTTAACAATAAATAAACTTAATTCTCATTGGCTTGAATTTTTTTATGCATAATATTTTGTAAAAGCTTTATAATCTTAAAAAATTATTATTTTGGACTACAAAGATAATTTTCATTCAAAACTTTAAAATAGTTTGTTTCCATGCATTTTTTACGAAAAACAAAAAAAAAAAAAAAAAAAAAAAAAACAATGCATATTTCAAAGGGATGATTTTTTTAAAAATTTTTCAACAGAAAATAATACTGGTTTAATATTTTTTGAAGGTGTAAAGACTATTTTAAATAAAAGTATTTTGTTTTTTATGTCCAAAATACCAAAAGTAATGATTGGAATAACGCTATTACATGAACGTAAAATATATTGAATAAGTAATTTAAGCACTTGTATTTAACTTTAAGAAGACTTTTTAAACGTTTTTAAATACTTATATTTGGGTTTGTAAAATTTCTTTTCAATAAATAAACTTTTGTTAAATAAAAAAATTGCGATGTCCGAATCACGAAACGATCGAGCTCTGATAACTTTTTAGTATAAATATGTACCCCGGAAGTAAAGGACATCCATTTTGTGCAAACAGTTAGTGCCATGTCTTTTATGTACATTTTTGGATTTATATATAACGGCATTAAGTACTAATGTCCAGGTGCTTAAAACTGCAAAAACACTGTAAAAAATATGTCTTACTTGCTGCCAGAAATTCTCGGTAATTTGAGAAAATACGCGTAATTTACGAAAAAATTACGTAGTCAGAACGTATTTTCTCAAATTACAGAGAATTTCTGGCAGCATATAGGACATATTTTTTACAGTGTAAATGCGGTAAGGCAGTGGAAAATGATACAACGCCCATTTTCTTTATTCATAACAAATATATTTCGTTGTAGCACATCAAAGACATGGTGGTAACTTTCCTCACAAAATGGCCATGGTGTCCTTTACTTCCGGGATACAGATATATTTTTCAAGATCATCCATTGTTCGAAAACTCAAAAAGATATTTACAATAATAAAATGTTTATTTTTAAAAATTTAGACTTGGATTAAGTCTAAGTTGGTTTAACGTCGCACTAGAGCTGCCAAGTGGATTATGGGCGACGACTGATAGCTCTCCTACTCCGGTAATTTCCAGAGGTATTAATTTTATTTTAATGTTTTGGTGCGTTGTGTAAATGAATCACAAAATACAAAAAATTAAAAGAAATGTTTTGTATTTAATGATGTCCAACAGTAATAATCGAATAACGCTATTGTTTGAATACATTTAGATATAACTTAAATACTTTTATATGTCTTTAAAATCATTTTTTTTTTTATATTTCTAATTATTCAAAAGTGCTTTTATAAAATTTATTTTTAACAAATGCATGTTTTCTAAGTAAGAAGCTGTGATGTCACGTAACGATCAAAACGTTGATATTTTTTTTCAGTGAATATATTGCATAATGATGATATGATAGCTGATTTATAATATATTTATATACATACACTGTTAAAAATTTCAACAGAAAACTCTGAGTAATCTATTATCTTAAGTCTTACGTAAAATTACAGAGAAAAATAAAGAGAGATGTAAAAAACTTATTTTATACAATTTATGTTAAAAACCACAAAATCGCAAATATGCAAAGAAACAACTAATATCAGTCACAAAAGAAACCCAAACGTGAGAGGGGAGGGCACAAGGCTCAAGCTGTCGACGAGACTTAGCATATACATCCCCTATTAATATTATGCAAAATAAATACCAATATTTCAATGTCCTTCAAATTTATATGTAATACTTCAGATTTATAGGTTCAAATTTATAGGTAGACTATGTTGTTTAAAATTGTTTAATATTAAATAAAACACACAGATTGAGTGATATTTTTGAAATTAAGATGAAAATATAAACAGTGTCAATGACATATCGAGAGAAGATGTTCTAAAATTAAAATCTTAATTAAGTCATGATTTTAATTTGTGTCTTATTAGGCTACATCAATAGAATTAATATCTAGTAATCGTTAAATCATGGATTAACCTGCAATAACATTTTACTTAACTATCGCGGGCATTTTTTTCTATTTATTACATAAAAATTCACGTTAATGGCCAAATACCGACCATTTATGCAAACTTTAGCCTGCTGCAAACTGTTCTAATCGTTTCTCCTCCCTAAGCAAGGTACTCTCCAGCTTGCCACTAATGGATTAGAGCTCGAATTTTAATCCTCCCCGTATTGCTCAGGATATACTTTTCATTTCCGCATTTTCAACTAATGGCCGAAAACAGTAATGACATCTTATCCAGGCTCTACATGGCGAATAAATTCTCTGAGCGAAATTTTATCTGAGATGGAAGTATAACGGTGACAACACAAACTGATATTTTCTCTATATACATGCGTGTGTTAATAGCTGAAGTATTCAACGTTGTAAAAATATTGTATTTCAAATGAAAAGTTTTTTTTTTTTTTTTTCATAACAATTTAAAAAAATTTAGTACTCATCAAAATTTCTGAGATTTGATATCGTAATATTTAAAATTCAAAAGCAGAAATTTATTAATTTTTTGTAACTTTTTCCTATCAGATATCTTCTGTGATAACAAATAAATAAATATATATATATTATCTTTCAAGAGAATAATGAAATGAATGTGAACGAAAACTAAACAGTTGAATAATTCACCACAAAGGCCAATTAGGTAACTAGATAACTTGAATAAGTTATAATTTTTTTTTTTTTTTTTTTTTTTTTGAATAGTTATAATAATTTAAATTTATCAGAAATTTAATAAAATTACTTCGCAAATTTTAATACTTTTTAGATTACAAAACTTATTGAAAATACATAAAAGAAGGATCTTTCAAGGTAATGTAGTAGAAGAGAAGGAACTAAGAATTGATTGCATTAAAAAGGTTACAAATCGAGCTTACATTAAACAAAATGAAACATAAAAGATGAGATTAGCTAGATTTTTGGGCCAAATCACAAAACATGGATAGAATAATAAATAAAAAAGCTCAAAATGCTATAGGACGTCTTCAGGAGTTACCGCTAAAGCATTAAGCAAAGAAATGCAATGTTTGTGTTTCTGGTAAGCAATATTCAGCAAAATACCAAAGGTAACTCAACCTTGCATCCAAAATATTACCATGCATCAAACAAATGAGATTACATCCTGAAATCTCAACATGTAAACTTTCATTAGAACCAAGTATTTAAATCAAAACACGTGTGTATATATATATATATATATATATATATATATATATATATATATATATATATATATATATATATATATATCATATATAAATATTTTTAAAAATGAAACGTCGCATAAATCAAGGTTTGGTTTCATACTCTGAACATTTTTTTTTATGTGCTCTTGGTACTTTCACCCAAACTCTTAAACTTATTTCACTTGAAGTATTTAACGTGAAGGAATAATATTTTAAATATAACTGCAACAATATCTTTTGAACATTTGATTTTTGTGAAAAACCCATTCGATTTAAAACTTATAATTATCTTATAAAATAGTAATAATAATATAATAATAATAATTTTCTGCACAGTTCATTTTTATTTATGTATTCTTATAAATTTTACTGCTTAAAAATATATTTCACATGAATGATAATGTATTTATTCTATATTCATTTGTTGTAACCGCATGAATAAATTTCTATAATTCTTCTAAAGTCCCATTTTTTCTATTACACTTCCTCCCAGAAAAAATGATTGAAGTAAGAATGCAAAGTAATTAACTTAAGATAACACTGGTCGACATATAAAATTTTATTTTATAATTTTGGTTGATCTTTATGCTTTTTGGTGTGCTGAAACCGAAAATTAAGGCAGTTTTTCTCTATCACTTATAGATTTTTGTCAATACAGGGTACTTACCTATACAATTTCTTCCATTACTCTTCCACCAATATAATTATATGGTAAGTTTTATAGTATGTTTCCATTATTAATTAATCATGGATAGTGTTGCAATTGTGCAACACTAGTGTGACGTGAAACCATACCAACCAACCTATTGTTATGATGGTGTATGTAAGAAATTGTGTCCGTAAACACCCTGTATTGACAAAAATCTATACGTGATAGAGAAAAATGGGCTGCGTTTCCGGTTTCAGCACATCAAAAAAACATAGCGATCAGCTAAAATCATCCAATAAAATTTTGTCATCTTCATTTTTGTAGACCTGTGTAATAACGTATTCAATTCTGTAACTAATAATTCTTATGTGATTTTTTTTCTGAGCATGTATTTGTGTAATACCCATACCTATTGATAAGAGAATATTTTTACAGTAATCAAAAAATAAATATTTAAAATTCAGGTAAATAAACAAAGAAGCCAAATGTTCGCCTCCATTTTAATCGTTTGAAAGAAAAGAAAAATGAAACGGTCGAATTTTTTCAAAATTAGTTTTATTCTTATGTCTTTTCATTTTTTTTTTTTTTTTTTTTTTTTTTTATAAATTATACTATATTTAAATTTAATCTAAATAAAATACTAGATTTTCGACAAAATATCTTGCAATCTTTAATATCTCGTAAAACAACTGTTTTTTTTTTTTTTTTTTTTCCCCTAAGAAAATTTTTCTTTAACGGCGTAAAAATAAGTCACACACACACACACACACACACAAAAAAAAAAAAAAAAAAAAAAAAAAAACCTAATAATTACTCAACGGAAGTATTTTTTAACAATTTAACATTGTTTGCTAATGTGTATTACATTCAATACCACAAATTTGTTTTATTAAAAATATTTCGAAGTAGTATCGCCAATCTTTTGTTTAACGTCAAAAACAAAGTCTTTTTTTTTTTTTTCATAATACATTATTAAATGCAATTCTCTAGACGTTTAAATGTTTTTATAACAAGTGTAGCACTTCTTAATCCGTTTCAATTAATGTTCTTTAGAGTTGTTGTTTAACAGCTTAAGAAAATACAATGGTTTTTATTTAAAAACAAAGCTTCATTTGTTTTTAAACCACCAATTAATGTTTTTAGAAGATCAAAAAATTATATTTGTCGTACCTTGATAAAGATAAACATTTTTTTTTTTTAAACAAAAGTTGATGATTTTTTTTTTTAATTTCATAAAACAAAAGATGGATAAAAAAAAGTTAATGAAATATATAATTTGGAGCCTTTGACTGTAGACTTGTGTTAGAATTAAAAGAAGAAAAAAATCGTTTTAAAATCGTTACATCTGTAAACATTGTTTTTACGCAAGATGTGAAAATGAGTTCATTGTTTAATAAATCTAGATGAGCGTGGTATATACATAAAAAAAAAAAAAAATCATTGTTCTTTGTTATGTATTTTTTAATTTAAACGTATTTATTATCTAATATTTTAAAATAAATATATTGGTGGAAATTAAACAAGTTACTTAAACACATCATCAATACATTTAGTTATTTTTTTTTTTTATTTATACTTTTTCTTGTTTTATTTATTGAAAGAGAAAAAAATCAATTAAAAAATTATAAAAGGTAAATAAATAAATAAACATATCATATTTATTTTAATTACTTTTCTGGATAAAATGTATACATAGTGAGGTTGTTATTATGTTAACGTAGCTTTTTTTTTTTTATATTTATATTTAATATTTTGATGTAAATCATTAAAAAAAAAAAAAAAAAAAAAACCTCCTTATTCAGTTTTAAAAATCAATTTTATAGATAAACCGAAAATAATAATAATAAGAAGAAGATTTTTTTTTTTTTTTTTTACGTATGTGTGTGCACATATTTTAAGAAAAATCATAATTGCACATCTTTTAACATTCACTGAGGGGTGCCTCTTTTACTCCTTCGCTAACCGTTTGTCTAATATTTTAAATATGCAATAACTTTTCGTTGCTACTCTTAAACAAACTGTGATTTCCAATATAAATAAAAAGTTTAAAAGCGAAAAAAAAAAAAAAAAAAAAAAAAAATTAATAATTACTTTGTTGTTGTTGTGTATGGGTGAAAAGAACAGCGTACATTCAAGTTTTGAAAGATTAAATTTTTATTTTTTTTCCCTTCGAAATTTTTAATTTGCATTATCTTTCTTTCTTTCAAATTTTTCCTTTCTTTATTCATTTCCTTCCTTCTTTCTTTCTTTTTTTTTAATGAATCTTGTTCAGACATAAATAAAGATTATTAAAGTTTTTTTTTTTTTTTTTTTTTTTTTTTCCCCTCCAGTGCCGTGTATCCGTATCTGGAGCACACATTTCTTTCTATATTTTTTATATGTATTTTTTTTCCCATTTCTTTCTTTTAAATATATATTTAAAATATTTGATCATAATACTTATAAGAAAAATATTTTTTAAATAAATTAATACAAATGAAAAAGTGACTTTATATATTAATGGGTGTATGTTCATCGTAGAAACGTCTATATTTATTTACTTAGCCTTGTTTTATGCAAGTATTATTAGACTTGCATAATACATTTTAAAATTACGCACTTTAAGTATTTTTTTTTACGTATATTTAATAATTAAACCTTTAAAAAAAAGTTTTTTGTGTAAAGTTGAAATTAGATTATCTGAAGTTAAAAACACAAAAACTGTTCCTTTAAATTTTTTTAACTGCATGAATAAAGATAAATACATAATTATCATGTTAATATTAAAACACGATACTGTAAAAATAAATAAGTTCTTCAAACATCAGCTATTATTAAATAAGAACGAAATATTATGCCATACACATAGATTATTAACACTTTACAACTGTACCTAGTCATTTCATCATTTAATTTTTAATGTATTTTACATATTTAGCATTTTCTTAAAAAATAAAAAAAATAAATAAATAAAAAATTACAGACAGAGAAACAATAATGAATTCAGCAAACAATTCATTTTTTTACACATAGTACACAGACATTTTACCTTACCCAACCACTTTCGTACGCAAATATGTGCGCGCATCTCAAAAGATTTTACTTTAACAAAGTAATTATTGGATTGAGAAAACATCATACATTTACTGTACGGGTCATTTATTATTATGTTGCACAGCATGCTCAAAGAATTAAAATAATAATAATAATAATAAAATTAATAATAATAATAATAACGCTTTGAAATTATTATGAATTAAAGGTATTCTTTTACTATAAATTGTACCAACTAATGACTTTTAGTAAAAATAAATATATATATATATATATATATATATATATATAACGCAAAATGTATCAACAATTTAAGAATTAGATTTTAATTTTATGTGCTGATCTATGTTGTTAGTAAAATTCAATAAATATTATTTACAATTTCTATCAGAAAGTAGAAAATTTTTGATGGAAAAAATGTCTGAATAATTAAAGTTGTGTTATATTTGATTTCCTAAAATACTTTTTGAAATAGAGGAGGTGAATATAATTTCTCACAAAGTTTATTTTATTCATTTTTTTTTTCTAATGTCTATTTTCTCCAAAAAATAATAAAAGCTAAAATATTTCTAAAACAGAAATTAAATTTTAAAATCTATATTTTGTAAAAAAAAAAAAAAAAAAAAAAAAAAAAAAAACTTTTAAACCAATTTTAAGAAAATCATATTAAAAAAAAAACTGTTTGCTGTATAAAATTTGAAGATCGTGTAGATAATATATATATATATATATATATATATATATATATATTAGGAAAGGCTCAAATAGGTATCTTAAAATTTTATTACTATACAGTGTAGAGAATATTGATGCATACTTAGTATATTGTCTTTTGTCTCACTGTAAAATTTTGTGCACCGCTAAACATTTTTTAAAAAAATTATTAAATACAATATTCATTGCTAGGAATATACCATATGAATATATAACTGCACAAAAATAAAAATTTCTTCGAACAACCTAACTAAACGTTTAAATGTTTTTCCTTCATTAATAGATACTTAAAATAACGATTAATATCATTTGCTACATAAAACTTTTTATGGCTTGATTTTATATTTCATTTTCTCCAACAAACCAAGAAAAATTATCCAATTATACCACTTGAACTCAATATTCAATCACGCGTGTATAGCAAAGTGAACATGCATTATACATATTTACGAAAAAATAATTAAATTTATTTGGTACATTGCTGAGATGTATATTTAATGCACGGAATAAAAATGTAGCCCTCTTAGAAGAACAAAAATATTTGTCCTTTAATAGAACAGCAAATAAGATTAGTTTTAAATGATCCAGATGCATGTATATCAAGTGTTTCGAATAACAAAGAAGTGAAGGTTTTTAAAGGGGTAATAAACGGAAATAAAATGTAAAAATAGATTCGACGATGTATAAGGTATATATCCTTAAACAGTTTTAATAAAATAATATATATATATATATATGTATATATATATATATATACATATAAAGGCTCTTAAATAAACGAATGAATGAGGGAACGTTTTTTGTTAACGCTGACTTAAATTTTATTAACTTTACTTGTTTATATTTATCAGTCAGTTTGGTTAAACACACAATTGCGTTTATTTAAATACAAAAATCCATTAAATTTTCAGAATTACTCAACCTATAGGTAATTTATGTAATAATTTAATTAGAGTTTGAATTATGATTTCCCTTCCCTACCTTATGACATAACTTAAATGTGTTTTTTCTACGTCTTACCTTAAAAAAAAGAAAGAAAGAAAAGAAGACAATGAAATTCTACTACATATTTTTTTAAATTGCTCTGAGAAGCTCATAAATAATGAAACATAAAACACAGAAAATCTGCTTTTTACCCATGATCAGGAAAACTTCATAAACACCATAATATGACGTCTGTTTATAAAGTTCTTTAACTTTCGTAAATATTTCTCAAAATTTTTTAACATATTGGAACTGTATAAAATATTAAAATTTCATTTTCAGGTCTGTATTATATCGAGGCTATGAGCTAATTAAAGAAAAAAGAAAAGAAAAGAAAGAAAGAAAATGCTATTCATAATAAATTAAAGCTTTTAAATTATTTGATTGGAAAATTCTTCTTATCATTTTCCCAATAAATCTAGTTTTTGAAATTATATAAGTAGCTTTTCCGTAAAGTGCTTATCTAAGAAATTGGGAAAAAAATTTAATTTTTAAATAATATTAAAATACATTACATTAACAATTTTTTTTTTTTTTTTTATAAATACATAAAAATTAAATTAAACTTTTTTTTTTTCTTAACTAAAAAAGTAATAAAACTTTTTTTATTTCATACACAAATTTGTTGCAATAAAAAAGGGTAATTTTTTAATGTAGCACTCAAAATGCTAAACCTTCGTAAGTAATGAAAAATTATTAATTTAAAGCCAGTTTCATGAAACTAATTTTTTTAGGTTTAATTTAAATAAATAAATAAATAAATAAATAAGTAAAATAAAATGAAATAAAAAATAACTTTTTTTTTTTTATTGTTTATTATTTATTTAACTTACGTAAGCAGTATTTATCTAATTTTCCTATCGCGTAAATACGAACCAGGACCTCTTAGTAAGACCCCACGGAAGGCATTCCACTCACAGGCCCAAAACCCTAGCGTAGTCATTTGGCCTTAACCCACACAGCACAACAGCAACATTCCTAAATTGATTATCCTTTTATATAAATGTTAGATAAAATCATTACTTTAAAAAAATTCATGAGCAGTAGACATTCTTGTAAACTTTATAAAGAAATCGTAAACATAAGTTATTC
The DNA here is from genome assembly GCA_963930645.1 of Salticus scenicus. Classification (NCBI taxonomy): domain Eukaryota; kingdom Metazoa; phylum Arthropoda; class Arachnida; order Araneae; family Salticidae; genus Salticus; species Salticus scenicus. The sequence continues at coordinate 177,171,814 of OZ005656.1, read as the reverse complement.
GTGAACATAAAAATTAAAATTATATAATTTTTATGCTATATTTATTTTGTCCGAATACAATAATACAATTGTCTTCACAAAATAATAATAATAATAATAAAAGATAAAGAAAGACATAAACCTTTTGTGCCCCCCCCCCCCCCCCCCCGCACACACTTTTTTTTTTTTTTTTTTTGAGAAAGAGGAGAATTAGGAATATATATATATGTATACTTGGTGTCTCAATAAGTCTGTAGACATTTTAAAATTTCATAAAACTTGTAGGAATTGGTGGAATTGAACGTGGTTTGCGGTAAAGATATTCTCGTGAAGGGGGACTTTTTATTTTAATTTTTATTTATTTATTTTTTTTTTTTTTTTTTTAGACAGGGTTAGGGGGAGGTGTGGGGAAAAATAGTTAAATTTTCCTTCGATAGAGGGCACTGCGTGGATGTGCAATGCAAATCAGAGTTCTATAAATTGCCAAGTTTTGCGATTAACACATCTTATTTCTTATTTTACCAGCTACTTGTACACGCTACTTGCACACAGTTTTAATTGCGATGCTGACATCGTGGATAAAGCGTTATTGAAGAAGATGTTATCACTCAGGTTAGAACCCCCGACTGATGCTCCAATTAGCGGTGTTATAACGCATTTTCTAACTGTAATTTGCGGTTATGGCGGACATATAGAATAAGATTTACATGCCTGTAAACATTTGCATGCAAATATATTTAGTTTTTCATGGAAATGCGTGCTTATGTACTGCGCCCTCTATCGACAAAAAATTTTAACTTTTTTTTTTCATTACCACAAAAAATCTTCTTTCACGATAATACCTTTTTAGCAAACCGCGTTCAATTCTACCAATTCCTTCAATTTTTATGAGTTATTAAAATGTCTACAGACTTATGGGACGCCCAGTATCTTTATTATATATATATATAAGTTTTAAAATTCATTTTGTCTAAACTTTCCGCAATGCCTATGAAAGCAGGTTTTTTTTTTTTTTTTTTCCCTCTTTTAAATATCATGAGTTTAAAATGTAAAAAGTTTCAACTTTTACAAGAACGTAGATAAAAGCCATGTTTTACTTTACGATTTATCAAGATTATCGAGAGAAAAAAATCAAAATTCTATTGTAAAAATATACAATATTCTTGTTTATTAGAAAACAGGTTTTCTTTACTCTTTTTTTTTTTTTTTTTTTTTTTTTTTTTTCTGTTGTTGTTGTTGTTAAATTATGTCGAAATGAATTATATCCAAAAATTACTGAAAAATAAATTCCAATTACTATTGCATGAATAATAAAGTACACAGAAAAATACTTTCTGCTAACTACAATGATACTTGTAAGAATTAGAAACATTTCATTACGCACCTTTTAATTTATAAGTACTCTTTTCAATTTTAAGTATTTTAAGAAAATGTTTTTCATTAAAATTTTCAATTTATATTTAAAAGTATTGACGTTATATTTTTATTTATATCAATTAATGGCAGTAATTTTTAAACTGTTTTTTTTTTCTCTCTCTCTCTCTCTTTATATCCCATATATTTAATGCAACAAGAAACTAGATTCGTTTCTGTGTTAGTTATAAATATTAATGTATGCATCATAATAGTCTTAATTTTTATAATATTAAGAAAAATGATCTTGAGTATTACACTATTTAATTACTATAAGCCTTGTGCTAAATGGGTTAATAGCAGGCTGGTAAAACTTTTCTTCTTCCTCTAAAAATTAAAAAAAAAATTAAAAAATTAAAACACACGGCGGGCCCAGTGAGAACAAAAATAATAGACGAACTCTCAAAGATGTGAACAATTTTCTGATTCAGATGTGTAAGAATAACTGAAAAATTTAAATTTATCTCTTCCTTCATTAACTGATTTCAGTTTATGTTTCCAATATTTTATAAAACAGTATTATATTTTTTCTTTTTCTCATTATAATTTTTTTTTCTCATTTTCAAAAAGTCTAATATATGATAAAAATTACGCAAACTAAAATAATTTTATATTTGATCATCACGATTAATTTAAACAATAACAATAACAAAAATTGATGATGTTTCTCATTTTCACAAGGGAAAAAACACTTTCTATAGTGCATAATTTTTTATCTCTTTGTAAAATTAGAAAGTCGTTATCAAGTTTAACGATAATTTTCCGCTAAATACCTTAAATTAACTCAGCTTTCTATTTTCTCCGTTAATACAATTTAAATTTAAAAAAAAATAGATTTGACTTACAACGGTGATTAACTTATTTATTTAATTTCTTGAAGAAAAAAAACTGGCATGGAATGTGATCAAATTCAACTTCATTTCTGAACTACATTCGATAAATACGTTTACTTTTTCTTCCTTTTTTCAAAAATCCCTTGTATATATCTATATCTAATAGAAATTTCTGTAAAATGAAAATATTTCCATATTTTAAGCCCAAGATTTTATGGAATATTATTTAATTGAAAGCTTATTTTAATAAGTTAAATTACGATAATAATATCAGAAATAACCATCAAAACAACATAAAAAAAAAGAAAAAATTCAATCATTCTTTGTCACTTTTTTTTTCCATCGGAACAAACAATCATTCTAAATATTTATCATTCTTAATTATTAGATTATTAATGTAAACAAGAATTTTTTCACTCGTTGTGTAATTTACTTAACAGAAAATAATGATTATGATAAAAATTTACCCTCGCATTTCCATTTATCTTTATTACTTCCGCATTAAAATAACTCATAATAGATATTTTGACCTTAGATATATTAACAACTTTCCTAACCACAACTGCACTTTAATAGTATAATTTCTCATAAAAATAACAAGAAATGTGGTCAAATGTCTTTTAAAACTGACCTACATGTAAGAAAAATACTTCTTCATTCTTCTTAAAGTCTTCAATTTAACGTTTATGAGTATTAAAGGTTATGCAAAATGAAAACAATTCCATATTTTAAATCTGACGTTTCATCAAACCTTATTTAAAGAGATAGTAAACCTTGATAACCAAATTACGACAATAATAACAATCAAAACAACAATAATACTGAAATCTAGCGATTTCTCAGATTTTTTTTAAAAAAAAGAAATCCATCATTTCTTGTATTGTATTAAAACGTCGACCACTAGCCACCCACGGAGTTGAAAAATATCCAAAAAACAACTTTTCAAGGACAAAAGCAAGTTTTAACGCAACCACAATATCCCTGTCTGAGAGAAAACAAGCAAGAAAATAATCCGAGAAAACCGAATCACAGATTGCTGACCTACTTCTGTGGGAACAAAAGAATGATAAATCATATTTTCGGAGAGGTAGATATGATGAAGAAGAAAAAAAGGGGTACATCTGTATAAAAATTGCAAATGCAAAAACCTTGGTGATGAATGACTGGAGAATCTGCGCGAGCATCCGTGAGGACTCCAGTGTTGTGGCGTGCTTTGTGATTTGTTTTGGGGTCATTACATCAGGTGAAGTCTAGGTGGGTGGTTTAGAGAGTTTTTTTCAAAACTACAGTATGGCAGCAAGAGCGCTGTCAAGTGAGGTCCTGTCCTTTCTTTTTTTTTTTTTTTTTTTTTTTTTTTTCTTATGGTTTATGAGGAACTTCCGTGAATTTCAAAATAATTTCATTTATATTGCATTTATAATAAAAAGAAATAGTTTATGGAATGTTCGCATAAGTTCAAAAGAAATAATCACTATATAGAAATGGTTCATTTGCAGCAGTACGAAATTATATACAAAGTTTTAAGAGGAAAATCGTGTTTAAATATATTTCCGCGTGTTTTTAACTTTATTATTATTATTATTATTATTATTCCGGAAAGCAGGTTTAAACGTCGGAATAACTCAAAGGGTAGTTACTACAGACTTTTATTATTATTATTATTATAAAAAAACAAGTAATATAAGCGAAAAGAATTTTAAGTCAATTCCTACTTACAAACACTATCGAAAAATGTTTATTTATTTATTTATTATTATTATTATTATTATTATTTTAATAATTTTGAATTAGGAAATAAAAAGCGCGCGTGAAAAATGAAAGAAAAATAATTATAACATTTAAAAAGAACTTTTTGTACAGAATGTTTTAAACTTTCTGATGAATCATAGAGCTCTTATCAATGTGCATAAAATTTTTAAAGTGACAATGATGTCAATTTTTGTGAAATGCATAATTTAACTTTTTATAGTTTTTTAATATTCACGTTTAATTAAATGTATTTATTTTTATGTTGAAAAAAATGAACTCGTATTTTTTTTTTTCAACAAGTAAATTATAGCTAATACTTTAATGGCTATATTAACGCTATTAGGATGTTATTATTTTCATATTTTAATTAATTATAAGAAAACTAATAAAAAATTCGAAAATCGGACTTCGAAGTATTGTGATATCACCGTGGTCTGAGCAATTTTGAAAGTTTCAAATTTCTAGCTAGTCCGGAAGTTAGTTAAAAATCGCTTGCAAGATTTGTACAAGATATTTATAATATAGGGAGAGTGTGAACTAATAGTAGGAATTGAAAAAAAAAAATTGATTCGATACTCTTGAGGAGAATATTCTGCAGGCAGACTTTTGTCATATTTTTACTTTCCGAACACCATAGTGAGGAAAGTATTGTAATCCTGTCAAAAATCCGAATTTGGGTTTTTGATGTTTCTATATGTTTCGAGGTCCCATGAGTCCGGTTTCACTATTTTTATGATGCTGTATGTATGTGTGTGTGTATGTATGTGTGTATGTATGTGTGTATGTATATGTGTGTGTATGTCTGTGAGTGAACACGCTAGCGTCTAAACGCTTTGTTCAAATAAGCTGAAAGTTGGTACGTATATTGTAAGTCACCATAGTACGAACCCTATTGATTTTGGTGAATCTAGCACTTATAGTTTTTTAACAGGGGCACAAAGAAAAATTCTTTATCATTATGGCCTATGGGGACAAATTTTTAAAAGTGTGATAGCGTCTAAACGCCTTATTAATCTGAGCAAAAAATTTGTACACATGTTATAGGTCATGGTTGCACCAATTGTATAGATTTTGGTGAATTTCGCACCTACAGTTTTTTTACAGGGACACAAAGAAAAATTCTTTATGATTATGGCCTATGGGACCAAACTTTTAAAAGTTCGATAGCGTCTAAACGCATTATTCAATTGAGCTGAAACTTTATATGAATATTGTAAATCACTGTTGCACTAACTATAAGCATTTTGGTGAATCTAGCATTTATTGGTTTTTACAGGGACACAACGAAAAATTCCTTATCATTATGATCTATGGGCTCAAAGTTCAGTAGCGTTAAATGAAACATCGTGTAATATATGGAGAAAAATACTCACTTAAAAACACTTTATTATGATTTTCTCTCTTTTGTTTGTTTAACAACTCCTCTTTCTTTACTCTATCTACAAAACTATTAATTACTCAATGTTCGGAAAGTCGAGTGGAGTTACTCCAGATATTTTTTTTTTTTTTTAACTCATTTAAGGTACAAATATATAAAAAATGCAATAGTATTATAATACAGTGTAATGCCAATTAATACAATGGTATTTTGCGTAAGGAGTACATCTTTAAAAAATCTTTCAAAATCCAAGTAATACTTGGTTACACACACGCGTGTGCATGCATTTATTTAATTGTGAGTATTACGGGAGATTTATTTATTTGTATTTTATTAGAGTATATGGCAAAAATATCAAATTAATTTCATTTAATAAGCTTTTTATTATTATTATTATTATTATCATTAAAAAGAAAAGATCCAAAACGCATGTATGGATTTGTAATATTTGAGTTAATATTTTAGACTACGTTTGATGATTGAATTTATGAAGCTACTAATTGTTGTAGTAACTGTTTCTGTTATTATTTTACTGTCTAAAATGAGGAAATAATAGCTTAAAAAACATTTGATGAAACTTCGAAACTTGAGCTTTTTTTTTTTTTTTTTTTTTTTTTTGGACAGAATTTTGTGGGTTTTTTTTTTTTTCTATAGTTTTAAAATGCGATACCTTTTGTTTATTATGTACGCTAGTTTTTATCAAACTACTCCCGTTTTCATGTTTCCAATATGGAAGAAATCTGGTTCCGAAATCTTTCTCATCAATTAATTGTACAGTGACAGAATTCTTTTAAACACAAATTTTACCATCACGTATATGACTGTAAAGTCACAAGTACATATATGCTATGCATACATGCTGGTATAATTACAAGTGAGTATATACTGTGCATTTAGGTTTCTATACATTTAAAAAGTGCATGAGAAGTTTCAAAATTTCTCCTGAAATCAAATCACATTTACTTATTTGTGAAATATAAGAGCATCACCGAATAAATTCGAACTGCAATGCGTAAAAGTTCGCGCAGATTTATTTATAATGAAACAACCTTTATTGGTTAAATTAAGGTACAAAAAATTATACGCGTTTTGATTATAACCATTCATTAATGATACTCTTTTAAATGAGTTCTGATTTTTCGATACTTTAATTTCGCACGGCTTTCATTAATTATACTTTGATGTGACTGAGATCCTTTGCTTAATAATTCTTGAACAGTTCCCATTTAATTTACATTTCAAAATTATTAACAATGACGTTTGCAATACTAGCGAAATAAGTATTTTTATATCTATAAACATCAACGAAAATTCTGCTTCTTTCAGCAATGAGATCCTCGAAGAATAAATAAACAAAAATTCTCTGTAAAATTCAAAACATCGAAGAGGTTTCATAAATTTAAATTTGATAATTTTCCATTCATTAGAATGAATTGCACGGAATATATTTAAATTTATATTCATTACAAAACAGATCATCTCTGTTTAAGTTATAGCAAATGTCATATTGTCATGTTACTTTATCGGTGTGTATAAAGGTTATTCAAACATTCAAAAAATAAAACAAAGTAAAATTCTAAAAGTGAGATCTCTAGCAATAGAATGGCATGTCCTTAAATACACAAATTCACATATGGAATAAGACGAATATTTTTATTTTAGTTAAAAAGACATATACACATACTTGAATGCGTACTTTAATTAAGCAAGTAATAAAATATATACTACATTCAAATACACAAGCATGTATATGCACATAGATATAAGCAAATAATATTTTTTACCGTTATTCAAAATTAAATAGTAGATAATTTATGATAGAGGTATATTCCTAATAAAATGTTATAAAATGTTTACTTATCATTATCTTAGAAGATATTTGATACAGAACTGTTAATTTTGGTAAGAGTTACTAAGTTTAAAACTTTTTATATGTTCCCTAAATCCTAAATGTTAAACTTAAAAAAGAAAATCAAACTTTACAAGCTTAGTCTTTTTTAATTATCATAACAATAATAAAAAAAAAAAAAAAAAAAAAAAAAAAAAAACTCTAAAGGAATAAAAAAAATTAATATTCTAATTTACAAAAAGAATTATTTGGTTTATATGTTTGACTAATCGTTAAAATTTTACAAAGACATTTGTTTTACTTTATGCATTACATTTCTCCTTTATATATATGGTATAATTAATCCAAGCCATTAATGCAAAAAAGATTAAAATATAGATAGATAGATAGATAGATAGATAGATAGATAGATGTAGCATTTGTGTGGCAGTGCAATAGTAGCAAAATTTTCTAACAAAAATGTAAAAAGAAAAAAGGAAATTATTCCCGGAGTGAAATTTTATTATATATTAGCAAACCCGTGCGAAATTTTCGAATTTTATTTTTTTTCTTATTTACCTTTAAAATTTGAAACACATGAATATTATACGAATTTCACAATTTAATTAAAATTTTAATTCACCATTCGCCGAATTATTATTAAAACCAAATTAATATTGTGCAATAGTGAAACTAAAATCATAGAAAGAAAAGTTTCGAAATAAAATTTATAATTGACGAACCAGTTTTTATACTACAGCAAGGCAGTACTGTTTTAGTATAGGACCCCCATAAACGACTTTTAAATTTTTGTCGCCATGTTGGCGATGACGTCTTATTTATTTATTTTGGCATAATTAAAAAATAAATAAATAAATAAAAAATCTTATTTTGATTATACTTTTTTTTTATGATCTATTTTTTTAGACAATTTATGATAATAGATCATGTTCTGTACATATCTTTAAAGTATTGCTAGGTTTAAAATGACGCTTATGAAGATTCTTAAGATACAACTTTTAAAAATGCGTCTTTCCATAAAATACTTTTATCAGACAAATATCGTCATTTTTTATTATTAGATCATTGAGCTTAGTCCGCGTGCTTAAATATTGTCCGTTTATAAAGATTATTTTTCATCCTCGCGTATTTTATTAATTACATCACTATCGTATCGTTTCGACAATATATAATCGTAACTGGACCACGTTAGAGAAATATTATATAGATTAGATCCATCAATTATAACATCATTGCCACAATGCAATTTCTACTTTCATTAAGAGGATTACGATAACTTTAGATTTATTTTTGAAGCTTATCAATCAGGTAAATTACTAATTATATTTTACACAGGGTGTAAAATATAATTGTTCTTCTTACAGACAGTTTTGCCTAGGCATACAATTTATTCGACATTATTGTGATAAATATCGTTTTAACAGTAAATTTCGTTTTTGAATTTAAGTATTTATTAATTTGATCAACACTACTTAAACTTTTTAAATAAAAAGAGAAATATGTTATTATCTGAATCATTACTTTTTCTTTAAAAGAAGAATAAATGTATAATGATTTTCATTCAAACTAGATTAAATACTTTTTACAACAGTAGTAAAATACCTATATTGGATGACATTGTCAATTCTTACTTTTATTTATACAGATTAAAAATAATCAGTAATATTAGGGCTTCAAAATATCAATGAAACATTTCCCTCTATAAGAATTTTTTAAGGTTTCATTATGGGGGGATAATGGTAAAGCGCTTAAATAATGACTGGCTGGCAATCAAGCATTGTTAAGCATTTCGTTCTTTCGACTTGGTTGGTAAATCTGTGCAACGGAATTATGTCTTATTAATAACTTTATCTGATGCAATTTCAAACTCGTATAACAGATTTTTTTTTTTTTTTTTTTTTTTTTTTGTAGGACTGAGGACTATTAGTCTCAATCTGGGATTTTTGCGGTGTCACTTTTCGATAGTTGGACATTTATCGAAATCTAAAATTTATCGAAAATATAAATGAATAATTTGAAAGAGATGTTATAATTTGAAAAAAAAAATAAATAAATAAATAATAATAATAATAATAGCCCTCCGTCCTAAACTAAATTTTGCTTTTGCCAGAATTTCATCAAAATTATTATTATTATTATTATTTATTTATTTATTTATTTATTTGAAAGAAAAACAAAAGAAAATTAATAAGAATCAGCATCGAAACAAACACTATCGAATTTTTTTTTCTTTAATAATTTTGAGTTAGGAAATAAAAAGTGCGCGTGCAAAATGAAATAAAGATAAGTAAAAAAAAATATGAATTTAATGATTTAATTTTTATATAAAACATGATCGCATGCTATCTTAAAAAGTAGATGTAAAATTTAAAGTTTATGTGGTGCGTGTGGCATCTATAAAAATTGTTTTAAGAAATTGAATAGAATAAAGAAAGCAACGATGTTGGTTGAATTTTGTTATATAGTTAGAATTTTTGATTTTTTTGAATTTATAATTGTTTAAAAAAGAAAAAAAATTACGAGTTAATTTATTTTTCGATACATAATAAAATATATTTTCACGCGAATAATAATAAAAACCTTTTTCGATAGTGTTTGTTTCGATACTGATTATTATTCATTTTCTTTTCTTTCAAAAAAAAAAAAAAAAAGATTTTTATGAAATTCTGGCAAAAGCAGAATTTAGTTTAGGACGGAGAACTGTTATTATTATTATTATTTTTTTTTTTTTTTTTTTTTTTTTTTTCAAATTATAACATTGCTTTCAAATTATTCAATTATATTTTCGATAAATTTTAGATTTCAATAAATTTCCAAGTATCGAAAACTGGTATCGTAAAATTCCGCAGATTGAGACTAATAGTCCTAAAAAAAAAGAAAGAAAGAAAAAAGAAATTGACGCATTAGTATACAAACATATCAGTGAGTATTGATAGGTACTTATTCGACGTATTTTTACATCTAAAAAAACATTTTTCCCTCTTTTTTTTTTTTTTTTTTTTTTTTTGCGCTCTATAAAAGACGGAGAGGGGAAAAAAATTATTTGTTTGTTTTGTTTTGTTTTTCAGAGATTTTAATATGCTTCTAATAATTAATCCTTTGCTGTTCCCATTAAATCTCACTCCACTAATCAGTGCTAGATTTTTTTTATTCAATATCCCGCACTAAATTTTAACTGCAACGTTTCCCTAATCACTTCGATGATTTTTCGTCTATTATGTGTATAAAATATCACTCCTTAAAATTATTGGTGGTAGTTGAATAACACTAATTCCCTAGAATCCTTACATTTTGCAACAAAGCTTAGAGCGTCTTAGAGCGTTAGGGCCAGAAAATGGTTAAAATAATTACAAGAACAGTATTTTTCTGGCTCTAAAACTAAACGCATAAGTAAAATTAATCATAAATGTAACGTTATTGTAAGTTTAAAAAATACATTAACGTGAAAGTAGAGAGAGAGAGAGATTTTTATTTTTTTTTTTCATCTTAATTAAGTGTTCGAAATATTTTTTAATTGTTTCTTCTAAACAGGATTAGATAAACTATAATCTTAGTCAAATAATTCGAAACTTCTATATTCTATAACATTAAAACAGATTTCAAGAAGATTCTTTACATAAAAAATAAGGTATCCTAGTAAGTCATGGGAGGTATTCTAGCCCATATTTAAACGATTTTTGGAGGAAACCTTATAAACCTTTGAACGGCTAAGCTGACGGATATTTGAGCACAGGATCTCTTGTCTATCAACTTTGGAAGCATAAACACTTAGACAGTGGTGTGTCATTTCAAAACAGATCCAATTTATTCTCGATCATATATTTTAGATACAATCAATACAAAGACTGACAAGAAAACTAACTAACTAACAGATAGTTATCTAAAAAAATGACTAAAAATTTTTGAATTACACTGCGCTGCAAGAAAAAATAAAATAAAATAAATAAACAAATTCGAGTCCAGATACCATTCTTGCTAATTTTTATGTAAAATGACCTCCTGAATCCGAATATGATTCCCATTTTGCCCAATCACCCACCGTTTTCTCGGGACACCACCCCCTTCCCCAATTTTTATCCCTGTTCGGTAATTTTATGGCCATAAATTTGATTTCGAGAATGAAAAAGAATTAACTTAACACTTAAAAACAAAAAAATATATATAATGTTTAATAAATAACGTTAACAATAGATTAAAAAGATATAAGAAATGTAATACTTAATTTCAGTGGCAAATCCCCCCCCCCCTCCCGTTAATTTGTTAGAAATAGATGCTCATGTTAGAATTTTCCAACTCTGTAGCCCCCCAGAAGATATTTAACAGTTAAAATAATCCCCTCCCTTAAAAATCAAATTTGTAGCCGTAAAATTACCGAAAAAAAAGTAAACAAAAATAGGGAGCCGTCCCTAAAAAACGGTGGGTGATAGGGCAAAATGGCCGTCATATTCGGATTTAGGAGGTCATTTTACATAAAAATTTGCAAAAATGGTGTTGGGGCCGATTTTCATGCAGAGCAGTGTTATCAATCATACCTCAAAATGTGTTAAAAAAATAAATAAGTAAAATAAAAAACTGCCATCAAAAGTTATCCAAAATTTCACCATACCCATATTATGATGGGTAACTAAAAACACTTTTAAGGAGTCTTAGGGAGACAGCAAATTTTAAGATCCCTTAATTATAGAAGCATAATATCTTAATGCGTATTGTGAATATTTTTTGATAATATCTCATGCATAAAAAAGGGAATTTGTTAAAGCAATCCGTTAACAGACATAAATGTCACTTTCTATGTAATCAAGAAATTTCATAAGAAGCCACAGCACATGAGAGTAATCTTTTAGATTTCACAAATTTTTTCGAAACCATTTTAAAATATATTGAATTGTTTAAAAATGTTCTTTTGACATAATAAAATAAATTAATGAAGATTATCGAAATCTAATGTAAAACCATTTTCAAGGAATGGTAATATAGCATTTTATGGAAATAAATATAAAACTTCTTTTTATAAATAAATAACTTAATATCGCAATCTTATTTTAAAAAAATAAATAAATAAATAAATACAGTAAAGCACCGTTTATACGTCTCTCGTTTACACGTCTTTTTTGTTAAGTCCCAATTCATTCCTATTCATTTTAATATATTTTTTTTTTTTTCGTTTATACGTCGCTCATTATCGGTTATACGTCTTTTCTACTTTTCTAAAATTTGCAAAATTTCTAGATTAGTCATATTTTTTCGTTCTAATAAGGGGAACTTTTCCTAGAAAACATCGTACATGGAGGAACACGGGAAGAGTCGAAAATCCTTATCACAAATAGAACTGAGTGCTGTTCTGTTCTGTTTGTTGTTTGAAAACTTAAAATTTCATGAAAGCACAGAAAACTTTCATTGAAAGATTAAAATCGGAATTTTAAAAGAAATCGACAAGAGTGTAGGTTTAGTGAAATCAGAAATATATATATATATATATATATATATATATATGTATATATGTATATAACACTCAAGATTTATTCATATAATATTCAAGATATGAAAAATATAATTTGTACTCAAGTCATGAATTAATGGTATGATTTTTATCACTCTTTACAAGAAATCATTTTTAATTTAAATATTTTTTTAATTTATTTATTTGACTATTATCTTCAAATATAAATTCTACTATAAAGTAATTTATTAATTACTTTCTTAAAAAAACTTTATTAGTTAGTATTTAGACATAAATTTTGTTTTATTTTTTTTTATTTCAATAATACGTCTTTTCGTTTATGCGTCCTTTTACGTCAGTCCCTTGAAAGACGTATCAACGGTGCTTTACTGTATATTTAAAAGAAAATGTTTTTCAACACATTCTAATAAAGTTGAAAAGTTCTTATGGATTTAGTTCGGCTGTCTGTATTTCTGTTTGTGCTTTTATTTCCATATTTGTTTTCAAAATGTCTTCAAATTGATATATATTATTCAGTATATGCAACAGTACGGTTATTATTAAAACGTAGCATAAACATCACATTTCTTTACAAGGATTTAAGTAATAATTCCTGTGCATCATAATTAATGTAAGATATTTCTTTAAAACATATTTCAGTAAATTTGTAGTACTTTGGTCGTAAAGAAATTAACATGCATTATTCAAATGCACAAAAACATGAATATGATTATATTATTATTCATTGTCTAGTGAATGACTAGTATATCTAGTCGTTATTATTAATAGCTAATTCAAAGGGTAAATAAAAAATGTTCAGATATTACATCATTGATATAAATGAATGAATTTTCAGCTTTATATAATAGCTAACTTTTTTTTTCTTTAAAATTAAAGCGAGGACGATAATTTTTTTAGAGATTTCTTCTCCCATAATTAACAATATAGATTTTTACGTAGACCTGCAATTTTTACACAATATGCAGGGCTACTAAAAACTAATTAGTAATATGTATTACGTTTTCTCTTTAAATGTGAAACTATAACTATAGTTTTGTGAGATTTCTTTCCCAAAAAATTTAAAATAAAATATTTTTTAATGTTTTATCACCGAAATAAAATTCATTAAAAGCAAACTCTATAAAAGGTTAAAATAAAGTTAGTATGTGTTTTATAAACGTGCAAACAACACAATTTTTCCTTACTTATTTTTATCTTTAAAAAAATATTGAACTTCATTTTATAATTCATTCGACACACATATAAAATATGCAATTTTTAAGTAATGGAAATTGTTCATAAGTAATGAGTCTAGACATGTTCATAATCTTCTAGTCTTGACATATTTTCATGAAACCATTTTAAAATCGATTGAACTCTTTGCATTAATGCCTTATTCTGTACATGCAAGTTCCTTTAGGCGTACGTATACACGCTTTTCCGCTTTGTTCAGAGAGGAAGTTTCTATTAAAATCGGTAACAACAAATCTTCGTTTTCAGAGAGCATCGATATACTATTTTGCCCTCAGGTCCCATTTGCTTAAATTACGACATTATCAGATGCCATGTTGAATCTGATTGCAATTAGAAATTACATTTTCTCGTTCCATGAATATAAATAACCAACCTGTTCTTGAAGAAACGTTATTTTTAATCCATCCATTACCAAATTTTACGGGGGACAAAAGACTGAAAATTGATAAATGTTTTTCCCCCTCAAACTGTATTTACTGCGAATAAATTGAATTAAAGTACATAAATGAATTTTCATTCAACATTTCTGTTTTCTACACACGAATGACTATTTAGTTAATTGTTTTGTCTACAATTCATTTCATCTATTTTACTATGAATGTCAAAAGTCATTCATAAACACATCTAACGTATTTTTATTATTTGTTGTACGAACTCACTTTTCATATTTATGAACAAATTAATGTTATTTAAAACAAATTCCATTAGACGTTTGCAGTGCAAACTTTGAACAGTTGAACTATCTGTGCATGTAAATAACATGCTTATATATTATTTTAATAGCAAAATAAAGCACTAATAACAATTTGTTAATTAAAATTTTAAAATAGTAAATATTTTTTCAATACAAACTATTATTTTTATGTAGTAAATAATATTATCACTCCTTCTTTTGCTGCTACCAATTAATGCTAATAACTAAATAAAATCAGTTTTGCTAGTTTATTTCCAAAGCTAAGTTTTATTAACTTATTTCCTAATATTGAAATCGAACATTTAGCTGTTACTTTAACTTATTTTTACAAGAATTAATACAAATTAAACAATAAATATAATAACAATCATTTTGTATATAATTCTGAATGATCATAAAAAAGCAAATACTAAGATATTTTATTGTGAATAAGTACGTAATACTAGCACTTTTATGCATTAATACAACACTGTAAAAGTAACAATAATTGGTTTATTTCACCTCATCGCTGCCACAAAACCTTGTTAACCGAAGATGAAAGGAAAGGTAAATATTATACATCATCAACAATTTCACTGAGAGTTTTTTGAAAAACTTCGAAAGAGGGCATGCGTGTCAGACAAATATGCAGAATATCTGGATGTTGCTTCACGACAAAGCACCTTATCATACAACAATTTCAATAAATGATTATTTTACCAGTACAAACAGTTCTGTCTCTCCTCAGCTTCCTTATTCACCTGATTTCAGTCCTTGTGACTTTTCCTTTTCCGAGTTCAAAAATACACCTTAAATCGCATCGTTTAGGAAATTCAAACAACATTAAAAACACTGAAACCCAGTAACTTAAGATTACTTTTTTATCCGAGTTTCACAGCGGCTATGTATGTTGAAAGAAACATCGAAAACACTATACTCGACACTAAAAAATTAACCTTGAAGAAGGTAATATTGAATTATAGTCAACACCATTTTATTGAAAATTAAATTAAAAGAAATCACTCCAATTACTTAATTATACACCTGGTATATAGAGCTTTTCTTAGATGACTTTCACTAAAATCACTTTTGTTTCCAGTATATACATCCCGCGACAAAAAGATAGGTACAAAGGGTTTTTTCTTTGATTTTTCATAAAATGACATTATCTAAATTGTGCTTATCATTTATTATTATCATAAAATAACGCTATTCCCGGACTAATTTTTGTTTTAAGACTAATTTAGAAAAGTTTTAAGGCTAAAATTTTTCTAATTTAAAAGTACACTCCACGACAAAAAGATAGGAACAAGGGGCTTTTTTTTAATTTTTCATAAAATAACATTATCTAAATTGTGCTGATCATTTATTATCATAACAAAAGATTATCATGTCAAAAATGTATTAAATATTTGAATCCTATTCAAAATAATCATATTCAAAATAATCATATTTAAAAAAAAAAAAAAAAAAAAAATCCTTTGTTCCTATCTTTTTGTCGCGGTGTGTAGTCTTAAATTAGAAAAATTTTAGTCTTAAAACTTTTCTAAATTAGTCTTAAAACAAAAATTAGTCCGGGAATAGTGTTATTTTATGATAATAATAAATAATAAGAACAATTTAGCTAATGTTATTTTATGAAAAATCAAAGAAAAAACCCTTTGTACCTATCTTTTTGCCGCGGAGTGTACGTCAAAAATAAAACAAAGCAATCAATAAACTTTTCTAATCTCTACTACGTACAGTCTTAAAATCCTTTAAAATTCAATCTTTACCACGCCTTTAAAATGCAAAAATATTATTAAGAAGAGAAATGTGTAATAACCCTCTTATTGAACTTCTTACAATAAATACTATACATTGCTGAGAAGATCTCGGAAACAAAGTAATCTCCTAAACAGAATTATGAAACGTATAATTTTAAAATAACAATAACGTGTCATTGTGTCACAGAATGTAAAGCATTATTTACTTCGACTTTCCCTTCATTAGTCAGAGAAATAAATTTAATGAATTGTTGATATCAATGCAGGAATTCAAAAGCAAGTTAGAGTTCGCTTTTATTACACCTGCTATGATATACAAAGAGAAAAATAAGAATATTTATTGCTTTTCTTCAGTATAATTCTGCGACCTCCTTATTAGAATATGCATAGTCTACAACCTGTAATTTAAGCAACCTCTAAGCTGCTAAGAATCTTTTTCTAGCAATTAAAATCGAAAATGCTAATTGCAGAAAACTGTGTTAAATATTTACGAAAGAGCTTGACTGTTTCATTATAATCTTTCATGTCATTTTTCATTAAGTGATGGCTTATCATTTCACTTCTTTCTGAGAAAGGAATCTTACATTTGTTGAATTTCTGAGATATCTTTTTATAGATTCTTGAATTTTAGAAGCTTTAAAGAATTATTGTAAGCATACTTGGAAATTTATATTAAATTTCTAATTATTTCCTTGTATTATTCTTCTTTTAATATATTCATGAATTATATTTAATTAATAGCCTTACCCTTTGAAGGGCTACGGCATATGTTGCATTCACTTAATTTTATTTTCACTACAAAACTCATCTTGGAAATTTTTAACAAAATTTTAATTTATAACTTAGAGAAAAAACTACACTTATTTCTTTTCTTCTAACGTTTTTCGTAAATTCTAGAGACATTTTAATTTAAATAACGATATTACCTGCCCCTCAAAGGAGTTATCATACAGTTTAATGCCAAGGAACCTAAAAATGTGTTATTACGAAAAAATATTCTAGGCTTATTATACAGGCATTCAATACACACAAAAATTTTGCTAAATGATAATAATATAAATTTGTTTATAATGAGTCTCTTAAATATAATTTAATATTATATTATGTAGGAAGAAGCTTTATTAATACATTTTACGTACCACTTTTATGCTGATACTGGTAAATAAATAAATAAATAAATAAATAAATAAAAATGAATTTGTGACTGAATTTTACGCGGATTTCTTTTGAAAAAATTGTTTAAAAAAAAAAAAAAAATGGTGAACGTGTGAAATGAATTAATTTCTTGCTATTTTAGTGTTTATTCAAATCTATGTTTGCATCGGAACTATAAATTTATGTATCTAAAATTGTATTTCAGACCAAAAGAAGCATTCACACCAAGATTTAACTTACATTATTTTACCGTGAAAATCAAAATGTAATTTTATTAGTTTGATGAATATTATTGGCATTATATTCTCAAGAAGAAAATTATAGCGTTATAGCGCAAAATTTATCTCTATTACAGATATAGTTTAAAAAAAAAACGCATTAAAAAATGCACTTTAAATATTTCAAATAATTTTACCTCCTAAATATTAATATTCTTTATAGATAATCTGAATTTTTTTAAATGTACTTTTTAGTCAAATGTTTGGTTAAATAAATAATAAACGTATTACATACTTTAAATCTTCTTAATAATTATGATTATGGTGTACAATCTGCACATGTGTTTCTAATTTTGCATGACTTAAGAAAATTATTAACGAAAAAAACAAAAAAACAAAAACCTAAATTTACAATTTTAATATTTTGACAAGTCAATAAATAAACAAAAGTGAAAATTAGAATAAGTTGTTTGAATACTTTTCTGGGTGGTTTAATTTAAGGCTGTTGCACTTCAAATAATTTGAGCCCATAGATCATGATGATAACGAATATTTTGTTGTGTCCCTGTAAAATTGTATAAGGGCTAGATTCACCAAAATCTATAACATTCGTGCGATGGTATTCCATGACATGCGTATAAATTTTCAGCTCAATTGATTAAGACGTTTAGACGCTATCCTATTTTAAAAACTTTGGGACCATAGGCCATAATGCTAGAAAATTTTTCTCTGTGTCCCCTTAAAAAACTATAAGTTTTAGATTCATCAAAATCAATAGGGTTTGTGCTATGATGACCTATAACATACATACTAAATTTCAGCTCATTCTAACAAAGTGTTTAGGTGCTATTGTGTTCACTCACACGTGTACACGCATACGTACATCATCGTAAAAATAGTAAAAATGAACTCATGAGACCTCAAAATGTGTAGAAACGTCAAAGATCGAGGTCGGATTTTTTACATAATTAAAATACTCTCCTTACATATGTATGTTATTCGGAAAGTAAAAAGACTGTCCAAAAATAAAAACTTATATTTCTTTATGCTTTGCAATTAAAATCACCAAACTTCAAGAGCAGACTAAATATGTGCCAGATTTTTATATCTGAAGGTGAACACAAAAATAAGAGTATTATAAAGAATTGTAATAGGGAATTATAAAGAATACAAAATTATAAGAAAAATAATAGTTATGTTTGGCAGGATTATTGCAATTCATTACAACAAGGTTTAGATTGGCAGCATTAATCGGTTTCTTTACTCGATGTATATGATTTTTTACGATGGGGCTTTGTCAAATGCAAATAAATTTCTAAGTAAACCAAGCTAGTTCTCTGACTTTAGTGTTAATATTTAAACACAAATGCAGTTATTATTCGTAAATGTGCTCGAATTTGTGAATGTTAACTGAAAAGTTCACTTTTGTCACTTGTTCAATTACTAGAAATCGTACCCCAAACACTTCATATTATAAATTCACGCATTTCATGCTTTAAATACTTCGTAGTGAACCATCGCATTATCTATAATAACTCGGGAAGAATAAATGTCTAGTTTTGGATAGACATTTTTTACACCCTGTAAACATATTTATTTATCAGAATAATGCCAAATCCATTAACCCCTTTGCGATAGAAAGGCGAGTCTGGCTTGTCATTGTTTTCGCATGCCATACCTTACAATGCCGACTCTATATCGTCATTGGTTTGTTATACCATGCCATACAATGGCAAGTTTAGATCGTCTGTGTACAGTACAAAACCTTTATGAATATACTGGATACTTCTCCCATATTATTGTTAAGTAAATATTAAAGGAAGATTTTATGCCAAACATTCATGATTAAATCGTACCGGAAGGGGTTAATTATTATGTTAATTTCTTTATTTGAATATGTTTTTCTATTTCTTGAAAGGAATTTCTTTTAGTTTTATTTTGTTAATGCATTTTTTTTAAAAAAAACAAGAATTGGGACTAAATTTTAAAAAAATTAATAAATACAGCACATTTATTAAATATTTTCATAATAAAATACCCTAAAAAGTAAAAATAGATAAATAAAAAATCATATGTATATGAAAAATATTAATTATTGGTGAATGAGATTTCTTTAATTAATTAAAAGCGCATGTTTATAAAAAATTTTACTGGAATCTATCTTACACAAAATTCCATTGAATTTTCGGGACCAAGTTTAGGGGTGCGTCCCAGACTGTCTCCAATTATCCATTGCGCAGTACTAGTTCTACGTTAATCCCAACCAGGCATTTAATTTACGTTATTTTTTCTATTTGTTAACAAAAATAATATACAAAATTGTTTTAGGTCACTAACTCTTCGTAGTTAGTGATTAAAAAATTAACACTTTTTTCATTATGTATGGAACTTAACATGTATCGTAAACATTTTTTGATAGTTTTAGCAATGTGTTATTATCAGTTTTATTTTTGTTGTGTTGGTATTGACATGTATCTATTAAATGCTAAAATATTAAGGTTAAATTTTATTAAGATATCTATCATATATATATATATTTATTTATTTAAATTTGCGTCGAAGTTTAACATCATGAACAAGTGTTTATAACATTAAATTAGATTTAAATATATAAAATACATTCGAATAATACGTTTCCCCCCCCCCCTATCTCTCTCTCTCTCTCTCTCTCTGTGTGTGTGTCTGTGTGCGTGTAATATCTAATAATTAGATAAATAATATCAGACAGTTTAATCTTGATATAACAAATGCAAGATAGTACTCACAGTTTAAAAAAGAAAAAAAAAAGAGAGAAGATAAAGAAAATCTTTATATTTTTAAAGAAAAAATCAATGTGGACTAGTTGTTTAAACACAAAAGTCAATTTTATTTTATTTACGCGAAACATATCACCACAAAACGAAAATATTCTCTTGCAGATGCATGAAAAAATTGCGAGGAATTCTGATCACCAAAAAGAAAAGGTAAAAGACGAAATTTGTTGATAAGTCTTGATGGAATACTGAACAAGAAATTAAAAAAAAAAAAAAAAAAAATATGACGCTTATATTAGAAATTTTAAAAGCTTGCTTTTATTCAAAAATACACTAAGAACACTTCAGGTACGTCTCAACCCACTGCCCTGTTTTAAGGCCATGCAACAGGTTTTTACTCCTGATGAAATAGGAATTTGAACACACCGTATTGACACTGATTATAAAATTATGTACAACTTTTCAGTAAAATCGATTCGCCAGAAATTTATTAAGAAATCCACACAATACTTGACACAAGTAGACGTATTTATGCATCTGGACCTAGCCCTGCTATGATAAGATTCTGAAAATAGTTCCATATTTTACCGTCAAATACTATGGACCCGTGCAAAATTTTAACATAATTGGTTAGGTAGGAGTTGAATAAGAATGAGTCGGAAGGTTTGATATAAGCAGGTATATTTTTATCCATTGAACCTGCCTCTGGTGAGATTAGATTTCTAAAAGTAATGGCGCCTTGTATTGTCACTGATTGTGGATGTGTGAGCGAAATAAATTCGGTTAGAATACATTGAAAAATAATCCCAAGATTTGATACAAATAGACAAATTTTTGCCCTTGGGACTCCTTCTGCGTGAGAAACATCCTTTAAGATGCTTGAATATTGTATATTACATCGATTATGAACGATTGTGGAAAATTTCAGCAAAATCGGTTCGGTAGAAGAGTGTTAAAAATTCACTGCGAGATTTGACCTAGCCAGGTATGCAAAATAACCAAGTTAATTAAAGTGTGTAATGAAATAAAATAAAATAAGAAAACGCCCATATAAAACAAATATTTGCTAAAACAAACTCTAATATATAATAAATGAAAATAAAACAAAACCAGCCATTTTAATACTTGATACCAAATATTGGTACGATAATATTCATAAATGGGTATATATACTCTACATAAGCTATTCAAAGAAAAATCTGCGGTTTTCGTTTGAGGGAAAAAAAAAAAAAAAAAAAAAAAAAAAAAAAAATGCGGACTGCCTGTTTAAAAGCGAATGTCATTTTTCTCCTCACTTCTCACCGAAAAAAAAAAAAAAGAAAAAATAAAACCCTTTCCTGCAGGTGCATGGAAAAGATCTCGATGAATTCTGATCATCGATCTTGGAGATCAACCAACCTGGGTCAAACAAGCTATCAAAATCCCATCTTGCTATTGATCCGGTAGTTCCTTTTCCGCGAATACTTCGAACAAAAGAACGAATAAGTAGCTCCAAACATACACTTCGCGTTTAGGAACCGAACTTCTCCAGTTCTAAAAACGCATTGTTTCTTATCTGCGTTGCCACCGACTTTTCAATAATCCCGCTGCTGGCCTGTGCAACTTTCCCATTGGCTAGCCGCCACAGTTTCTTTTTTTTCCCTACTTCTTCATCATCCCATCCGCTCTGCGTTTATTGAGGTAGAGGGGGTGTAAAAGGGGTAAAGAGGAGTCTGTTGTTTTTGTGCCATTGATTAGGCGATCTTTTTCTTCTCGTGAAGTTTTTTTTTCGTCATTGTTTTCTTGCTCTTGTCGCTTAATCGCCAAAGGTTAATGGGCTACGTCGATCTGCTTCCCGCTTAACTTTTGCTTACGCTTGCCGACTACGCAATTCATCGGAAGTTTTTTTTAGCAAACAGGTGATACTTAAGAATAATTCTTACTATTTAGAACTATAATTTAAATGTTTAACTTAATATTTTTTGTAACTATGATATATTCAATAATAATTCAAATGCTGTTTTAATTTCATAAGTATATCTAAATATATGCTATCGTCAGAAAATATTTTATTTATTACTATAATGTAAAATTTTAAATGCAATTTTAAAATGTAATGAAAACTCGTGACATTTTTTATAAGAATAAATTTAGTGTTTAGAATATTACGTAAGAATACTTTAAAAGTTTCGGCATAAATTAAATTTTATTTTCTGTTTATTTCTTTCCATTAAAGATGCATGTTCATATTTAATTCTGTGGATGGGTTGTGTATTTCAATCGTATAAACCTTACTCGTCTACATATAAATCGAATCGCATTGAAAAATAATTTGAAAAATAAATTGAATAAAAACAAGAGATATTTTAGATATGCACCTAATTATTTCCTATTGCATTCACATGTTACATGCATCTTGCTATTATGTAAGTACTGCTTTTTTTTTTTCTTATGTCCTTCTTCGATATTTTTATAATTGTGGTTAGGGTGTTGGGGTAAAGAAATTTTAGCGATATGCATTTTACTCATCGAAAACCACAATTTGCATGCACAATCCCTGCAGTGCCTTTTTGAATGTAATTATAAGAATTGCAAAAACTTGAGAATTCAGCATGATTTCACTCATTTGATTTGTCTTATTTTAATCTTTTTTAATCTTCTCATTAATTACATTGATTTTGATTTTTTTTTTATCAGTCCATAATATGATAAGTTTATATAAGTTTTAATATATACATATATATAAATTTATTACATTATTCAGTCAACGCTCCTAAAGAAATACTGTTTTAATGTGTGGTTTTATACTTGGATTTTGATAAACTTTTTAAATTAAATCTTCCTTTTCTGCATGTAATTTCATTTCTTTCCTCTGAAATATTTGAAAAGGTTTTCCGTATATATATATATATATATATATATATATATATATATATATATACAAGAGTATTAAAGGTATCCCACAAGGGGGTTTTGCTAGTAGTTTATTATCCGATCTATATCTTTATTATTATGAAATCTTTAGTTTTAGTATTTTCTTATGAATATTTTTTATTTTTTTACATGCCATTAATAATTGCAGTTTATAAAAGTATGTTTGATTTTACTTTTCCTTTTTTAATTTTAAGTTTGCAATTACTTACACGCCCTTTTTAGGTGTTATTTGGGGTCTGCGTACTGTAAATGTTTAGCAAACTGCATACAGTATGGCAGAAATAACGCCTATTTTGCATGTAACATTCAATCAGTGCCCTTGAAAAATTACTATATGTTGCATGCCTTCATTAAAAGGATTCTTAGTGGGTTTTTTTTTTTTTCAGAAATCTTAAATTTGTGTTCTTTCTAGTTCTTCATGTGATACTTGGTTTCATCTTATACAATATTTGAAAAGGTTTTCATAATATAAATTATATATATTATAATAAGATTTAACCTTAAAATTTAGCAATTAATAGATTCAGAACAATACCCACACAACAAAAATAGAACTTATTTTAACTTATAGATAAGACTAACACACAAAAATGTTGCGATACAGATTAAGAACCAGTAAGAGACAAAAACAATTTAAATGATTTACGCTGACACGAATGATAATAATAAAAAAAAGAACCATAAACTTAATGACAGAGAAAATAATTAAAGGACCACAGAAATAATAATTGAATAAAAATGCTTAAAATTAGAAGTAAAAACACGTCAGGGGGCATGTACTTCATAAAGCTGTGAAAGCTGCATCGATTTCGTAAAACAATACAGCTAATCATAGCAATTTATATTGTTCCAGTCCCGATCAAGGCAGCAAAACCAATTTGAATGAGAAATTAAATAAATTATTAAATCAAATTATCAAGGAATCCATAGCGAAAACTAAAAAAAAAAAGCAGAGTAGCCACATGTAAAACTTTTATATAAACTGGAGAATAGGAAGATGCCAACAAATTATTGAAATTAAAAGTTTCAACATGTTTATTGTAGATTTAATATCTCTAAATAACACCTGAAGTGATGTGTAACATATTAAAATGACAAAAGAATAGTAACAATATCGTTCTAATACTTCATTAAAAGATTCAAATAATAACAAAGTTTACAATAAATTTAAAAATAATTTTTTGTCTAAATACATGGCCGAACGGTTCTGCGTTCAAAGCTGGTAGATGAAAGGTTTTCTCCGAAACTCGAGTAAATATTAGCTAATAAAAAGATGCCAATATTTTTCTTTATTCCGAAGTATTTATAGCTCCGCCTTGCTTTCGCACCACTTAATTTATAGAAAAAATTTCTCCAATAAATAACTTCAATAAAATAAGAAAAATTTACTCTTAAAAAATAAGTGGTATGAAATAAAGGCGGGGCTTAAAATGCTCCGGAATAAAGAGCCCCACAGAGGGCAACCCTCACCTATATGCCTAGCTAGGACCCTAGAGAAGTTAATCGGCCTTAATCACATACGCCATGTCTAAATTTTATATTATTACAAAGAAAACACTCAGACACACAAGAGAAATGCATTGCCGATATAGAAAGTAACTTCACTAAGAATATCATTTGTTAATATTTTTTAGAAAACATTTCATATTCAATCTTTTCTTCTCTCAAATTAATGAAACGTATGATATATTTCACAAATTTTGGTTCACAGAAATCGGATAGATAAATCCGAAATTAATCAACAGTTATAAAAAAAATCCTTTTTTTTTTTTTTTTTTTTTTTTTTTTTTAATTCTAATTTACCTTTACTATTTGATAATATTTAGGCTCATCATTTGCTGATTTTAAGTTTGGATAACAACATTTATTTTAAATTACCTGAAACGTAATCTTAAAAGAGATTGTATTGAAAATGATTGTTCGGTTTTTATTATCAATTTGATTGTTCCTAAAACCCCGTTTCAATTAAAAAATATTGGCTACTTTTAATTGTCATATCGTAATTTATTTCATTTTAGAACTCCCTATCACCCATTTTCTTTACATAAATAAGCTTATTTTCTGTTACTGAAGTGTGTCCAATCTTTTTAACAAAATAAAATTTAACGTTGTTGATAATTTAATTATTTCAAATATCATTTCTGCTAAATCACTGTATTAAAAACTTTATTCCTATACTCTAATTAAAATATATAAATAAATGTATCTAATAGTATCAAAATAATGCTATTGTAACCCAAATTTCATTCCATATAAATTGGAAATTGAAAACAAGAAAAAAAAAAAAAAAAACTATTATCTGAACATTAACAAACATAGAATAACTGTGGCTTAGCATGTAGAAAATTTTTTTATTTACTGTCTGTTATAACATTAGAACTCCGTTAAAATATATAGAACAAGCTCAGATTTTTAGAAGTAGCCAGACTTTTAATATTTTCACAAAAAAGTTTTAAAAAATATATTTTAATGTTATTTTTATTTAATAAAGTATAAATTATATTGCTCGCTATCGCTAAAAAAAATAATGTTTTTTTATTTGTCTCTAATGCAACGCATTTATATTTAGTAAATGTTTATTATAATAGAAAAATTTATTTTTTCACGGAAATATTTTTCATATTTTTAAAATAAATATACATTTTATCTGCACATACAATAATATATAAAAATTTCAAATACTTATAAAAGACAAAATGGTAGGAAGAAAATACAGAAAAAATAAAACAAAAATAAAATATTTCAGAAACATTCTTACTTTTTACGAAAAGTCTTTAATTAAATAAAAATAAAAATAAATAAAAATAAATTTGTTTTATATATTAGATGCAACTATTATAAACCTATCACTTTAAAAAAGTATAAAGGTTTTTCTAAAATTTTAAATTTATAATGTTAAATCTAAATCATAAATTTTTAATGAAAATTCTTAAATTTTATTTAGCAGTGCGAAAAAGTAAAGTGCATTTAATATTAAACACGCCTTTAATCAATTATAAAGTTCAATATTTATTTTTTATCACTATATCCATACCAGATGAAAATCATAATAAGAAAACCTATTGATAGAATTTAAGTAAGGTTTTTTTTTTTTTTTTTTTTTTTTTTTAATTCTACCAAATAAGTAAATACAGTTTAATAACTAGTATGTTGTGGCCAGCACAAAACTTTCTTCTATATTTTCTTATACAAATTCACACACTACAAGTTATTTGTTAATATTTTATTCATTATGAATGCAGACGATTTTTATCTCAAAGAAGTATTACACTATAAGTCCAACGGAAGTGAATTTTTACGTGCAGATGACATCCTTCCCGTTCTCGGGAAAAATTGCAGTGTAGGAGCGCCACCATTGGCCAATATGCAGCCAGATTGAATCAGCAGCATAAAGTCTCAAAATGGCTTTTCCATATATTAAATTTTGTTCGATTATACACAACCTGAAATATAGCCTTCCTTTAAATTACGGAAATCGCTGTATAACAGCGACACCCGTTGAGCAGCTGGCACCTAAAGTGACATAAACTAATTTATGTGAAGGTGCATCAACATATAAATTTATATGCAATTCTGTGCAGTAGTGCCTAAGATATAGTCTTCCCTGAAATTGCGGAAATCGCTGTATAACAGCACCACCTGTTGAGTAAAGGGCATCAAAAGTTAATAGACATTAATATATGCCAAGGTGCATCTACATATTAATTTATATGCGTTCTGAGCAATAGTTCCTCACAAATATTTTGTCACACATACACAAACAGACAGACTGACGGACAGACAGATAGTTCCTAAAAATAGTCAAATCGTGTTCTGGTCCTCTCAAAGCGTTTAAATCCAGCGGAAACCGGAAGTCGAAAATTTTTATGAATCCAATACTTTCTTCTATCAAATATAGAAGAAGGTATTAAAAGAAAAAAAGTATATATTTTTACTTATTTATTTAATTATTTATATCTGTAAGTATATTTTAAGATTTACAACTTAATAAAATTAAAAATTAAAAATAAATAAAATTACATAATTGTTATGAGAAAAGAAAAACACATAATCAAAATTTTAAATTTTAAAAGTAAAAAATAAGTGAAGTTACTTATTCAAATATTTCAAGGAATTCCATTTCACAGCGTACCTGCACACATGAATTTTAAGTATATGTTAAGAAAATTTGGGGAAAGGTGAGTATATTAATATGAGATGAGAAAATGGGACTAGATATTGTACAGTAAAACAAAAATCATTTTTAAAAAAGTGCATTAAATGATATATCAGACACGCGTATGCAAAAACACACACTCACATAAAAAATAAAAAAATAAAAATCAGTTTTTAAATAAGACAATTTCAATAAAATATAAATAAATTTTAAAATTGATAAAAAGAATAAAAAATGTAAAATATATGTAATTTTCAGTAAAAAAAAAAAAAAAAAAAGTAAAAAAAAAAAGTTATAACTTGTTACATTTATTTTTTGTTTATTTATTTGTTTTATTCGTAAATGCTACTTGATATCAATCGCAATGAAAAGCATTTTAGATTAAATTTAAGTAGACTTGAATTTAAACAAAAATTTAAGTAAAATTATTTAACAAATCAGCATATAACAACACGTATTTTCTGGGGAAAACGTATTAATTTATATGCGTGTAAATTAAAAAATGAAAATAATAACACCTATGTTCGCAAAACGCAAAAGTATTCCAGCAAGAATGTAAAGTACATATTTTATTGACAAATCTCATTTAAAGCCCTTCACCATATCAAAGTTGCAATCAATAACAGCTAACGTCAACATTAAAACGTACTCATTTCTTTCACCCTCTGATAAGAAAACTTCTAAGGTACAAAAAAACATTAAAAAAAAAAAAGAAAGTTAAAAACACACAAAAAAAAAACAGAGATTCCAAGCCCCCCTAGCATTTTCTAGCCATCCATTCTAAGTCCTCACATACACACATACATACATATAAGACATGATGTGTAGGTGGGTGTGTTAATCTGGGGCGAGGGGGCAATGGTAGGGAGGAGGCAAGAAGAGACTTCGCACTAGAGAGGGAGAAAAGCGAGTATGAATTCCGTAGCTGCAGCCCTCTGAGGTAATTGAAGGCGACGCGAGGAATTTTAGTCTTGCTAGGGAGAGCTTATTGGTAACGCCTATGTTCTAACCCCCCTCTCCCACTCACAGCCTCCCAGGGTATAGCTTATTAAGGAAAAATAATCTTTCCTTGGTGGCGAATTTAAAAACGTTTTCTATGCCCCTGGAAAGCAGGCTTTGCTAGGCTCTCTCTCCACTACGTAAATGGGGTTTTACCTTACCTGCAAATGGGATGCTATGGTCGGTGTTTATTTTAGAAGAATTTCTCAAGCAGTGGAATATTTTGCGGTTTAAATTGCGCCTTTTATTTTCGAGTTACTCGTTTTCCGTGAATTGCTGCTGCCAGAAATTATGAAATTGATAGTTTAAATTAAATGAATTATCTTGGCTCTGATTCAGCAGGGAAATGTGATATTTCTTCATTAGAAACGTAGTAGATAGTTATGAAGATAATGCAATAACTCTTACTTTAAATGATTTGTATGTTTCTGATTCTCTGTACAGAATTTCTTCTAAATTTGAGCTTTCGCATTCAAAACCCAAACACATATCAGACGAAAAAAAAAAATGATAATAAAATAAAATTGTTTATTTTTAAACATTATTTGAATACATATATTTTTTGTTTCTTCTGATTTCACATTAAGCATACAAAAACTATTATTCAAGCAATGGAATTTTGAGTAAAATACTATTTAGAAGGGGTTAAAAACTATTTTTTAATAAAATTTCAAAATGTCCAAAACACAAATTATGTACATATAGTATCAAAAGGAATCAAAGGTATGACAAAAATCATTATAATTTCTCTTTTTTCATATGAAATCATAATTTCTTTCATGTGACTATGCTTTATTTAAATTGCTTTATTTATTTATTTATTTATGTATTTATTTTTTCAATCCAAGAATAATAATAGTATTTTTATTGTTAAGAAATGTCTCAGATCTTTATTAAAAAAAAAAAAAAAAAAAAGCTGTAAATTACTAGCAAATTGTGCATAAAAACGAATCCATGTTTGTAATTGTTTCTGCAGAAATTGTGGTAGTTTCCAATTTTTGAACCTACCACAAAAAAGAATTTTTATTTATTTTTTTATCTTTATTTATTATTATTTTTTTTTTTTACAAAAAGAAGAAAAAAATTATATATATATATATATGTATATATATAATAATTTAATTCCTTTACAATACTCAGCAAATGAGAGAAAGATGAAAATACCAACAATGAAATTAAAAGTTAGATGTATTACGTATAAAGTTATTTTCACAATTACCATTTAATTAAAATTCACAGATTAGTAAAAACATGTTAAAGTACTTACGCAAAAGAGAAATGACGTATATATCACTTAAGCCTAAACTATGAGATAGTTTTCATAATCCATTAATCCAGTAAATTCATGCAACACAAGATAAAAATTGAAAGAAATTAACCAAAAATACTATTTAAATAAAAAGGAATGCATGAAGGAAAAATAGAGTGAAAAATGCTGAAACCCAGTACAGATCACATCAGGAAACTAGCAGTACTGCCAGCATGGATTGCAAGATTTCTGAATATTGTATAGCTATTTCAGCAATATACAACACTAGTTTCAATCTTGCAAAAAAATAGAAAGATAAAAGGAAATTGGCTGATAAAATAACTTAACCATAATGAAAATTGGTATTCGTGAAAGGTGATGGCCACATGTAAATCCAATCCAAATCGAATAAGTAGATAAAAGTCCGGGCGGTTGCCAAAACGAACAAACTGAAAAGAAATGATTAAAAGTAGAGAATCGATTAATCGAAATAGTTTCTGAAATGAAAGAAATGAAATTATATATATATATATATATACATATATTGAAAACCTTTTCGAACATTGAATATATATATATATATATATATACAAATAATCTATATTTAATCCTAATTTGTGTGGGAGCTGATTTTTCTAATAATTATACTGATAGATTCATGATATTTATCATCATTGCTTTTAGATTATTTCATACTTAAGATTATTTCATAAAAAATACCGCAGTTGACACTGTCACTTATGTAATTGTGGGTGGCTCATCATGTATTTAAAATCCATAACTTATGAATCTTACGTGTTGTCATAAAGAAAAAATAAATAAATAAAATAAAATGCTAAATTATATCTCAAAAATCACAGATGCTAATTCAACCAATCTATCTCAGTTAGCGCTCGTTGGCTTAACCTTTCGGAGTTTTAAGTAATTTTCCACAAAATTCGCGTGAATACAATAGGACTGTCCTTAAAGAGACCACTATGGAGATACTCCCGCCTGAGCCTAATTCCAAATGTAGACAATTGGCATTAGTCAATCCAAACACTACCACCAACAATGCTAAAAGAAAAATGATTATTAAAAGAAAAATAATGCATGCATAATCCTTAAGTTCTTCAAAATTATTCTATGAAATAATTTTTTTTTCTATCTGGTATTCATTTTGATATACGTTTGTTGTTACTCTTTTACTGTGTGATTGAAAACAAATATGTATTTTTACCTAAATAATAATAATTGAATACTATAAATCGCTCTTTTTGCCTCTGAATAGTAACTTCACATACCAATCCATTGTGCATAATTTTTAAATGCAAAAATATTTCTTTTGTGCACTTAAACATTTATTTTTTGTTTACTTTATTTAGCAATAGATTAATGTTTTCAATTAATTAGAAAATTGTTGATGATTAATAGCTTTTTTATTAATAACCTCACATAAATTACTGCTTGTTGATCTGGTTTTCACTGCGAAGTAAACCATAAAAAACGTTTTACTCCTGCAAAATTATAAATCTTCTTCATTTCTAATTAAATAATTTTATGATTAATACCGGTTAATTTGTTATACCTACTATAAATTGCGCTTTAAATTATAGGTAACAAAAAAACTATTTCCTGACTTTTACTTACACGAAAATAATTATAGTGGTTCCGAAATTTGGTTATTTATAAGCATCTGAAAATACCTGTTATTTTATTAATTAATTTTCATTTAAGAATTAAGCTGAATTTTATTTATACAACGCTTATCTAAATTTCACGTACATGATGAAATTTGTATGAAATTTTTTAGAAACAATTTTGTTACGTTATGAATCTAAATGATGTAATAGTATAGTACGTAAAAGTAAATTCCCTAAAAATGTTTTATTGGAATTGAGTGGAAAAGAGGGTGTTTGATTAATGCCAATGTGTATTTTTGTTGCCAACCTATTTAGAAAAATACCCATCAATATTAAGTAAAAAATTCTACATTAATCTTACTTTTTTATATAT
Source organism: Salticus scenicus (assembly GCA_963930645.1). NCBI lineage: Eukaryota > Metazoa > Arthropoda > Arachnida > Araneae > Salticidae > Salticus > Salticus scenicus. The sequence continues at coordinate 177,140,042 of OZ005656.1, read as the reverse complement.
TTTCTTGCACTATTGAAGGATGTAATAATAATAATAAATAAATAAAGTCGCATAAAAAAGTTTTACTTACTTATATTTCAAATTGGTTTTCAGAAATATTAAATTTACTCGAATGGTCATTTGATTTTATTATTATTATTATTATTATTATTATTATTATTATTATTAAAAACTATTCAAAGTTTTTTTTTTTTTCAATAAATAGTTCGGAACATAAATTTGTTATGATGGATCACTAACATATATGCATTTTATCCATTTATTCTCTGGTAGTTTTTTTTTTTTTTTTTTTTTTTTTAACTAGATTTTTAAAAAAGAGTTCTCTTTAATTTTAGTCCTTTGAAGGAAAACTCTCCCATCTAAACTTAAAAACAGAAAGGTCTCTCCCGCCACAGATTCTACTTTTTTTTTATTGACATGATGCTAACAGCAGGACTGCGTATTCGCTAATAATCTGCAAAAGCATTGCTAATACTGAGTTTTTCTTTACTAAGGTGTTCTACTAGCTGAACGTTCATGGACCAGCATTAACTTTTTACCTTTTCTTATCCATAAAGTAGAGAAAGTATTATTTTGTGATCAAATTTTCGAAATTTTGTTTTGATATATATTTACACACTTTAAAAATTTGTGAATGCAAAATCATTTTTTAGGGGTTAGTTTGTGCGTGTGTGTGCACCTGGATATGTTTATGCATACCCGTGAGCCCGTTATTAGTACAACTCAATAACAAATAACAGTAGGAAGCTCAAACCCGTTAAATTATATTCGTACTTTATGAGATTGCTGCATGTAACTTTTTATCAAAATATAACAAACGGCTCGTGTACAAGGACCTACAAATACTTTTAAACGCGGCAAAAATTTTGGAAGGTATAGTTTAAAATATACAGGCTGCACTAAATAAAATAAAATTGGCATGCACAAAAGCAGGTTCCACATAAAATATGGTATGAAAAATATGTGTTCTTCCTTTACAAGGCCATACAAAAGAATTCTTCATTGTTCTTTTTCTTAGTGTCTTATAAAAACTATCTTTTTAGTATGTTTCGCTTCATTAGTAACGCTTGTGTTTTGAAGATTATTTTATCACTTGTATTTAAAATGTTTGTTATATATATATATATATATGTGTGTGTGTGTGTGTGTGTGTTTTTTTTTTTTTTTTTTTTTTTTCGTTTTACTTTTCTAATACTAAAAATCTTCCTTTTTCTTAACAATAAAAATAAGAGGATTTTAAATACATAAAAATCATGAACTGTATTGCATAAATTAAAATTATTCGTGTTTTTCAAAATATGACCGACAAACTGCACTTAGATTTCACCTTTTCACAAAATATGGTATGAAAAATATGTGTTCTTCATTTACAAGGCCATACAAAAGAATTCTTCATTGTTCTTTTTCTTCGTGTTTTATAAAAACTATCTTTTTAATGTGTTTCACTTCATTAGTAACGCTTGTGTTTTGAAAATTATTTTATCACTTGTATTTAAAATGTTTGTTATATTTATCAATATATATATATATATATATATATATATATATATATTTTTTTTTTTTTTTTTTTTTTTTTTGACGTTTTACTTTTCTAATACCAAAAATCTTCCTTTTTCTTAACAATAAAAAATAAGAGGATTTTAAATACATAAGAACCATTAACTGTATTGCATAAATTAAATTTATTCGTGTTTTTCAAAATATGACCGACAAACTGCACTTAGATTTCACCTTTTCACAAAATATGGTATGAAAAATATGTGTCCTTCATTTACAAGGCCATACAAAAGATTTCGTCATTGTTCTTTTTCTTCGTGTTTTATAAAAACTATCTTTTTAATGTGTTTCACTTCATTAGTAACGCTTGTGTTTTGAAAATTATTTTATCACTTGTATTTAAAATGTTTGTTATATTTATCAATATATATATACATATATATATATTTTTTTTTTTTGACGTTTTACTTTTCTAATACCAAAAATCTTCCTTTTTTTTAACAATAAAAATAAGAGGATTTTAAATACATAAGAACCATTAACTGTATTGCATAAATTAAATTTATTATGACCGACAAACTACCGACGACAAAATATGACCGATAAACTGCGCTTAGATTACGCCTTTTCAGGTGAAGCAAATAATAATAAAAAAAAAGATAAAAAATCTTTCAGAATTGCGTTGATTGTAGAACATTCTTTTAATTAAAATGAAAAAGATTGATTCTATTCAAAGATGATTTAATTCGAAAAATTCCACTTTAATTATGGCTAAAAATAATTCATTTATTTTTGAGTAAACAAATTTGTTCACACATTTTAATAGAGTGAAATCATTGAAATATTATTAATATGTCTTAGGATAACAAAATATTAAAGCAATCATTTTTGAAGGAGAACATATTATGTTCCACTCCCAGTGCTTCTGTATTTTAACTCCAAAAGAGGGAGATTTTTAAAAAATTGGATGCGGTGAAGAATATATAAATTAGATATATATAATTTAAAAAAAATAATTTTCATATATTAAAACTTTTACAATGTGGTAATGAAATACTACGTCTCTCTATGTAAATTTTTCGAATTATGTATTAGGTGCTGCTGCTGGGTTCTAAACACATGATAAAACACAATAATATATATATATATATATATATATATATAATTTGAATAATTTAATTCCTTTACAACACTCATATATGTATGTATATATATATATATATATATATATATATATATATATATATATATATATATATATTTAAGTAGTTCAACGCTAAAGTTCCTACAAAGCAGCGTTTTTTAAAGATACAAAATTCGCTTAGTGTTAGATTACTATGTAGCACATATACTTTATACTGTTTTTTTTTTTTTTTTTCTGTTGCGAAAAAGACACTTTTCATATTGTTCGTAACCATAAATAAGCATATCTTAAAATTCTTTCAACGTATCCTTTTCATCGACGGTAAAATCAATTTACGAAGCATTTGCATGTTAAAAGGAAAAAAAAAAACTTTATTAAAGAATTATATTATTATATATTATTATTAAATTTATTTAAATTATAAAAACATGTGGAATGCAATTACTTGTTTAAAAAATATTTATTATTAGCAATCATATATACAATACGAAATGCATGCTTGTTAGATTCCTAATTAGTTATTTATTTATAATATATAAGTAATTATAATTATATTGTTATTATTATTATTATTATTATCATTATTAGTAAATAATTAAATAATATTATTATATATATATTTATGCAAATAAAAAATATTATGAACAAAATATCATTGTGTTAAAAACACATTTCTAAAAAAAAAAAAAACCTTACTATGTATGTAAGTAGATTATAAAAATGTAGTACTTCCATAATTATTTAACTTAGACACAGGGAGAAAACATCAGGATTAAGAAACATGTGACTTCGGTAATGCAGCTATTTTGTCTAAAAATAAGTTTTTAGCTTAAAAACAAATAATAACATAGCATTTTCACATTATAATGCACCCACTTCGTTTAAAACGAAACGGATGTTTTAGTCTCTTAAGTAACTAATCCTGATGACAAACAGTGGCATGAAAGATGAAAGTCAACTGGATAAACTGCATTTAGGATGTTAGTTACTTTCTTTCATTCCTTTGCTCTATATATAAATAGATGTCTATGGATATTCTCCTACATGAATGAAAGACAGAAACTTTTACAAAAATTTCAAAATTTCCTTTAAATAATCAGGATTAGGAATAAGTATCATATTATGCAAATGGAGAGCAAGGGATATATATTCTTGTAGCATTTATTTAGCACAAAATTATCAGTTTTTTAAATAATCACCGGAAATGTGCTATGATATCAATGTCATAGACCAATATTCAAATAAATAAATAAATAAGGTTGGTATCTTAGAAACATATTCTATGTATAAAAAAAATGCATTATTTAATTTTTCTAAAAGTTAAAAATAAGTAATTTTTACCAAATAATATATATATATATATATATATATGTTTAAGGTCTAAAAAAAAAAAAATTAAATTTTTAAGAAATTACTACTTACCTATTGTTATTATTATTACTTCCTGCAATCCATTTTCGTTTTACAAATTTACATTTTTTAATAATTATATTAGATTAGCTAGTCTTCAGGGTTCCACGTTTAATAATGCATATTTACGTATAATTTACATATATATTTCATGTTTTTAAAACTTTTCTGCTGAAATTGGCGTCATTTACTTTAAGACATTTTAATTTTTGTTTAATTTTTACTGGTCCCTTTTTCCTCTTCAGGACACAAATTTTACTGAAATATATGAGGTATTATAACATGTTCTTTACAATGCCAAAGATTCAAGATGATTCATAAAGAACTTTTCTATAATCTGACAAAACGGCTAAATTCGAAAGTGTCCAAGTACTTATTGGTAGATAGTGTATAGTATGATAAAGCGCGCAATCACAGTAGGTTTTAACAAAAGAATTTGAAACTTCTTTTTTTTTTTTTTTTTACCTACTAAAAATGTAAGCTTTCAACTATGTTTCAATAATTATTCTTATAAAAATGACTGATTTATTTATTTATTTATTTATTTATTATTATTTTTTTTTTACACATATTCATTCGATAATGTGCTAAAGATTTTTTAAAAAGATATTTTTTATCATTAATGTGTGAAAATAGTTGGCAAAATATTACAAAAACATACTATTTTATTTTATTTTATATTATTTATTTATTTATTTCCGTTCTTATGAATTATGTATACAATAAAGAAGAAAATGTATGTATACCAATGTTTCGTAAGTTATAAAATTTTTACTTTTAAACTTAAACAAGAAATTAATTTATGTTCGAATTGCTGTTTGACCTGAATATAAGTTGACCTATTAAAAAAAAAAAAAAAAAAAAAAAAAAAAAAAAAAAAAAAAAAAGTTTTTTTAATTTAAGTGTAATTGAAAGTCCTGTAATCATTTGCGCCAAAAATGTTTTTAAACTTGCTCTAAACTTCAGTTCAATTAAACTATATTAATTAACACAGTATCACTTGTACTTTTTGAAGGATTTTACTACTGAATGATTGTTTGAAATTAGGACAAGGGAAATGGAACTTTTTTTGCGCGTGTGTGTGTGTGCGTGTGTCATTTACTAAACTTTTCGTCCATGTTAGTTTCAATTTAAGAAAACCAGTTTGATAAAATGTCATATAATCAGGACTTAATTATCGTCCTAAAAGCAGCCAGTATGAAAATAATTTCTTAGCAAAAATTCCTTTTGAGTTACCGAAGTTAATTTTTACAAAGCTTTATTTTGCGACTTTTTGCGACATGTTCATTTCAGAATGGTAACTGTAAATATTTCACATATAATGTCAGTTTTTTTTTTTTTTTTTTTTTTTTTTTTTGCAAAGAGTGGTTTTACACTTTGAAACTTCGCTAACTGTTTTTACTATATTGTACTTGAAGGAATGTCACATATAAAAGGAACATAATATGAAGCAACATACTAATTTTATGTGTTTTAAAAAATAATTTTGCAATATCATGCAAATGAAAAATGAAATAAAATATGTCTGTTTGTTAAAAGAATAATTTTTAATTTAGGAATAAATCTTTAAAATTAATTATTGAAAAAAAAAAAAAAAAAAAAAAAATCTTAAGTTTTTTCTTAATATTGTGCAGAGATCAGCGGAATCACTTTTTTTGAATGGAGTAATTGTTTTCAGAAAATTTCTTCAGTTGAGTTATACGCGAAAAATTGCTTTATATAAATTGTCGTAATTATTCAAAAAATGACTATGCCGAGTCCTGATTGCATGATGTTTATCCGTTCAATGCCAGTACTTGAGAATCGAGTAATATATACAAAGTTGCTGTTTCCCTTAACATTCGCCACCACTATTTTTGTAAAGTTTTATTTATTTTAGTGAATCTTTACAGAATATCATAAATATATTATTATTATTATTATTATTATTATTATTTCTGGACAGTGGGGGAATACTTTACGGACTACGGAAATCTTTAAACATACAAGAGACAGATTTTTGTTGTTGTTGTTGTTTCTTACTGGAAAATTACCTACAAATAAATTACTTCATTAAAATAAAATGATTTTTCATAATTTAACTTCAAAAAATAAGTTATTACCTGCATCTTATTCTTTAACGAAAATAGATTTAGACGGAATATATTTTCTCTTATACATTCATTTAATTAGAGAGTTACATAGGCTGTTAGGAAATATTTAACATATTATTCTTATTAATAAATATTTTTCAAAATCCATACAAGTATATCAGAGAGTGGGAATTAATTAACAAAACTACAAAAAATATGTCCTCGTCTTATTTTATTTATCGTTATTTTATTTTATTTAATTATTTAATTATTTATTTATTATTATTGTAAAGCATGACAGCTGTTTTTACATTAAAAATTAAAAAAAAAAAAAAAAAATAAAAAAAAAAAAATAAAAACTATTCTAATGATGATGATGATGATAATAATAATAATAATAATAAACTTTTTTTCGTGTTAGGATCAAAATGGTTGGTCTTTAAAAAAAATCTTTCTTATGTTACAACCTCATTTTAGTGCTGAAATTTTTGTATTTATTTAAATTTAAGGACCACATTAAAATAACTGTATAATATATTAGGATTAAAAAAAATATTACAATTACCCCCAACTATGGAGGTATAACTTATGCTAAGTAAATGAGGAACAAAATATAATAATTATGATAAATTATTCTTTTGATACAATTTTCAAATTTTGGAGAACAATTTAAATATACAGACTGTTTTCTAGGACATACAGTCACTCTATTTTGTTAAATCGTTTTTTGCATAGAATCTAAACCATGAGAAATTTTGAATAGTATTTTTCATTACAAACATTTTTTAAACGTTTCTCATCATTTGAATATAATTCAAATAAAAATGTTTTAGTTCCAAATTTGAAAATTAGGACAAATATATAAAAAAAAGAAAGAAAATGGCAATTATAACATTTCTATCATACCTTCATTAGAAATTTATCAAACTGCATTTTAAAAACATATATCAATAAACTGACTAATAAATGTGTATACTTTAAATATATGAAATATGTATTGAACTTCTTTCTTTATCTTTAATCGTAAGTAAAGTTAAAATTTTATGAAAATGTTTTATAATTATTATATCTTAGCAACGCAATAACGTCAATAGTAAAGAAGTCATATACTTTTTTCTACTGTGCAAACTACATTCTATACTAAATATATCAATAATAGAGTTTTATAATCGTGGATTATTTTAATACATATAAATAATACATGAATATACAGATATAAATCATAGATTTTTTTTTTTTTTAAAGAAAATTACCAGATATGATAAATTAAAAATCTAACGAGTTAAAAATTTCCGTTTATAATAAAAAATATTTTAACATCATCAATAATCGATAAATTCTAAATTTTAACGAATACATTCGTAGACTAAGCAGATATTTCAAAATTTTATGTACATGATCCAATAAAGTATTAGAAAAGTCTAGAAATGTACTTTTACACGGTTTTAATAAACTTAATTTGTTGTTTGTTTATTTATTTATTTATTTATTTTTTTTTTATTATTATTTCTTTGTCTCGTCAAACATCTTATTCTAATTTTGACGTATTTATTTGGTATTTTCAAAAGTTAATATAATCATTCTCCATGCTTTCCTTGATTATATCAATATCAATATCTATTTCCATTATTTAATTTTCTTTCCTGTGAGGCCCTTTCGTCTCTTCTAGTCTTTTTGGATAGATTTATCTTTTTTTGTTTACCTAAAATTGTGTTTGGGAATGTACTTACATGACATTTTGTTTTGTGAATCCATTACATATTAACCCTTTGCGGCGCAAAACAATTCTGGTCATTTAAATTATACTGCCACCGGAATTCATGAACTAAATTAAACTAAAATATTTTTTTTTATTTTATGGTTTAAAAAACCGGCCTTTTCTGATATGTTATAAACGTAAATTTTTGCTAAAAAATTTCCGGGGTGAATTTTTGCTGCTGGATCATAAATTTTGCGTCCTCGCAGCGAGGACAGCGCGCGTTAAGGGGTTAATTACCATAGAGTATATGTAATGAAATCAAATTCGTCGTGCATTCGAACCTGAATCTAAAATTGTATTTTGGGACGTAGTTACATGACATTTTGTTTTGTGAATCCATGACGTTTTAATTACGATAGCGTATATGAAATAAAATAAAATTCGTCATGCATTTGAAGCTATACCTTAAATTGCATTTGGGAATGTACTTACATGATATTTTGTTTTGTGAATCCCTCACATGTTTTAGTTATCATAGATAACTAGTTATCATATGTAATAAAATAAAACTCGTTGTGCATTCGAAGCTGTACCTAAAATTGTATTTAGGAATGTACTTCACGATTAATTAATTACCTTAGATTTTAATTACCTTAGATTACAATTAATAGAATGAAATTCACCGTGCTTTCAAAGCTATATCTAAAATTGTATTTGGGAATGTACTTTTATGACATTTTATTTTGTGAAACCATCGCGTTTTAATTACCACAGAATATATATATTAAAATAAAATTCGTCATGAATTTGAAACTATGAGCCAAAATTGTGAAAGATTTATCGCAAAATCATAATATCCCAAAATAAAATTGAAAAGATTCATCTTTTTTCCATTTAACAATTAAATTGAGTTTACAGTTATTTTTTTTTCTCTCTTTTATAATGGGGACATGGAAGAAAGTTGGGAGTAAATAAAGGGTATTTTTATTTGCTTATAATTTTGTCTACTTTTTTGATTAAAAATACTCTTATATAAAATACTTAACATTAAAAAATATTTTGTTTTAAATATTTCTATGAATTCATTATTTAAGGTTTTTTTTTTTTTTTTTTTTTTTTTTTTTGTAATCGTTATTTATTACCGAACTTTATTTAAGCTTTGTTTTGAAAGGACTTTTTTTTTTTTTTTTTTTTTTTTTTTTTTAATCATTTCAATCATTTTTAAAAGAAATTTTACATTTTTTAATTATTTTCTTTTAAATGCTCTATATTTTACCTAATTAATGAAATATTTTCCTAAAGAACGTGAGTGTATGATGAGAAGATAGAACAGTACCAAGTCTCCTCGATTTTCGGTAGTGGTGATATAGTATATAGTGATATATTCGTAGTGGTGATATATACTTTAAAAAAAAATTATGATTTTTACTTGAATGTTTTAGTTATTGTTTTTTAAGGCAACAAATTACTTTTAATTTAAAAAATAATGTATATTTATTCATAAATATACACATACTTTTTTTTCAGTTTTCTTTTAATACACATTTACATTATTCTTTTCTTATTACATTTCACATTAGAATCATACTTATTTAAATAACATTGAATAAGTCCCGCATGTGATCTAAAATAAAATCCACATTAGACCAACTCTTGGTTCAGACAAGTACTTGATTTTCTATTGTATGGTATTTAATTTTTACTGTATGGGTACAATATTTCAACATAAAATTAGATATGTAGTTGTTTATAAATATATAGCTTTTTAACTGCAATATGTACCATAATATAGCTATTTTCTATTAAATATATGTCATTCATTTTGTTTCTTTGTGGTAACTCAATGTTATGATATTAACCATGTTCATTCCTTTTTTTTTTTTTTTATGTTAATTCATAATTTGATTCCATTTAAATTATAGTAGATACATTTTTCACATTAGCTATTACTTGCCATCAAATGTTGCTACAAAATCTTTTTATACCATTTCAAACGGTGGATTTTTTTTTCGCCTATTGATTTTCAAAACAATTGGAAAAACATATTGTGTGAAAATATTGAATTAAAAAAAAAAAAAAATCTCATTTTTAAGAAAATATATTGAAAAATGTATAATGCACACTCTTCAGTAAATTTTAAAGAACCATCTGTGCATTTTTTTTATTTTTTTATTTTTTTATGTCTGTTATTTCAACAATAATTTTGCAATAAATATAAGCAATTTTAAGCGAAAAAAAAGTACTTTCCAATAACTTTTATATTTATCAGCTTCTATTTCTAAGCTATTAAAAATTTACAAGTGCTTTTATTTTTAAAAATTAGTAATGCATTTCAAATTTTGATAATTAACAAACATTAAATAATTGAAATAGCATCGTATTCTTTTGAGTTAAAAAGCAACATTTTTCCTAAAAATAAATTTTAAATGAAGACACTAGGTTAATATTTTTTTTTTTTTAATATTCACTAGTTAATTATATTTAAAGCTTATTTATATTTAAACAATATCTATATACTAAGAAACCGAAACCAATATACCTTTTTTATAAAAATAAGAAAGTTACGCGCTATCTCTTCCTCAAAAACATTTTTCAAAAATTTCTTTCTCCTCTGCCGTTCTTCAAAATTAGAAACTTTTATCTAGACTACATTTTTAAAATTAAAAACCCACCAGATTCCTGTAACTGTTGACACGACCCACACTTTCTCTTTTCTCTTTTTACCAGGCTGGAAAATTCATTAGGAATATTATCAGGAACTGCCACATAGGAAGACTTGTTTATTTGTCGCATCCAACAAAACCCCTGAGGGTCCTAACGAATACATGCCGTACATTAAAACGCACTCCGCTTAAAAGGATAAAAGAGCTAAGGCGGGGGAGCACAAGCCAGCCAGAAATGGGAATTAACAACTATTTTTTCAGTGGTTAGCAGAATGGAAAATAAGCTGATGCAAAGGAAAAATATTTTTCACTGCTCTAAAAGGATGATATTTGAGCAGATTTTCTGCTTTTCATTCAATCTTTTCGATAATCATGTCTATATTTTGCCAATCCTATTAAGAGTTATAATTACACCTATATAAACAGATAGGTGCAAGGTAAATAATAAATATATATATTCTCATATTTTAGTACAAAATGAAGAATTTTCTTTAAAATCAGGTGAAATAGTTAATTTAGAAATGAAATTATGTATTTTTATTTTTAACACACACTCTTGAGATGCATTTATTCTTGAAAAATTCTTTTAATATATTATCTAATTACTTTTAGGTAAAAATAATAATGATTTAATTATCAATTTATTAGAAATTATTGTTTTTATTACAAATGAAAAGGGTATAAACGCAGTCGAGATTACATATAAACTACTGATTTAGTACACTGTAAAAAATATGTCATATTTGCTGCCAGAAATTCTCTGTAATTTGAGAAAATACGCGTAATTTACGAAAAATACGTTGTCTGAACATATTTTCTCAAATTACAGAGAATTACAAATAGGACACATTTTTTACAGTGCACTGTAAAAAAAATATGTCCTACGCTCACTGCAAAAAATATGTCCTTTGCTGCCAGAAATTCTCTGTAATTTGAGAAAATACGCGAATTTTCTCAAATTACAGAGAATTTCTGGCAGCAAGTAGGACATATTTTTTACAGTGATATGTTCTATTTGCTGCCAGAAATTCTGTGTAATTCGAGAAAATACGCGTAATTTATGAAAATATTACGTTGTCAGAATGTATTTTCTCAAATTACAGAGAATTTCTGGCAACAAATAGGACATATTTTTTACAGTGTAAGGATTCCGCACGACAATTCCCATGTTTCCTGTATCACAACTTATCGCTCCACTGTACATTTGACTTAATTATTTGTCATGAATATTCTAACCAGAGTGAGTTGATTTTATTCTTTTTCCCCTTGTAATTGAACTTTTTTTTTTTGGGGGGGGGGGGGCGGAGGGGGTGTTCAGTGCCTTTTTTCTCTCCTTTATTTACTCTCATTTTTTTTACTGTACAGACTGAAATGGGTGCGGTACAATTAACTTATAATAACAATACTAACGCATTTATTTTGCGTATTTAATGTTTTTTAATTACATAACATTAGTTAAATTATATAATGTAATTTTTTTTTTCTGTTGGAATTAAGGCGAACCGTCTGCATTATCACCTTTTCCCAGCTTCGATTCATTTAATTTAGACTAAATGTTTTTGAAATATTATTGGTGTGAAATGCTTTGTATGCTTGTTTGTGTGTGCGTATGTGTCTTTTTTTTTTTTTTTTTTTTTTTTTTTTTCACAGCAACCGCATGCCAAGGTGTTTCGAATGTTTTTCCCGTGCCCTTCTGGTGTGTGGCAGTGCGAATATGTGTTTTTAAACATTCTTTGGGTAACTTTTTTTTTCTCTCTCTTTTCTTCGCTATTTATCTAATTAAACGTCCGACTTTCTTATTCTATATCTTTTTCAGAACATTTTGTGGTCAGCACTATAATTTTCAGTTTCTAAGTGCCGGATCCCAGTTATGGTTGTGACATGGATATTTGTATTAGTTCAAAATGCTTTTTAATTTGTAAGTTCTGGTCTGATAAACTTTAATATACAAGAACGGACTTTAAAGCGACAACCCCACTTTACCTTTTCTGCTCATTTTCTTTTGATCTAAGTATCATTTAATGATCGGTAGTATAAAATTTAGATTTATTGTTACTATTATTACTATTCAGTTTTTTTTTATTTTTATTTATTTATTTAATTTTTTTTTTTATCAGTTTTCAGTTATGATAAACCGTTTTAGAGGGAATAGAAAATATTTGTGCAACATTATTATATGTATATTTAAAGTTCTGTCAAACGTTTTGATCATAAAATTATTTAATAGCGATTATTTGTTGAATAATACAGATAATATTTTTACGTACTGTTACGGATTTTTGTATTTGTAAGATTGTATCATTTAAGAAATTAAGTCTAATTCCAATCCTTGTCAATGCAATATATGCTATAGATTTGATTTTTGAGACTTCATCTTAGGTTAAGTTTTCATTTAAAGAAAAAAAAAATAGGGTGTTTTTAAAGGAACGTATTGTTTAAAAAAATAATGAGAAAAAACAAGTATTGTTTAAAAATAAAATTTATACGTAATCTTAAACATATATGTCTTCAATTTCTTTAATATTAAAAATAACAAATATGAATTATAGGTTATCAAACTTACAAAATAACTAAATAAAATAAAAATAAAAATAAAAATAAAAATACAGGTAATATATTGGAACAGTATTTATTTTTTAAAGTTTCCTTCAGTTTTGTTCAATATTTCATTATAATGTAAGCGATTGAATCTATGCCCAAACAGATATAAATTTGAAGATGTGTTTAACGCAAATATTATAGTTAAGTATTTAAATATCTCTGTTAAATGGTACAGAAGTATATTATTATAGAATAAAAATATTGGTGGTAAAATTCATTATAAATGCCACGTGAAAAAATAAATAAATAAATAAATAGAAAATTTTATATTTTATATTTAATGAAAAACAAAAATTGCTTTTTAAGAAGAAGCCTAATGTTCTGAAACTTTTTACAACTTTTTTATGGAGAGATGAAATAAAACTCAGCTGTTAATAACATAATAGTGATTTTTAAACATTTTCTTGAAACAAATATATATATAAAGCATTAATAAAGCAATTAATTGCCTACAAATTTATGTTATCGTCTTTTTTTTTTTTTTTTTTTTTTTTTTTTTTTGAATGTAGGAAATGTTGAGAGTTTTGAAGAAAATATATAAGTAACTTCAAAATTACCTTTATCGCCCAGGCAGTAATACATTCTACTACATTTAAAGAAAATATGTGTAAGTCGTAAAAGCAGATGCTAGTAAATTCTTTTGGAGCCCCAGATGAAAATATTGGAAATATTTCAACATTTATACAAACGTTGAAGAACAGTTCATTTTATCAGATAAATTCTTCAGGGTTTATGCAGTTTTCACTTATTGTTATGTATCCACTTATCTTTATGTATTTAAATTTATACCAAGAAATAAGCCAAAACAAAATGGATATACAATATACATTTTTCTCTTGTAACAATCAAACATGCATAGAGGTAACTTTGGTAGTTTGTTTCTTGAAAATTTCATAATTCACTACGAGAATAGAAAAAATATAATTGTATTTGTGCCGAACTCTTTTAAAATTAATTTGAATAGAATTAAAAACATTTGTTTTTCTGTCGAGTTTTCCGTTTTGAAAATTACAAATCCTTGGGCAACAACAAAATTAAAAATGAACGACAATAATTTCTTATTTTAAAGCACATTGTAAATGAAATTTGGAACGTTCCTACGAAATGTAAGGCTATTATTTGTCCAATGTTTGCCAGTAATGTTCCTTGAATGCATCAGAAATAATCAACTGTAACATCAAAAATACCAATAAATTCCTGAAGTCAGATACGTTTCATTCAGAAAACCTGTTACTCTCAGAAATAGGCTCCAAACATGTAAAAACCAGGAACGTTTTTTGCATTCACGAGTAACGTTACATTTTTTTTCTTTCTTTTAGTATAATAACATTAGTAATTAATCAAGACTTATAATGATCCATGCACTTTTCAAAAAGAAAAAAAAAATGCAGAAATGACTACTAATAAAAAACGACTGAAATTTAAATTATCATTTAAAAAATTTAAATTATCGTGTAAATAAAAAGAAAAAAAAAACTAATAAATGATTACCTATCACGTTCGGTTATTGTTTAGATTATATTTTCAAATTTAAATTTCAAACTTATAGGAATTTCAAAATGATTATTTTAATGTCGTAGAATGCATCAAAATATATTTTAAAATTAAATGTGTTTAAAAATTCATTTTCATTATTTCTCTGCCTCTGTGTTTTTATCTACATTTTTAACTAGTGACATTCTTATTTTCGTAAGAATTTTCAAAACATTATAGAATTTAAATACATTATTTATTTATTTATTATTTTATCGGTATTTTACCCGAATTTTTCGTATTTTAACTGGAAATATCATTTTGAAATTTTCTTTAGAATTGAAGCCTCAAAATTAATTATTCATTTTTTCTTCCTCGGGAGTAATTTTGTAATAGAGTCAGCATATCCTATTACAGTTTTGTATCATTTAAATCAATGGAAATCTTTCATCCTCATCATCTTCCCTTATTTACAATTTATTAATTTCTTCCGAAATATTGAAACAAAATACTTCTTTCCATTTGCATCAAGGAAACTCTATCCAGAGCATCACTTAAGATGCATGCAATTCAAAAATAAAAATGAGCTCAAGTAACTAACAACCTCTCTGTGAAAAACCTTCATCTGCTCGCATACTCGAAGTCTCTATACCATCTCACAATAATTGAGCATAAATTAAATCTCCCTTCTCTTTTTGATGCACGTTCAATCACTGTCAGTGGCAACCCTCCTCCACATACACACATAACTTGATTGAAGACTTCTCTTTAAGCATCCGTCCCCATGGTAACTACTGTTGGAACGTGCACTTCATTCAGAACAGCCTTGCAACGCCTTGGTCGGAAAAGGTGTGATAACGAACACAGATTTTCTTCTTCTGCTTTTGAAATTCCACTTTGCAGTTGTCGGGGGGTGAGGGGGGAGGAAAAATATGCTTAAATATTCTTCTATTCTTATCTCGATGCGTAAACACGCGCACGTGCTTTTGTAAATATATAGAAGTGAGCGTATGAGTAGAATTGTGCGGTCTTCTTAAATGTGGGCTTAAATGACTATGATCAAGAGTATTCATGTGAAAATCTGCGGTAGTGGGGAAATCATGACTCGATTCCAGATCAGTCGAGTACGTAAATTATTTTTTTTTCTCTTATTCTGAATATATTAATATTTTATGTAAATTTATATAAGATTTTACTTTAAATGCTTCCGATATGTGTATAAAGCTGTTTTCCTTTTATATTCAATAAAATGTATTTCTTCTTCTTTTATTTTTAGTTTTTTTTTTTTTTTTTTTCAATTTTAAATTATAAGATATCAATCGAAATATTTCTTCAGTACATTTTTCTTCAGTATTTTAAAAGCCGAATTTTAAGTGAATATCAAGTTACATTTTAAATTCATTTATTAAAAAAAAAAAAAAAAAAAAAAAAAAAAAGAGCGAGAGAAGGAGGAAGAGGAAGAAAAAATAAGTTATTGCTTGCTTTTATTATTAGCTGCAGAAAATTAGTAGTTTTATTGTAAATTTTAAACTAATAGCTATTTATTTATTTAATATTCATAAATATTACACTATTCTACTTCAATCATGCATATGTTCTTAGCAAAATTATCCTACGAGATTGTTTATCTATCATTTTTAACTTTGATTTATTAAAATATCTTTATTATTATTTATCCGTGATACCCTAGATTTTTACGAGTTTTCATTACTGTATTAATAGCTTTATACTGAAAAACAGAATATTAAATTTTGTTCCACATATACATTTAATTATTACATTAAAATGATGCTATATAGTATAATGAATTCTATTTTCCTTTTGAAAGTTCTTAAAAAAATACTCAAAAATAAGAACTTTTCTAAATAGATATCTCTATCTCTCTATCTATCTGTATATATTAACCTATATATATCTGTTTATAGCAACCTATCTGTATCTAGTAATTTATATATCTATTTCTTTATCTTTGTCTCTTTCTCTGATATATATATATAGAAATATACGAGAGTGCATATATTTGTATGAAATATATATATATGTGTGTGTGTGCATTGATTAATTACCCAATATCTATTTGTTCAGTAATATCCTGTTATTCCTTTGTTTATTTTACTTATTTATTTTGATTTATAAATTAATTAATTGAAATGTTTTTCTTATTAAAACTATTTTCTATATGCGTAGTTAACAATACAAAATGTGATTTATTTATTTATTTTGTATGCGTGTGTTCTTTATTTAATAATTTTAAACGACGCTATAAAACTTTCCACTCCAAATTTACTTTTTCTAATTTAATATTTATTTTACCCCATTTCAAAGCGTCTTTTTTAAATAGATGAAGCAATTTTACTCTTAGTATTTATATCACATCATTATCAACTATTTTGTTAATTAAAATATAAAAATTTCCATAGATGATCATTATTAAAAGTTGTTCTTTCTTTCAACGTTATTTCCGTCATAGGATAATCTCAGAAGTTTCTTTCCCAGTGCACCGGCTCTTATCGTAACAAAACTAGTTTTACAGGAAAATTGTCGCCCCGTTGAACATTATTCTTCCTCTTCACATTCATTTTACTTTTACATAAACTGTAATTCTTCTTATTTTAACGCATAACATTATTATTATTATTATTGTTATATTTAGCTTTTTCATTTAAAAATACGTTTAAAAGTTCATATGTTTAAGCGTCGCTTTTTAAACATTCCCTCTTTTATAATACCTGATTTACTAAAGTATTTTCATAGTTGGACATGATTTTTCGTTTTAATGCTCCAAGGTTTCTTGAATAAAACTCTTAGAAAACTCTTTAAGTATTAACACAAAATTAGTTAATTGAACAATTAAATATTAAAATAAATAAATAAATATAAATAAATAAAAGGCGGGGGGAGATATTTTGATTTTTGTTTAAAAAGGGAATGATTAAATGAGTATTAAAGAATTTTAATATTTAACAACTTGCAATTTTTTTAAATGTCTAACTATGTATGGAACCACTCTGGCTTTCAGTTCCCAAGTGCCACGTTTGATTCCCAGTTCAGCGACAGATGTTCATAGTGGTTAATGATTCACTCTAAGCTGTAGGTCCCAGTGTAAAGAGTCTTAATGTACAAAAGTGTGCATTAGAGTAACATCCCCTAAATTGTTGAATTCCTTAAATCTTATAAAGATTTTTTTACATTCTATTTATTTATTGGTTTATTGCTTGAACGATTCATTTAATTTAATGATTTATTTATTTATTATTTATTTTATTATTTATTGTTAATTTAATTTAAATTTTTATCATTTAATTTAATTTTTTATTTATTATTTCATTTTATCTTATTTATTTATTTTTCTTAATCATACATTTATCTAAAAACTAAATTTAAACTTTTATCAGGCTTCATTCAAAAGACGTACAGTCGGTAACAAAAGTGTCCGAACACTAGCAAAAATTCCTATGTAAAAAAGATATACTTCATACGGTTTTGTTAAATAAATCCTTGTCGAATCCTGTTCTTAGTCAGTGTAAGAACATGATTCGATAAGGATTTATTTAACAGAACCGTATGAAGTGTACTTTTTTTACATAGGAATTTTTGCTAGTGTTCGGACAGTTTTGTTACCGACTGTATCATTGCATTATTAATTTTTCATTTTTACATTTACATTCCCTCGACCGTTAAATTTGAACTTCCGTCTAGATAAATTTATATTTTTATACGCTTAAATACTTAATATATGTCAGAATGAATAATCGTTGCGTTCCATTTGTGATTTCAATATAGTTTATAATTTTCAAAGGATATTAAAATTAAGTTTTTATTCTAATTATATGAAAAAAAAATGTATAAGAAGACGTAATTTTACAATCACACTCAACATACTACATGGAAAGAAGACAGTAATATACAATTTTTAACATTAAGTTTTTTCACACGACGAAATCTTTAAAAAATTATATATCTAATTATTAAATTGAAAATTCCCAATTAAAGTTTGGAGATGTTTTACAAAAATAAATAAATAAATAAAATTTACATTTTGCTCCACTATATTTTCTTTTAGCTGAGTTTTATTTTCTACTTTAACATATTCTGTGAAAGAAAGTCTTTTACAAATACTTAACTGGTTTTTATAAGTATTATGATTTTTTTTTTCAATTTAATTATTTTAAAAAGACTACAAAAGTTGCAAAAAAAAATCACTTTTAGTCTGATTGCAAATTAAATCTGGCAATTGAAATTTACATTCAGATTTGCCTACCATCTATACATTTTAACTACTTCATCTTTGAAAGCATTAGAAAAATTTTCACTAAAATTTTAGGAAAAAATATCATAAATTAACCAGAGCCTTTTCTTTTCAAATAGGTTTCGAAGATTTGTCAAATAAAAGAAGTATTTTAAACATTTATGTAAATTACAGATATATTTACACATAAATACAGTAAAATAAATTTATTTCATCTTTCAGAAAAACCAAAAATCATTATTTATTGTTAAAAACTGACGTGTATATTTTTAATAACTTATATTTATATAAAAGAATCAAGTTTTTTTAAATATTTATTTCAGCCAACAGTTTAGAAATACACTTCTCTGTTTCATATATAAAATCCTGCTCTATAAAAAAAAAAAAAAAAAAAAAAATTTTTTTAAATGTGCGTTTTATATGTTTAAATCCCACTTAATCTGGTTAGAAAAACATATTGTTCGAGACGAAACAAAATTATTTATATATGATTATTTTTTTCATCGTGTTAAAAGCAGAGATTATGTTTTGAAATACTTGATGAATATTAATTAAATCAGATTTGGCGCACACACACCTGCTGTTTTCATTTGCTTAAACAGTTAAATGCTTCTAATATGCATTAGAAAAGAGCATGCAAAACAGGTTTTATATTCTATAGCATTCTGGAGTATATAGACCCCCATAGCTATCTATTTATATATATATATATATATATTTCAAGGTACAGTAATTGTGATCTGGTTACACTCTCTACCGCCCCCATTCCTCGCATAACATAAATGAAGACTTCTCTTTAAGCATCCGTTGTCATAGCAACCACTGTAGAAACATGCACTTCATTGAGAATGACTGCAGCGCCTCGTTCGGCAGAGGTGCGATAACGAACGATTTTCTTGTTTTACTTGTTTATATATATACTTTTTTTTTTTTTTTTTTTTTTTTTTTTTTACCATTCGAGTTGGTGCCCATAAAAACAAAACGGCTGAGTGTACTTCTGTTGTAGTTACGACAAATTTCAGGATGTGGAATATGATGTGATTTGGTTTTAGAAAGGAAGATAATGGTGGTTGTAAACATGGTTCAAGGTTTAGTACTTTTTTTTTTCTGAGCTGGTCAGCATTTCCGAATATTTAGAGATGTAAATTTGTATTATTCGAACTTCTTAAAAAATGGAAAAAATAAATAAAATTTAAACTATTAAACTGTTATTTTAGAATACTGATGTTATTGTCTTTACGAATATCTGAAAATATAATTTCAACATTTGAAAATTTAGAATATGAATGAATTCTTTTTAGAATACTACTTTTATATATGTATATACATATACTTTTTTTTTTATGTTTTTTTTTTTTTTTTTTCTTTTATTATTATTATTATTATTATTATTATTTTTTTTTTTTTTTTTTTTTAGTTCCCCATCATACTATAGGTATGGGGAACTTAGGTAATCGTGAAAATTTTCGACCTCGGTTTTTTGACGTTTCTACACGTTTTCAGGTGTGAGGAATCCGAAAATGACAAAATTTGTATGGTGTCTGTCTGTAGGGTGTCTGTTAGTCCGTTAGTCCGTTAGTTCGTTAGTTTGTTAGTCTGTGTACACGATATCTCAAGAACAAATTGTCGCAGAGAGGTCAGATCAGTTTTAAAATATTACTTTCGACACTGGCATGAACCCTATTCATTTGCAACATTCGATTTTAAAAACTTCTTAAGTTATTAGAAATTTACGATTTTCTTAACATGGGAGAATAGGACAAAAATTCACTTAAACGTGCATTAAATGTACTCTTTTTACTCTAAAAATGTCAGACCAGTTTTAAAATATTTGTTTTGATGCCGGAAAGAACATCAGTAACTATAAATATGCTACTTTGAAATTTTCGCAAGTTATTGGAAATTTACAAATTTCTTAACATGGCAGTATAGGGAAAAATTTCACATAAACGTCAATTTTGAGCGATATTTTCATCGTAAAGATGTCAGACTACTTTTGAAATATTATTTAGGACACTGGCATGAATATTAATGACTATGAATTTTCAAATCTAAAAATTTCGTAAGTTATTGAAAATTTACGAATTTCTTAACATGGGAGAATAGGACAAAAATTCACTTAAACGTGCATTAAATGGAAACTTTTTACTCTAAAAATGTCAGACCACTTTTAAAATATCCGTTTTGATGCCGGAATGAACATCAGTAACTAGAAATATGCTACTTTGAAAATTTCGCAAGTTATTGGAAATTTACGAATTTCTTAACATGGCAGTATAGGGCGAAATTTCACATAAACGTCAATTTTGATCGATATTTTCATCGCAAGGATGTCAGACTACTTTTGAAATATTATTTAGGACATTGGCATGGATATTAATGACTATGAATTTTCAAATATAAAAATTTCGTAAGTTATTGGAAATTTACGAATTTCTTAACATGGCAGAATAGAGCAAATTTTAACATAAACGTCAATTTTGAGGGATATTTTCATCGTAAAGATGTCAAACCACTTTCGAAATATTATTTAGGTTACTGGCATGCATATCATAGACTACGATTTTTTCAATTTAAAAAACTCGTAAGTTATTTGGAATTTACGATTTACTTAACATGTCAGAATAAGGCAAAATTGAGCATAAACTTCCATTTTGAGGATCATAAATACATTAGACAACTTCAAAATTACATTTATGATATTTTGTTGAACATGATTGAATACAAATATTCTAATAGGAAATTTTCGTAAATTATTCGTAATTTGCGATTTTATCAACATAGCGAAATTGTAATTTTTTCATATAAATATGAATTTTGAGGATTATTGCATTGGAAATGAAAACATTGGCATGAAACATAAACAACGGAATTGACCCTGATAAAATAAATTAATAGATTAGAATAAGATAAATATATCGAAGTGAACGATGGATAGCCTATTAGGCGGGGATTTCTTTCTGTCCCTGTATCAAGCTTTGGTCAAATTGATTTTTTTAACATCATTATAATATGTCTCGCACTAGAAATTTATGAGACCATAAATATGGTGGGGAACTGAGCAGAGTCCACCTATGCCAACTAGTTTTTTTTTTTTTTTTTTTTTTTTTATACTGTGATATAATGTGGAATACTTGACATTCATTTTTTAGTTTTCTAAAAAAACTGATCTTCTCAAGTTATTTTCAAAAATTTAATCTCAAATATTTAACTAGAATAACGTAGATTTTCATATTCCTTTTAAAGGGAAAAAAAAGAAATACAAAAGACGAATAAATTTCATTTGTCAGAAAAATATAATTTGTAGTCATTTACATAAATACAAAAAATGAAAATTTACTTTGAGTATGCCATCAGTATTTATAAAAAATTTCTTTTAATTTTTTTATATGTTTTACTATACAGTTAAGTTGTTTTGAAAATTTACTATTTCCTTATATTATTTTGTTTTTAATGTAAAACTTTTAATCTTAAGTTATTGATTTATTATTTATTAAACCCTGAAATTAATTCGTAATATTTTTTTTCTATTTTTATACTTTTTTTAAGCATACATCTACCAGGGAAGAAAGATTTTCACCTTTTTTGCCTCTACAGAAATTATTTTCATATTATTTTCAGTTATTTTTTCGATTTTATAGAATAGAAATTTTTGTAGGAAATTACATGTAACAAAAAAAGCAGAACTCTTTCATGCAAATTTTAAACATGTAAAGTGCATAAAACAATTGTTTTATTTTTTATTTATTTATTTTTATTTTCATTTATTTTTATTTTTATTTATTTTATTTTATTTTATTTTATTTTATTTATTTTTTTAATTTATTTTTTTATTTTTTTCTTATGAGACATCTTTGGCTACAACTAAATACAAAATTTAATTAAATATTTAACCAAATTTTGTACTCAATTTTAAATATTTGAAAAGAAAAATCGTGAAATTAATAAAAATTAACTAATAGAGATTCAGGCATTTCAAAATCTAAAACTGTGTTTAATGCAAATTTACTATAAATGCAGTCAAAATATTAAAAATTTTGTGAATATATTTTAGAATATAAAATATAGTGACAACATCAGAGTATCTTTGTAAAAGAGAAGTGTTAAAAATGGCTACAGTTATCCAATTACGAATGCGTTTTTATTTTACTTTATTTTATTTTATTTTATTTTATTTTATTTTATTTTTTTATTTTTAATAAATAAGGACTAAAAATAAATTCAGTGATATTTACTTTCTACAATTTTTTAAAAACTTAGAAAATTTTTTTCAAATAAAAATCTAAATGGGGACATTTAGTCAGATTGATATAAAGTCTGTCTAGTAATTGAATTAAAATACTTCCATGAAACAATCTTTCTTTTTTCATAAATATTAGCGCCCTCTTGATGACATGCAATATTTAGAATATTCGTACGAATATTCTCGTTAACTTAGTGTTTTAAAACCCTAATAGTTTCCTCAAATACATATAAATTATAAACACCAGAAATATACATAAAATATTTAATATAGTCTCACAGTAAAAGTATAGGATGATTTTTAAGATTAAATTGACCAGGAACGGTTTGTTATGTCTGGGAAAAAAGAAAAATCTATCTAATTTAGGCAGAATGCATTAACTAATTCTCTTGTTTCTAAAATGTCCTACATAGCTTCGTAATGAATGATGAATATGCAAGGTTTTTCCATCCTATATTAACATTATCAAATCTAAGCATTATATTTACTGCAATTGAAGTATAATAATTATTTTAATATATACTGTAATTTTTCACCATTAAAAACGCGAGCAATTATACTTTCAGATTAATGCGTTCAAATATATATGTACAGTCGGAAACAAAAGTGTCCGAACACTAGCGAAAATTCCTATGTAAAAAAGTACACTTCATACGGTTTTGTTAAATAAATCCTTATTGAATCATGTTCTTATACTGACTAAGAACAGGATTCGACAAGGATTTATTTAACAAAAAATGTATGAAGTGTACTTTTTTTACACAGAAATTTTCGCTAGTGTTCGGACACTTTTGTTACCGAGTGTAGATATAAATAGATAAAGAGACAAATATATTTATTTATTTATTTATTCATTTTAAGAAGCTAGTGAAAAGCCGGCCAGGTGGTTCGGTCGGTAGGACCTGCCTTCTGAATCTTCTGGTCCCGGGTTCGAATCCTGGTGCGGGCATGGATGTTTGTGATGTCTTATGTCTTCAAAATATTATGCACTGGTTTCTGTAAATTTCTGTAATATGGATCAATCGGGACGAAAGTCATTGTAACTATAGGTCTCAATATATGTCAAAGCTAGTCAAAAATCTACATCATATAATTACGTTTTCCTGAAAAAATAGTATACATTTGTTAAGAAAATATTACCATAGGAACATGTTATAGTAACAAAAACATTTCGTTATCTTAACAAATTGTTTTGTTGAAACAACAAAAATTTGATTAAACCAACTAATTTCTTATATATATATAGAGAGAGAGAGAAAGAGAGAAAGAGAGAGAGAGAGAGAGAGCTTTAACAAAACATTTTCTTCTGAATATTGCTTTGAAACTTTCCACATACATTTGACTAAAGCAGGAGTAGTCAACTTTTTTATATCTACCGCCCACTGTTGTATGTCTGTTAGTAGCAAAACTTTTCTAACCGCCCACCGGTTCCACAAAAATGGTAATTTATAAAGTAAGAAAGTAACTTTATTTTGTAAAATTTACAAAACAGAGTAACTTATAGTAAGTTAAAACATATATCAATAAAGCATTTTTTTTTTTTTTTTTTTCATTTCACTGTTTTTAAAAAGACAAAAAAAAATTAAAGTGTTTCAGTATCGGACAAAATTCCTACCGCCCACCTTAAAAGCTGGAACACCTAGTAGAGGGCGGTAGGAATCGAGTTGACTACCACTGATCTAAAGGATATTTACAAAATAAATTAACATTTAATAGAATTGCATTTATTTAGTTAAAAGTTTTTTTTTTTTTTTTTTTTTTTTATTTCATTGCATTTTCAGTTTAATTTTTTTAAATTACTTTTTGCCATTAGTTATAAGATATAACACTTTGTCCCCTACTCAAATAATAATAATAACGAAAAAAAAAAAGAAAAAAAAAAAAAAAATGCATATTAACAAAAATTTTCTGTTATTTTAACAAATTGTTTTGTTGATTAGACAACAATTTTGTTGTTTTAACGAAATGTTTTGTTGAAATAACAAAAATTTTGTTAAATTAACTTTTTTTTTTTTTTGTGTGTGTGTGTGTGTGTGTGTGTTAGTTTGTTTTTGTTCATATAGCCTCAACAAAACATTTTTTTGGGGTATTGCTTTAAAGCTTTCCACATGCATTTATCTAAAGGATATTTACAAAGCGAATTAACATTTAATAGAACTAGTTCAACTATCTTTATTTAGTTAAAAATTTTATAAAAAGGATTGATTTTTCTTTTTTCTTTCTTTTTTTTTTTTTTTACATATTTAAGAAAATATAAATTTTTAAATATTGCTAAATCCTTAATTCAATTTACGAAAGAAGTTTTTACAAACATTTTACTATTATAAAAAAGCCAATAGGTTAACTCCCCGGTAAGCTACCTTACGAATGGTGACAAAAAAGGTGCTTTTGTGAAAATAAATGCTGAAGTTTGGATGTGCAATCGAGTTCTGTCTCTATATCATATACGATTTTCCTCCTAACTTTTTAAACAAATTGCATTAGAATCATAAGGGAAGCGTCCAAATATTCAGAATTGTTCATATTTCAAGATATTATCTCTTCAAAAAGTTGATTTTTTGGAAGGTTAAAGCCCCTACACCCCATAAGTTTTTTTGACGTTTTCTCAGCTTCAGACACATCCTATGTACACCAAATAGTGTTAAATTTTTACATTAATAAAAATGTCTTTATAATATATATATATATATATATATATATATATATATATATATCAAAGAGTAGTTTCAGGCATTAAAAATAGAATAACTCTTATCGTTAAGGGATTTTTTTCTTTTATTTTTTTTCTTTATTTAATTTTTCTATAACCGTCTTTCCCCTCAAACTAAATTTCTACTGCCTGCATCTTGCCTATTTATTATTTTCTATTCATGTTTGAGAAAAATGCGCTCTGTTTCATAAAAAAAATCTAAAGTTTGTCAATTAAAAGATTAAGCAGTTTCTTTTAAAATTATTTTACGCAAATAGCGATGCACTATAGGAATTCTGATTATAAGTACATAGTAACTATTAGTATTCACCTCAGTAAATTTTACTTTACTTAAAAATTATTTCTTGAGGAATAACACGTCAGAGATTTGGGGAAAAAAAGTTAAATGCCAAAATTAAATCGATGTTCACCTTAAGATTTTGAGTATTGCTCACGTTTTTTATAAAGATATGAAGTGTTTGACTTCTAACGGTGTATCTTCTTCTACTTGAATCCTCTAAGGCATTTAAATACTAGTTGTGACATTACTACATTACGATGTGATGTCACTGGTGAAATTCCATAATGAAAGCACTAATGCAAACTAAAACGAATCCCAAAGATGCAGGCATTGGAAAATCGTATAAAAAAAAAATACATCTTTCGCTTCTGAAACCTTTCAGAAGTGATCCCAACTAAAGTGCTCGCCGATTTACCGAATCTTTTAGTAAAATTAACGAAACTTTTAACGGCAGAAATGAGTTTTACGTTTTTTGGAAGCAGAGGAACTCTTGATTATTGGATGCTTTGCAGAGCGTAAATTACTGACTTGCGCGCCTTTTTAATAACTCCGCCTCGCAAATGACTTAGGTTTTACTTCGCAATCGTAAGCTTTTAAAAGGATTGAATGATTGAGTGCAAGCATGTACTTCGTAATGAAGATTAAGTTCCTCGTGCGAAAAAAGTCGTATCAAAGGCATACAGCCTCTTGACTTCTTAATCTCCTATGTCAGGGGGAGGTAAAAAATATTAAGGTGATGCGCTCTTTGATTGAACTGCCATTAACATTGCATAAAGAGAGCGACAGAATTAAAGGAAAATGTGTGACTAGTTGCACAAATTTATTGTCGCTTAAGAATTTTCCATATTGTTGTTTTATTTATTATTTAAAAGCATCCATTTGAAAAGCATGCTTTTTGGAAATATATCCAAAATTTACTTCATTTTCAATTATGTGTTGAATGTTGATTTTTATGTTAAAAAACTACACTTATTATGTAATGTTTTGAGCTTATCGTTTTCTTTAATAAAGTTACTTAGATATCTTTAAAAAATTTTTGGGTAATATTTAGGATATTTTTTGGACATAAAGGACTTTAACGCAAACACAGCCCCAAAACATATCAATTATTTCTTCCTGAATTTTATTATTCTATTTATGAAATTTTAAATTTTAGAAGTCTATAATTATTTTTCCTCTGACGTGTACTTAAACAAAGGTAACAAAAGTAGTTAACACTCAATCTAAAAAAAAAAAAAAAAAAAAAAAAAAATGAAATTATTTACATAAATTTTAAATCGTTTAAAAATTTCCTGTGCAACTGTTATACTCATAAAATAAAAATCATCAATTTTAAACATATACTTCTTCAAAATGTATCATATGTTTATTTTATATTTTTCCATTTTGTACGTCGATTAAAATATATATATATATATATTACATAAGCACGATCTTGAAATCTCAGGATTACTTTGAATAGTATTACTCAAACAAATTTAATAAACATTTTTGGGAAAATTTACTTTTTTTCTGGAAAAATATTCAAATATTAACTTGGCATTAACTATCTTAATAATATCTTTTTCGATTTTTTTTTTATTGTAGTGCAGTCACATTGAAGTTTTTGAGATAGAAGCAGCGTACATACGAAAAAAAATTATTATTATTTAAATAAATAAATTTTAAAAATGTTAAATATGTATAAATTTGTATTAAGTTTGAAAACTTTTATGCTCGCAGACAATAATCTGTGACAACATTTAGAATTTTAATATCGTAGAATAAATTTTGAAAGAAAGGAAAGTTAACCAGGCACAATAGAATTATCGCCTTATGATTTTATATGATTTTAAAATGAGGTTAAATCAAGAAGAATGTCCTAAAATTCTACAAATGTCAAATGAAAATTAAGCTACATAATGTGCCACTTATGGTTTACAGAATTTCGTAGAGTTCGAGATTCAATCCTGGAGAAATGACATGCAAGAAGATTTTTGTCAGCTGCAGTTCCGAAAAATGTGCCAGCAATACAAAAAATGTTGATAAACAATAATCGATGCACTTACATTACGATACAGAAAAAAGTTCATTATGGATCCACAGTTTTACAAATAATCATAATAGTAATAATAAATCATGAAGAACCGCGTATGTAAAATTTAACTTTTCAATCAATCAGCCATAATTTACAATAACACCAAAAATCTGGTTGTGTTTTAATCTGCAAAGAAACTTAAAATTACTTAATGGAGGTATACATTGCCTTATTTAAAAAATCATAATTGGGGATGAAATGCACATATCCTTTTTTTTTTCCTACTTTAGATCACGCCAAAAAAAAAAAAAATTAAGGATGGGTTTTAGAAGACGATCTCAAAAACCAATAGCGAAAGTAACAAATAATTAATATATATACAATTTGCTTAAGAATTATATATATCTTAAAGTTATCGAGATGAAGGAATAGGAGATACTTGCAACTAACAAATACATCACCAATCTTTCAGAAAGTCTCCGTGAAATAAATGTTAAGAGACTCATTTCTTCACCATGATATACATCTTCACATTCGGCAAGATTGTCTGTCGAATTTCATGAACATAAACATGTCAAAGTGATAGAGCATTATCCTTCTCCTCATCTTCTTATGTGTGTGACGTTTGGCTACTTTAATCCATAAAAAATTATGTGGTCATCGTTTTTGTTATGAAAACGGGATAAATGGGATTATAGAAGCATATTTTTCTTTTATTCCAAGAAGCAGATTAACAAACCATTTAATATTCGAAAAACCAGCAGCAACTATGTTTCAAAACCGGCACCCCCCGAATACCAGTTTCAGGAACAGAATTTTATGTACGGGCACACAAAAACCGTGTTGGGCGATTGGCTGAATTAATTTCTCATAACATGCTTATATTATAAGTTATGTAAGAAATTTATTAGAACAAATGTATGATAAGAAATTGAACAGAATCTATTTATGCCCACTAATTCATATTTTTTATTTATTTATTTATTATTAAAGATACTATTGTTTAGACATGGCAAAAAGGGTCATTTCCGAAAATATTTATAATATATAACACTAAATGACTAAAATAATCTTTTGTAATAAATTAAATATATTGAATTTTATTAAATATGTAACGTGCTACACATATTTAGATGAATCTTATTTCACAATCAAGTATCGTATGAATGTGATAAAATTGTTATACGAAAGCTTAGACAAATCATAAAAATATTCTGACACTAGCATTTGCTACTTTCCAGCATTTTCATTCCAGAGAATATATTTCTTAATATTAATTTTTAAATAAAGAAAAAAAAAACTCTTTAATTATATAAAGATATGAATTACACGTGGGTGAAAATGCTCATAAATCTTAAAATCTTCACGTTATGAAGCATAAAAAACGATGAAAAAATGAAAAAATAATCCTATTTAATAAAATGAAGTTTTCTTCCAAATATACTAATTATTTAATGCATTTACTATATTTATGTGATACAAAAACAAATGAATGAATTATATTAGAGAAAAATGTTATTATTATTATTTTCTTTTTTTAATTAAGTAGATATAACAATATATAAATGGTGTCATTTTAATTCTTTCTTCTGTTTTTTATTCTAATTTCCAGTTAGAAAAAAAAATTAAAAAGAATTAATCTTAAAAAAATTGTTGCAGTTACAATTTGTTAATAAAACATCAACAGATAAATATTTATTCTTTTATTACATTTAATCGCATTAAGACAAGGGGGAAAAAAGTGGAAAAGGAAAAGAAATAAATATGCATTGTGCTTCATCCAAAATGAAGAAAAAAACTAGATGTAGAATACCAATGAATTTGTTAGTTGTTTATTAGATTAAGCTGTCGTACATTTTAAAGGAATTTTATTCATAAATTATGATTTTTGCTAAACAAAACACAGTTATTAAAGAGGAGTAAGTTGATAATTATGTTGATATCTACGTAAATCTGAAAAATAAACATGAATATCCGGTATACATTTTTGAAATCACAGGAGGGGGGAGGTCCTGCATCCCTTTGAACAATTTGCATAAAGTACGAAATATACGTTATTTAAAAATAATTAAAAATTTATAATTTTGTGATTCCACTGAAGTAAAGAAAACGGCAATAATATTTCACTCATTATCTATGAAAACAATATCCACAGTTAAATCTTCAAATGGATTATTATTATTATTATTATTAAATATATTTTATGAGAAAATTTGAAATAAATATTAATAGGATGGTCCAGATAAATAAAAATTAATTTAATTTTACTGTTTCAAGATTTTAATTTCTTTTCTGTGTGTGTGTTGGTGTTGGTGTTTGTTAAAGCCAACTGTCTGTAGTAGGGGCCTGGGCCTAAGGAAATATGCTCTCCGTCGGGGACTTTGTAAGAGGCCTAGACCGTATTTATGCAAGGCCTAGACCGTATTTATCCTAACGGCTAAGTCGACGAGCGTGACATGGGTGCATTTCTCTAGAAATAGCAAGTTTTAAAATAATATCAGCAGATGAATAAATGTGATTTGTTATTATAAAATATGCACTTTTTGGCTTAGTATTAAAAAAAAAAAAAAAAAAAAAAAAAAAAAAAGGATACGGCATGTCACTACATATATCATATTTCTTAATATTTTGCTAAAATTTAAATTAAATGTTTTTTAACAACTTAAAATCTGTCAGGTTCATTTCCTATGTAAGATATACATATATATATATATATATATATATATTTTTATCCAATGAAATAAAATAAATCAGTTTAGTCGAAAAACATCATTGATACAATATCAATATGATACATATACTTTTTTTTTTAGGACTGAGGGCCTATTAGTCTCAATCTGGGATTTTTGCGTTGTCGTTTTCGATAGTTGAACATTTGTCGAAATCATTTTTCGATAGTTGGACATTTATCGAAATCTAAAATTTATCGAAAATATAATTGAATAATTTGAAAGCGATGTTATAATTGGGAAGAAAGAAAAACTAATAGTCGTCCGTCCTAAACTAAATTCTGCTTTTGCCAGAATTTCATCAAAATCTTTTTTATTTTTATTATTATTATTATTGAAAGAAAAAGAAAAGAAAATTAATAATAATCAGTATCGTTACAAGCGATATCGAAAAAGTTTTTTTTAATAATTTTGAATTAGGAAGTGAAAAGTGCGCGTGAAATAATATGAAATAAAAATAAGTAAAAAAATGAATTTAATGATTTAATGTTTTTGTTTTTCGGGGGCTGCTCATGCATATAAAAAATGCGTATTAAAACGAGTCGAAGAAGGAAGCGAAATAAGTATTGAGTTATATTACGATAAATACGATATATAATATGATACGATATATTAGACCTATCGTCCAGGGTTAGTAGGCATTTTCGTTGAAAGAAATAGTTTGTTCGTTCGGTGCAACTTGCACATTAGTCCCGTGAGGTACAACTTTCCCATTAGTCCCTTGAGGTACAACTTTCACTTTAGTCCCGTCAGGTACAACTTGCACATTAGTCCCCTTTAAATATAGTGACCAGCAACTATGGCGAAGCATTCGTTAAATCACTACCTCAATTGATTTTTTTTTTTTTTTTTTTTTTTTTTTTAAGTTAATTCCCGATATAATTTAAAATTTTAAAAAAAGTATTCGATGCTTGGAATACATATACAAAAATTTGAAGACTACCTTTCAATAAATTCAAGTCAGTCTATTAGTATCTTTCACGACAGGGTTCTTAAAAATATATAAAATAAAATAAAAAATAAACTTCACGTTTAATTTTTGTTTAGAAAACGAATTTTATATTTTCAATACGTCACAAAAATAGATTAATTTTGTATTTTTCATTAATTAATATTAGTATTTACAGTTACTTTCTAGTAGTTTTTAATTAAGTTTTGCTACATTTTTAAACCTACATACAGAAAAGAAATTGCTGAAGCATTTATTCGTGATTAATCAAACTTTGAAAAATCATCTAATTTCTTTCCTGTCGAAGATTGACAGAGGGTTCTGAAAAGAATCAAGATAACGCCATCAATTTTGTAGAATCCATGGGGGGAAATGCGACTAAATTGAAATTACAAACTATAAGTAAACAATACAGTTTTATGAACAGATTTTTGATGAAATGACCAATTTTTTTTAAGGTGAAAAGTAAACTGGCGAAGTTTTGAGGACCCCTGCCTGAAACTGCTAACTATCTACCAACTTAGGTATACCGCTCAATATTTGAGCTAAACTTTTCCCTCTTATAAATTGCCATTAAAAATCTCTAGTATAATGGTTCGAAGCTATTATCACAATTATTTATTGCTATTCTATATTTTTAAAGATAAATAAATAAGTAAAATTTTTGTCGAAAGGTTGCGCTTTTATTCGAAAAATACAGGAAAAATTAAAAAAAAAAATCCAGTTTTTATATAATTGTATATACTACCGCATATATCCACCAACTGTTCGAGCATAACGAATAACGACGTTAAACCAAAGGCCTCATGTACCAATCCGCGCCTACACAGTTTTCGCTTTTATTAAAGTTATTTCGGCCAATCCCTCAGAAATCTGCAGTTTATAAATGGTCAAAATTACTCTATATTCGAGACAATTATACAATTCACAAAGATATATATATATATATATATATATATATATATATATATATATACAGTGAAACCTCTCAAGTTGGACACCCCTATAAGTTGGACGCTTTTTCTCGGAACGGAATGTATCCATTAACATTATGTCTAACCCCTATAAATTGGACACCTCTCTAAGTTGGACACTTTTTCTTGGAACCATAGGTGTCCAACTTAGAGAGGTTTTACTGTATATATATATAAGGCTGTATTTATTAAAAGGATATAAAGTGATGTTGTGTGTAGTTTATGTCACATACAATTTTCTTTTTCCTGTAATTTTAATTTATACAGTATAATTCGTAGTTAGACTTATAGACCTCCCCCCCCCCCTCAAAAAAAAAAAAAAAAGGCGTGTATGAAACAACCACAAGATTTATATTACCCGCTATTACACGTATTATATGCATTTTTTGCAGATATTATATGCATTTTATGGAATTTCCCAGAAAGAGGAACTCAATACACGTGTAAATACAAATATAACAAAATTTACATAGCGAGTCAAAAAAAAAAAAAAAAAAAAATGATAGAGTTATTTTTAACACCAGTTTCCGAGATCTAAAACTGAACTACCTAATCAGGATTACCTGTTAATTTTCCTGTAACAACTACGTCATACATGAGAAAGAGTATCTAAAATGGATTTATGTAACAATTTTCAAGAAAATCGTTAGAACCGTTTTTGAGATACCAACTTTTACCAAAACTTGGCATACTCAATTATTGACCGGAAAGCAATAATTACATACAAAAGGATATTTAGAAGGGAGTTAATATGACGAGTTTGAAAAAACTCCGCACAGCCGTTTTTAAAGGAACGCAGTTGCTACACCTGAAATTGAGCAAGTTATACAGCACGCCTATCAATTTCCCTGAACTAGCCAACTATATCATTCTAAAGGACATCTAATAGGGTGTTTTTATAGCAAATGTGCAGAAAATGGTTAGGGACATTTTTGAGATACAGACTTACGGTCCCACTTCCGGTTTTCCAATTTTCACCGAAATTCGGAAAATTCATCTGTACACCAGATCTGTCTCAATTCTGAAGTTTCGTCTTTGTACCTTTATTAGTTTCGGTGATATGATAACCAGAAGCTTCCCCACATACATACATCCACGCATACTGACCAATTGCTAAAAACAACGTTTTCAGACTCAGAAGGCCTTAAAACGTGTATATCAGGTGAAAACTCGATATCGAATTTTTGGACCGAATACAATACTTCCATTACCTTTGGTAGAAGGGTAATCAAAATAAAAATTGAATTGTAAAAGTTCTTTTAATCAAGAAAAATGAATCAAATGTATAAACTTTCAATTTCTTTTCTTTCTTTCTTCCATTTCTTTCTTTCTTTTCTTTCTTTCTTCCATTTCTTTCTTTCTTTTCTTTTCTTTCTTCCTTTTTCTTTTTCTTTTTTTTTTTTTTTTGAGTCATAAACAGTATTAAAAAGTAAAATATACATAGCTTTTATATCATCACACATAATCTAAAGAACATTATCAATACATAAAACTAAATGTATTTTAATTTATTTTAACTGATTCGAAAATAATTTTTAAAAAATAAATTTTTCTCCTCTCTTTTATTCCCAAGCTAAATTCGAGGATTCTGAAATCTTTCAGGGAAAAAAAAAGAAGAAGAAGAAGATTATTTCCGAACGACATATCTAAAAATACAAAACAAAAATACAAAACAAAATCAGAAAATACTAGTGATGATATCAAGTGCCTACCAACCAAACTCGACTGAAAACATCAGAACGAAAATTCTGTTAGACGAACAATTGTATTCGAGAGATCGCGTAAGGAACGAGTGGGGAGAGAAATCCCAAGAAAATCATGTTCCAATTTGCATTTGTCGCTGTTTCTATAGTCACGTGACACGCAGTGAATGCGACAGGTGGGGAGATTTGAACGAACTCAAGAAGGGAAGAAAAAAAATGTGAGGTGAAAAGGATAAAAACAAGATAAACGCTTTAAAGGGGAAACTGTAAAAGTGTTTTTCCTGCCTTTTTCTCCTGTTTTTCTGTTCATTACACGGTCGTGTCGTGCTTGCTCTAGGTTGAGGCTAATCAACCTATCAGCAGCATATCTTTGAACGGATATGAGTGAAAATATTCGCCAACTCCCAAATTGATGCAGATATATGAACAAAGATGCTTATGCAGAAAATTCTGTGCGTGCCGGTCCTTCAGGCAGAGCTACTTATCTATATATAATAGGTATACTCTGAGAATTTCGATTCAGCAACGCATGATTTAGCTGTTTATCTATATTTTCTTGGAGCAGATTTAAATCGCTGTTTAAGAGAAATTGCATCTATATGTATATACCTATTGCAAATGATTATATACATGTACTTAAACTAAAATATTGATGTTTATATTATAACTATATGAAAGTTATTTAATTAACCCTGTATGGCTACTTTTTTCAACTCTGAAAAAAAAAAATCGTCTCAAAAAATAGTTTAATAATATTTTTTTCCAACAATGATTTTAACTTCAAATGAAATATACTAAAAGTTAAAGGTAAAATGATTTTAATAACATACTTGCCAACATTCTAATTATGAAACGGAATATTTTTAGTACACGCCCCTTTTTCCCCACCAGTATATTTTTAGAGTAATTTTCTTCAAATTTAATTACGATTAAATAAGAAAAAAAAAAAACACTTTTAAAATATACTGGTGTGGAAAAAGTGGCATGTACTAAAAATCTTCTGAATCATAATTACGATGTTGGAAAGTATGAAATAACCATTTTATTAGAAAAATTGCATCATGTATATATGTATCTGTATCTAACTATAACATATATTTTTACTGTAAATATTACTAAACATGTATTTGAAAATATTCATTATTCTTTGATAACCGTAACAAGATAATTTAATTAGCCCCTAACTGCTATTTCTTCCAATCTATCAAACAAATATCGTCTCAAAAGAGGTTTAATAATAAATTTATCCAACAATGAACTTAATTTCAAATGAAACATGTGAATACTAAATTAAAAAATAAACGTTTCAATAATCATTTTATTAGACAAATTGTATTGTATCTATATGCATATAACTGTAAGATATATTTTCATTAAGAATGTATTTTAAACACTTGTTAAAATAAACAAATAAATAAAATGAGGGGAAAAAATGTCATATAAGGAAAAAATAAAATTTGTCACAAGTACTAAGTTGCAATTTATTTATTTTTTTTTTCTTCTATTTGTGTAATATTTAGTTTTAGAAATATTTGATCCTATTTTGAAAATTGGTAAAAAATACTTTGGACAATTTAACAAACCAAAATAAAATAAACTGTTTGGTATACTAATACTTTGCTATAACAATACGACTTAGAAATTCGTTTGTATAAAACAGAAATATCTGAAAGAAATTAACCGATTTCAAGGCTTCTTTATACAAATTTCAAACATAGATCAAACTGCATTTGATTGAAAGCTACCAGACTAAAAATATGTTATAGCTTTACTTTAATTCGTGCGATGTTAAAAATAAGAGAGAGAGAGAAAATATGCATTGCATGCACGCGATATTTAGATTTGGCTTTTACTACAGTACTATTATTATTATTTTAACAATAATTTTTTATTTAATATTTTAATTTAACGGTTCTTTTAAGAAACGTTAAATTTTAATTTAAATAAGTATAAGTTATGTTATAATACTTTCATATTTCAAACAAAACGCTTTTATTGGAATTTCAGTTTGAAAAAAATATGTCTATAATCAATATGTCTGAAAGGTAGGATTAACATTTTCGCGACCGCTTACGTGAATTTACGTCATTTTAAAATTTACAACTCCACCAGTGGGCGGTTCTTTAAGTTACATAGGTTACATTATTTCTGGACAATATACTAAATATTCACATTTGTGCAATCAATTCACTATGGATGCAAGTGCTTTGATTAGAAATAATATAATTGTAACGAATGTTCATTTATATTATAAATTTGAATGCAGAAAACATTCATTTAAATTAATGTAACGTAAAAGAATAACACTCAAAGGCGGAGACAAAAACATGCGGTCACGAAAGTGTTAATTATAATTATATCATAGCCTCCTAAACTCGATGCGTGGCTCGTAAAAATGGCAACAGTTTAAGAGCGGACAATACCTAATCTCGCCAGCAGCCTTGGCCCACGTTATTCTATGGGAAAATTTGTTTACATAATTACTCATTACCTAATGAATATTTTTCAATTCTGTTTTCACATTTTGAAAATTCATAAGCGTTAAATTAGTACTTGTTTTCCAAAAATTGATTTTTTGAAATTTTAGTATTTCATTTTGCGACTAGAAAATGAGAAAAATGCATTTTGTGAAAAATCACATTTTTGAACTCAAAATTAAAATGTAAAAATTAAAAAAAATGAATTTTTCAAAAATGAGTACTCATTTAACGGTTATGAATTTTCTGACTGCGAAAACAGAATTAAAAATATATACATTAGGTAATGTGTAATTTTTCCCATAGAATAACATTGGCCACGGCTGTCCGCGGGATTAGGTATTGTCCCCTCTTAAGCGGTAGATAGCGCCACCTGGTACAGATTGCGCGATTTTTTTATTCAACTCTCACCAATAATTTTAAGAAGTGATATATGATATATGTAATCGACGTTTCTTCAATTCTCTTTGTCTTTTATGTATATCAAATTCTACTTTTAAAAATTTTTGGTGGCAGTTGAATGGTAGCATCTAGTTTAGGAGGCTATGATTATATATATTTCTTCTAATTTAAACCTTAAAGATACTTTCTAAGTTAATATTTATAAAATTTGTTAATTTAATTTCAAAACAGAAACTATCATAAATCTATTAATATATTATAAGTTTACGGTAGGAATGTTTATAATTTTTGCATTTAAACCAATGTTGTTGTTATTATTAATTTTCTGAACGGACTTTCTAAATGTAAATGATCTATATATATTTATAAAAAAAAATGGAACGAAATTTCCTACTTTTGTGCTTTTAACTCCATTTTAATGAGGCAGATTTATCGAAATAAAATATATAAAAATTAATGTTTTTCAATGAAAATTATTCTTTAAATGGGGTTTATAGACAGATGTATCTCGAACAGATAAAGAAACAAAAATAGTTAAAACATTTTCTTTTAATATTAACTTTATCTATAAAATAGTATCTGATTTATCCATATAAAAATTATTTTAATAGTTAATAAATATTTGTCATTTCCTCCGTTACTCATAAAATAGCATTTTTTTTTTTCTTCAGATTTTTGATGAATTTACACAATTTTTGTTGCTGTTTTATATTTTTTATAGCAAAGTCTATCTGAGTTAGACACGTTCAATAGATTTAATCACTTAATAATTCTGTGAATATTTTATTTATTCAAATTTATGCGTAAATAAATGTTGATTGGTTTTCGATGTACATTAAATCTTATATGTAACAAGCGTTTGATAACATAAATTTACTGTGTGTCGTTTTGCTTTAAACCGTTTTTGTAAATTGAAAGTTTTTACTTTTTAAGATTTTGACCATTTAACAGAAGCTCTCATATTCTGTGTCTTTTCGGAAGTAAATTGTAAATATATATGGTAGATCCATCTGTGCGTAATGCAACAAATTCATTGGTAATATGGGCGGGGGGGGGGGGGAATACAGCATACATTTGTATGATAGACACGACATGATTGTTTATTTTAATATTCTTGATTTCTAACTCATAAATTCATAATTTTATTTAATGTTTATGAATATAATAAAAATTTGAAACTGAAATCGCTTTAATGTTTAATAAATTGTTTAAAAACAAAATAATAATTTGAGCTGCTGATAAATTAAAAATATCGCCTTCTCTGATTTTAAGAAAAAGAAATTATTCGCATAATAAGCATGGGTGTATTGATTGATTAACCCTTTCGCTACCAGCGTCACATATATGTGACGATCCGAATTTCTTACCTGAGCCCGGCGTCACAAATATGTGACGGGTGTTCATTGCCAATTTATGATAATTGTTTGCACCAAATCGTGTCTCACACAGACGGATTATGTTATAAAACAGTAAAATAGATACAGGATGTTATTGGTCTTAGTTAGAACTTTATAGATACATCCCACAAAAATAAATGACAATTGGTATCATATTTAAATAATAAGACGTCTGGGCTGTGGTGGCGGTTTTTCTCCTGAGGCTCTGGTAGCGAAAGGGTTAATTCATTTTCCTAAACCTTTTATTTTAATAACTAATTTGTTATTTTCAAACGCTCAGCTGAAAATGAGAAAAAAAAATACAATGTAATCGAATTCGCATTCTATAAACAAATGCACAGTCATTTTACAATTAGTATTTCGCATGCAGTGCATTCAGTCACACATTTAAAATTTTTGTTTCGAACATTGAAAGCATTCAATTCATCTCGTACTTAAAAGCTAAAATAAGGATAACATTATGCAAATAAAAAAGAGCCATTATCATGACTGAAATAAAAATATTTTCAAAATATGTATTTTATAATCTTAAATACTTTCAGTCTCAAAAATATCTACAAAAAAAAAAAAGAAAAGTTTTATTTTAAATTTGTGATTCAAAATTCAAGGTAAATTTACATTTGGCACCATGATTTTAATTTACCTAGTGCGTGTATTTATATCTATAACCTAACACTCTATGTTTCGTGCACAGTGTATGATCACGCGAATTAAAGAAGGAGGGGTCTTGAAATGTTAGAACTCAAGCTTAAGTATTTCTCGACACGAGGGGGTTTAAAATGATTGCAGTAAAAATACTTGTTTAATGTGTGTTTCTTAAAGATTAATTCTTTTACTTTTTTTTTTTTCCATATATACAGGACGTCTCGAAATATAATTTATGAATATTTCGGAAATTCACAACTGATTAGAATTATATCTGAAGCAAATGATATTTTAGTCTTTTAAAATATAACGAAAAATTCATCGCTTTATTAAGGGGAGGAGGGGGGGGGTCTCTTCGTTTTAAAAATATACGGCGTTATATTGCTTTTTCTACAAAGCATAAACCGATATTCTTATCATAAAAGAATTAATAAATGTATAAATGCCATAAAGGAAAACACAATTTAAATAGTGTAATTTTGCTATCAACGAAACAGTTTTTTTTTTTTTTTTTTTCATTTTTACTCTGGGTAATAAATATTCTAATGGGTTTAGTACTCTTGCAACACGAGTTGCTTTAAATATATCATTTGCAATGTCTTTGCATAATGGCTACGTTATTACAAACATGTAAATAATTTTTATACCATTTTTACAAACTGTAAATCTCCGTATAATTTAATTGAATAAAATTATTATGAAATTTTTCTATTAAAAATTACTGGTATAATGAAAATTTTTATAACTTGGCACTTTTGATGTGGTTTATAAGTAAAATTTTATAGTGTTGTTCTCGTTTTCAATGTTATGTGTAAACAAAAGGATTTTATCTTATTATTATTTTTTTTTTCTTTAATCTTTTTCTTTTTTTAACTACGACTGATTTAGAGAAAAAAAACAATTACACAAGTCTCACAATCATAATTTAAGTTTACTTAGAAAATTAAGTATACGATTATTATAAATGTATTTAAACATATGAAATATTTTCCAAAGTCTCTTAATAGCACTTCAAATTTATCGACAATTTACAAAATTTCCAAGTAGATAAAATATTTAAAAAAAAAAAAAAATTAATATTTTTTATTCGCTTAATGATGCATGGTGTTTTCGTTTTTCTTTAATTCTATTATATTTCGATTTCGATTTTATAGATTGTGATAGAAACATCCCTCGGCTGGAAATTTAAGGGAAATATCCTCAAAACTCCAAGTTTAGTTTTTTTTTTTTTTGTCTTTATAGGAATAATTATTTAGTTAAAAAATAAATAAAATAAATAAACCCCATTAAAAAATGAACTGATTTTAATTTGACATTTTAAAAAGAATTATCGATTTCAAGAAAAATTAAATTGTCGTAGCTTTAAATTGGCTTTATTCATAGCTAACTGAAGTAATTAGCATTAACACATGCTTGTTTTATACAAATTTATTATAGTTTTTCAGTATACACATGCAGGGGGACCGCAAGAAAAGTAATTTGAAGATTCATTAGATATTGTAACAGGCATGAATGCTAATGTTAATTAATATGTTAATTTAACGCATTTTTATTCTATTTCATTTTTATATAAGGAAGTACTGGATTAGTGGAAATTTTTGACTTTTTGTTTTCCATATATTCACACATTTTAAGATGTTCTAAGCATGATTTGTCTATTTTTAGAAAATTTCCACCTGCCCGTTTGCCTATATGTATGTAAAATAAATAAATAAAAAATCGGCCTCTTTAAATTTAGAAAAAAAAAATGCGCAGAATTTTATAAAAGATTATATGTAATTTTATTTTAATATCAATTGATGTCTATCACTTTTTGGTGTATATAGATTTATAGATGACGTTACTATGATGCGATATCCACTATTTACGAGAAGGCTAAATCTAACCTTCTATAGTATATAGACAAAACTGAATATGTGAGAGTGCTATTATAATAAACTCTTCTCATACAATTTAGTGCTTATCGATCGATAAGTGGCTCTGCTAATTTTCACTGTGTGTACGGAAAGGTTGGTTATATCTCAACTTCTATAGTTTGTAAATGCATCAAACTTGATATGGAAGATGGTATTAATTTGAGTGTATATCGAACATCAAGTGGCACTAATATTTCTCACATTCTGCAATCTTTTATCTGGCTACATCACACCATCTATTGGTTGAAACTACACCAATATATATATATATATATATATTTATATATATATATATATATATATATATATATATATTTATATATATATATATATATATATATATATATATATTTATATATATATATATATATATATATATATATATATATATATATATATATATATATATATATATATATATAATCTTTATTCTAAGAAATTATAATTAAGTTTTTTATGCATGTTAACCAGTCGGTGCCGTTTCATATAATTTTGAAATCTTAATACATTGAGTTGCGAAACACTCTTTAGAAAAATTATATTCTTAGCCATAGGAAAACATAAAATTATCTTTAAAAAATCATTTTACCCTGCTTTAAATTTAAAAAAATTAACTTCAAGATCATATGAACAAGAATCAATGTGAGAGTTTAAATATTATTTCTTAAATTCCAGTAATTTAAAAATTAACGAAAAAAATAACATATTTAGAACATAAATATTATTTTCTAAATGGAATTAAACCGTTATCAATAACGTTAATCTAGGAAAGATTCTTAGTAAAAAAAAAAATCCATACTTCCATAAAATATTTCTGAAATATATTAACCCTTTCCGACCCGAAACATTCCCCTTTAAAACATTACATTCTTCTGTTTTTGCAAACTGAGAGAAAAATATGGACTATAATCGACATTTGTTGATTGAAAATTGTACTTTACACTTTTTGCTAATTAGCTCGATCGTTCATTTCCTGATTTTATTACATACGACTGTTCCAGATGCAAAAATGTATGTGGATGTCGTGGATGTCTAACCCGCACGATTGTACGGCCTTGGTCGAAAAGGGATATACCCTGAATTTTTAATTATTTTTAAATATTGTTTACAATTAACAATAATGAGCTATAATAAAACTATTTTATACAAATTTATGCATTTAAAACATCATTTATGTAGATATATACTTTAAAATACTAATAAACAATTTTTAAAATTCTAGAGTTTAAACCTCTTGAAACGATTGTACCAATATCACAATAATTTAATTAATCAGTTGTTTAATTAATTAACTATTTATATTTAGTTATTTAATTATATTTAGTTATGTTCCGCCAATGATAATTTTACTTTAATTATTATTGAATAAACGCAATTATTAAAAAATAGTTACAATTTTTACACTTTTGTTTATATTTATTTTTCCAAAGTGTGATCTACTTTAATGGTTCTCAAACATATATTTTTCTATAAAAATATCTGATAAACACAATTTGTATGTGTTATTTAATTCCTACTTATATTTGTCAATGCAGTGTATTTTTTTCCATATATTTCCAAAGAACATTTCTACATTATATATTCCTCATATGAAGTCAAAAAGAAAATAACGGTAATAACATATTTAGGATTCACACGTTAACAACTCTAAACGATCATTCATTTAAATATTCAGTGGGTCATCTAGCTACGTTTCAGGATAGTAATCAATCATATTTTGAGAGCTGCCCCATTACAATAACCAAAAAGGAGGTAAACCTCAAAAAAAAAAAAAAAAAAAAAATCTATTAACAATACAAAAACAAAAGAATTTTCCACATCCATTGTCCATAAGATCACACAGGCTATTGATAATCCATAATGTCCGCCAGAAGTGTATTTTGCAGCCTATACCAGGTACAAGCCGACAGCAGTCTAGACCCGCACATGCCAACTTTCTCACGTAATTGCAAAATTCGTTCGCCCCAATCGATGGTCGTCTGAAGGGGAAAGCAGCTTTCAAGCAAACGTCTGGACAGCAATGTTCAATTAGCAGACGGCTAATGGCTAATTAGGTGCAGTTTAATGTGCCATAGGAGAGCGTGAAAACAGCAGTTATGGACGGAGAAGAGAGAGAGGTGCAGAAGGGAACGTTC
The DNA here is from genome assembly GCA_963930645.1 of Salticus scenicus. Lineage (NCBI taxonomy): Eukaryota > Metazoa > Arthropoda > Arachnida > Araneae > Salticidae > Salticus > Salticus scenicus. Next base: position 177,096,657 of record OZ005656.1, on the reverse strand, counting down.
ATATCTTATCATGCCTAGAACGAATTATATGGCACGGTTGAGAATCGAAATAGAGGATTTTAAATTTTTCAGAAGACTTTTTTTTTTCAGGGTACAGTCATAAAACATCTTAATAACTATAACCGAGTATACACAGAAGCCAGGTGTATAAAAGCTGTCATTTGCATGTTGAATAAATAACTACATTTGATCATTTCTTTTAGAGTATATCTAATTAAGGGTATTTATAATAGTATTATATATAATACAAAACAGATTTGTGAAAAATATTTTAATGTAGCATGCAATTTGTATAAATATTGAGAAAGAGTATGATTTTGTTTCTCTGGGTTATTTGAACAGTACAAGTATCGTTTGCAGTCCCCTGATAAAATAATGAAAATTATATCCCTAATGACACTAGCTGGTACAGATGAACTCTGCTCAGAACTCCATCATATATAGTACTCATAAATTTCTACTGTAGGGCATAATATATTCATCTTAAGAGAAATTAATTCAGCCGAGTACATCGCTCGGCATGGTTCAGATTGAAATGCCCTACCCACTAGGCTACCCTATCTCCGATTCAATACATTTACCTTATCTTAATGCGCTTTATATATATATATATATATATATCGTATTTTAGTTTTCATGAAATTCCATAAATTTTTCCTTTAATAATCTTCATAATGTGCAAAATTTTGACATTTCCCCCACGTAAACAAAATATGAAATTACAAATAATTTTACGAAGTTTTCGAATTAGGATAGTCAAAGTTAATGATGTTCATATTATCTCATGTTTCTTTTAACTATTCCTGGATATAATTATTTTGAATCTTATGGATAAATTTGGCATTTGATCATTTGTTCGCTTGCATTCTATAATTGTGTTTAATTATGTATATACACAATTGTAAAAATGCATATTTTTATTCATAAAACATAGCTATTTATTATTATTATTATTATTATTATTATTATTATTATTATCTAATACTCTGCTTTTACTTTACAATATTGAGATGATATTGTTTAAAAACTAATAACAATTACTACAATTAAATTAATATTAAGTCGTTTTTTCTAATTTAATGATATAAATTAGGAAATTACCACTATCTAATTTTTGATATAAATTAAGTAATGCTGTGTGATAGATTATTTCTATCCTTAAATATGATATATATTTTAAATATTTTTGTTATTTATAAAACAGTAAACATATATCATATGGTTTTTTTAAGTCATTTTTTATTTAAGGCAAGTATATTTTATTACAGCTGCGTCAAAATCTCGTACTTTTAAATAATGTTTCATTTTTCCTTTTGTCTGCTTCCATATTAAATTTCATGAAGTACGTGAAAAATCTAGAAAGATGGTGTAGCGATGTAAGAGTTAAGGCCGATTTACTACACTTGGGTGCTAGATTTGTGTGGAATACCCTTCGTTTGTTACTTTACAGCGTATCCTATCCCAAGTTTATGCTAATTTAGGAGAAATTTGCGTAAAATTATGAACGGTTTAGTCAATTAGCGCGACCTGGGATTGAACTCGACACTTCCTGCCTGCCAGCTTCGAAAGCAGAACTTCTCGGCTACTGGTAGGGCGATAATCTTTAGAGATAATGTGAGTTCATTTAATTCATTTGTTTTTATTCCTTTCCAAATCAAACGGAAATCCATAGATGATAATGGGTACGATACATTATTTGTTTCATTAAATTTTTAAAAGCTCAAAAGTATTCATAAATAATTTAAACATTTACCGCTAACAGATCTTAGTTTTCGACATCGATTTGTGTATTGCATGAATTATTAAAAAAAAAAAAAAAAAAACTATAAGCTATTATAACATACTAAAAAATTATAAATGTATTTCAAATACACTTAAAAGATTCCCAACTCATAGTTAAAAATGTATTTATTTATTTATTTATTTTTATATACCCTATTAAAATCTACTAGTATTATTGAATATAGAATATGCTGCACTGCAATAAAATATATATGAAATTTGTGCCAATTCAAATGTATTTATAAAGAGAATTCCGATAGACAGACAAATAAATTAAATAAAATTTAATAATTAATTTTCCATTATATTATAACGTTTTAAATGTTACAAATTATAAAATGTTACAATTTTTTTATTTATTTTTTTTTTTTTTTAATCTCACTTTTTGACTATGAAACTGGGCCACGCACTTTTTAAAATGACTGAAATGAATTAAAATGAAGTGTTTCCACCTAAATTTGATACTTTAGTTAATAAAAAAAAATCTAATTTTCTTGTCGAAAAACTTTTTGCACCCCTGTATTCAGAAAAATTGCTCCTTTCATTTGGTACTGAATTTGTAACGATAGAACTAATATTTCTAATTTATTTTGGAGTTACACAAAACTGGTCTACAAAAACTAGCGACGACGTTTTTACCTAGATAGTCCTCCTAATCCTAAAAAAAAAAAAAATCTAATTTCGAAAAGATAAATAAATAGACGTGATATCTTTTTTTTAATTTCTGATTTCATATAAACCATGTCATCATTCACATGGACATTTTATTAAAACCCTACACAATCTTCAGCCAAATAAACCATATCTTTTATTCTTTTATAAGTATAGGTTTTGAAGAGTTTATACAAGCTTGGATATTTATAAAATAATTTCCCACCATTTTTCTCTTTCTATGTAAATTTATAGGCTTATTTCATGACAAAATTCACAATTAAAAAATAGTGTTTAGAGAAAAATAACGAAGCTGTACTAACCTTTGTTTTATCTTAGCAAACAATAAAACTTTTTAGTTCAATTCATCAATACAATGGTAATTTTTTTTTCTTTTTAATAAAATAAGTTATATATAAATGTACGATTTATTTGAAAAACTTAGTTTATTATTTCATACTGTATACAAGAGTAAAAATAAGCTAAAATTTTAGAGTAATCCAGAAATATATATATATTTTTTTTTTAATTAACTGTTTTTAAACTGTATTCCTTCAGAAGACTGCAATCAAAATCAAATAAAAATACCTTTTTTTACTTACAAGTCAAAACTTCAGAGAAAAAGTAATGAAACTTCTTTTATGAAAATCGATAAAGCTGCCTCAAGTTTATTCAGAAGCTTGTTTTGGGACAAAAAACAAATTGGTAAAATGTAAAGTAGAAGTCACGTAAAAGAGAAATTATGTAATATTTAAGTTAATTTTGATTATTAAATTACTTTAGTAAATATTTTAGCATTAAAGATATAAGTTTTTTACTTTCTCTTACCCATAAGGTAGAGAAAGTATTGTTTTGGGGTCAAATTTTCGAACGCGAGATTTTGTTATATTTACACGTTTTGAGGTCCCCTGAATACGAAAATCATGTTTCTAGCAAATGGTCTGTGTGTATGTCTGTGTGCGTGTCTGTGTGTGTGTCTGTGTGTGTGTCTGTCTGTTATCAGCATATCTCAAAAACAAATTATGGCAGAAAGTTCAAATTTGGTATTCTAAATGTGTATCATATAGGGATGCTACAGTAAGCTTTTCGTTAAGATCAAGCAAATGGTTCGTGTACAGGGACAATCAAAAGAATTCTAATATATTACGTCTATGGGGGAAATTGCAGGTGAGTAGAGTTTAACGTCTATAGACTGCCCTAAACCAAATGAAACGGACATATATATTTTTGTAATAGAGATAGTTAACTGTGAAAAAAAAAATTGTGTATGTAGGAGCCTCGCCTCCCCCTCCCCCTGGGGGAGAAGTCGCCCCTCGAGGGGAGTAAATTTTCATGATGGGCATCTTTCAAAAGAGCTCGCCAATACCTTTAAAACGATTGGTTGAACCATCGATCTGCGATAATTTAAAACAAAGTTATCGATTTTTTTTTTTTTTTTTTTTTTTTTTTAATATTGAGAATAAAATGGACTTTTTTTTTTTTTTTTTTTTTTTTGGTGTTATACTACTTCTCTAGTATGGAAATCGTCTGCATTATCATAAAAGATAATGTTTTTAAATAATAATTTTAAGCAATTATTTTTTAATAACCGAATTAAATTCTATATAAATATAGGTGCATTAATGAAACGGGGGGTTGAGGGGGGCAATAGCCCCCCTCACACAGTACTAATTATCATATAAAACTCTTCCGAAGCCTAATATGAATTGTTTATCACAGGTTTACATAACAGTACTCGTTATCTTACCTTTTAATCTGCAACCTGTATTTATAGTATTAAATTTCAGGATAAGTGAAAGTCGTGTGAGTGCACACCAGATCATTTCACTTATGTTTATTTAAAATATATATATTAATAAATTACAAAATTGCAATTGGAACCGCGGTTGATTTTCGTGAATAATTAAATATGGGTTCTTTTAAGGTTATGTATACAAAATTTACCTTAATTTTTTTTTTAAACTGTTTTTTCTTTATACTTTCTCCTTCTCTTTTCTTCTCTCTCTCTCTCTCTCTCTCTCTTTTTTTTTTTTTTTTTTATGTAACTTTAGTTCTCAGGTACAGAAAAATAAAAGAATATTAAAGTTACACAACTTAAAAGAGTCAATTATTTAAAATAATTGATACATAATAACACCATTTCATTCCCAAAATGAATATAATCTATAAAAACTTATGTATAAATAAAACGAAACCACTCTTTTGAGATATTCATTCCAAGATCAATTTATTTTTATTCAGACAGTATAAAAGCAATAATTGGTACTTAAAAAGAATTTGTATATTAATTTTATACACTCTCAGAGTAAAAAAAAAAAAAAAAAAAAAAAAAAAAAAAAAGGAAAAAGGAAAAAGAAAGAAAGAAAGAAAGAAAAAGATGACAATGTTTGTGTCTGTGCTTCTGTTTCATAAAACTTTTAATTTATCTATTTTATATTGAAAGTTATTTAAGATTAAAATAAATAAATAAATAAAATAAAATAAAAATAATAAAAGGTTATCAATGTTTGATAAATTGATATTCTTTTTAAATAAATTTCACTCTTATGAACAAAATTTATTAAAAAATCGAGTAATTTAAGACTTGTATATTTTCTACGTATTAAAAAAAAAAAAAAAAAAAAAAAAAAAAGTACTTAGAATTGGAGAAAAAAAGGTCAAAAGGAGAAGACTAAACAAAAAACCGTATTGGAACAGGCCCACCAGCGGCCGAGCGGTTCTGCGCTCAAAGCTGGTAGATGGGAGGTGCCGGGTTCGATCCCTGGTCGCGCTCATCGACCTAGCCGTTCGGAGTTTTCCGTGGTTTCCTCCGAAACTCGCGTAAATACGGGCTAGGACCCCTTAGAAAGACCCCCACGGAGAGCATTCCCCCCCTAGGCCTAGGACACATTAGGAGTCAATCGGCCTTAAATCCTACAACCAACTAACCGTATTGGAACAAAAACAAAATATATCTACTGTAGTATAATAAAAATATACTTAATGTTATATACAGCATAAAAGACGTTGATATATTCAATATAGATCATTTTGGAATGAAAAGATATATTTTACAACATGCTAAGCATATCCAAATCTCCAACTTAATGTGGATATTATTTAAACAAAAACACCCATTTTAAAGCGAAAATAGAACGCTGGGCATTCGAATTGAGTTAGTGTTATATATATATTTAAAGCAATCAGAAAATGCTAACTTTGAAGTAGCATTCGTATGATAATAGTTGCAAAGTTTATGTATATTGTTATTTCAAATTTACTATATCTAATTTCGTGAATGTTGATGGTCAAGATGTGCATATATTTGTTGTGGATAGTTCTTTACTCAGTGTATTTAAAGAAGTTTTGCAAGATGTTTTCGGAAAGAAATTTATAGTTTGATGAAATACATCCTTCATCTTTTCATTTCCTATTTTATTCATTATTTTTTCTTTTAACATCTTTTTGTAAAAGTTATAACTGTCACAACAACAATTATGCAGGTCATTTTACCTTTCTAAAAATATACTACCATTTTTGAAACTGATGGGCTTTTGGAACATTTAATTGTAAATCCCCTTTACATATTCGATTATTTATACTGACGACTTTTGCTTATAATTTTATATATTTCTTAAAAAAAAAAAAAAAAAAATGTGTTTCATTTTCTACTATATTTTAAGACATATTTTATTGCGTGCAACAGATTTAACTTCGTTGAGAAAGAATATTTATATATTAATATAGAATATTAGTAGTAAAAATAAAAATTAAAGAAAATCCAAAGCGTGATAAGAACTTAGATTTTATGTTTCAAAATGCTGAGAAAAAAAAGGGAGCGAGCGAGAGAACTCATTTTAATATTTTTGGACATATCTTAATTTTATTACGTGCAACAGTTTAATTTTATTGAAAAAATATATTTATATGTTGGCTTACAATGTCTCAGTGGTAAAAATTAAAAAAAAAATCAAAAAGCGTCTTAAAAATTTTTAGAGTAAATTCTATGTTTCAAACTGATGGTTGAAAAAAAAAAAAAAAAAAAAAAAATTATTTGAGAAAAAAAAAAAAAAAAAAAAAAGGAGTTGGTGAAAAAAGGATGTGTTTAAAATTTTGTCATTCCTCAGCCAAATTTCCGTTTGATGCCAGAGGCTGATATACTGTTTTAAGCAAAAAGTATCTTAAAACATACAAGAAAAAGAAGAAGAAAAACGTATATAACTATAAAATGTTTATCAGCATAAAGCTGAAAAAACACAGGAGCTTTTTCCTATCATTTTAAAAAACAAAGCTTATATAGGTATATTTTTTTCAATGATACTCCAGTTAATTTATGAGCGTGGTATGGGGCAAATTTTCGAAGTATTTCATCACCTGTTTTATACACATGTGAATGTTTTCGGATTTTGAAACAACCCTAACAATCGTAGAAAATGCAATTTCAATTGTACAGTTAAATATATTACCATTTCTTTTAAAGGACGTTGTTTACATCATAGTGCAAATATTCTTCTAAGCAAAACTAGAAACAAAAGTTGCATAAAATCATGCTTATGCAATTCATAAAACAAGAACGTTCAAGATTAACTTCAGCGTCTTTGACAATCGGACAAAACCGAAAGATTACTGCTTTGACAAAAGCGGTTTGGAAGAACTTCATTAATACTTGTTTTTTATGACGAAAGCTTTTCTTTTCTTATACCTTTTTTTTTTTTTTTTTTTTCAATGATGTTCAAAACACGAGTATCTAATAATAATGATAAAAATACAACAGAAAAAAAAAATCTTCTCCGACTTTAGTCAAAATAACTTCAGAACGCGCAAAAGCAATTATTGTAGGCAACATTCGGTTTTCCATCCCGATATTTCATCAGGCCGAAACTAATTTATTCCTGCTTCCCTAAGAAATCCTTGCCACATGGCGATGACTACGATATTAACGTGACGATCTCTCTCTTTCCCTCTCTCTCCCTCTCCCTCTCTCTCGAGACGAAGAGCAAAGAAAAAGCATAACAAACGCCACGACAAACTCAAAATTTGCAAATAAATTAAAAATTAAAAGCTGGGGACTGTTTGGAAAAGAAACTCATCCGTCTTCCCTTCTTCTTGTGCTGCAAGATTACGCAGTCCATGGATTAAGCGAAAGACATCGATTTTTGTTTTGGGGTAGTATTTTTTCACTTCCTTTTTAATCCCCAGAAGTCTTCGGAAATACGAATGACAGCAGAAATGTTTTTGTTTTGTCATTATTTCTCAGACTTTTTTTTTTTTTTTTTCAACTTTTACTTTTTCTTTTTGGGGAATTAAAGCGAGACAGTACTTTGCCATGGTTTCTTGTTAAGATAAGAATAAAGATTACTTTGTCTTAGAAAATTTTTTTCTCATACTTTCAATTCCTTGCCTCTTCAACTTTTTTTTTTTTTTTTTTTTTTTGTACTATTTTGTTCGTCTTATAATAGAAAAACCTAGAAAATCGGTTTGCATAGAAAATACGTGTCTTATTAGTACAGCTTATTTTTGATAGAAAATACTTAAGATGTCCTCTCGGGGGAAGGTTTGTGAAGACAAGCTGGAAGAAATCGGTTACGAATAATAGGGGTTTACTATTACTCTCATCAATTTTCGTTTTTTTTTTCTTTTTCACAAGGAGGATTATTAAAGTGGGAGGTAGTTCAGAAATTGGCTTATGATTTTGAAGCTCTGTTATCTGCCTAACGAGGAGGGTTGCAAAATATCATCAAGCTAACGAATCTTTTTTCTTGTGTTAAGAAATGTGATATTCAGATTTTAATGATGAAACAAGGCTTTAGTGGCTTTAATTTGCAAAAAATCAAAATTGAGCAAAAATCTCATGAAGGACAGCAAATCAGCAATCTTCTTATTTAAAATAATATTAAAGAGTGAAAAAAAAGGGTAGAATACTTGAAAGGCATTTACGTGGAGTAATGGCGGATTAACGGACATTGATATTTCTTTATTGTATTTTAGCTCTTGAAGTTCTTCTTTTTCATGTTCGCAGTAAATAAAAACCAAAACAAGATCAATATTTTTTATGCTGTCTTCTAAATTACAATTTAAACGAAGTACAAAGCATCTTCAGAATCATTTTCTTTTATTTCAAACTGCGTGTTAGTATGGAGAATAAGACATCTTCACAACTAATAAAAGCTTTTGAAATCTTTTCGTAAAAGCAATCTCTATTGTTCAATTCAATACGGACCTTTTTTTTTTTTTTTTTTTTTTTTTTTTTTAAATAGTCTTAACAATAGTGCATATATTGTAACGAATTTGTGTAGAAAATGATGACGTATAAGAAATATTTGAAACGCATCGTGATTTAATCAAATGACCTTGTATATACACTGCTAAAAAAATGCAATTTTATTGCTAGAAATTCTCTGTAAAAATTACAGAATTCTGTGAAAGTTACAGAAAAATACGCTTTGTCAACGTAATTTTCCCGTAATTTACGACATTTTTCTCAAATTACACAGAATTCTGTAATTTTCACAATTTCTGGCAACAAGATTGTATTTTTTTAACAGTGTACTGCCAGCTACAAGCATTGGGATATTGTTTACAATTTTAACAAAAATAAAAAAGCAGCTTTTTTAACTAGCTTACACTGCTTTGTGTAAAAAGCTCTGAAATCACCAAAAGTGTTGCAGATAGTTACTTTTCATTTTCAGAAAATACCGAGCTTGGAATTATTTGAGAATAGGATAAAGGATAAAGCAATGAAATAATTGCGCACTTCCAGTAATTCTAATTAAGTAACATTTAATAAAAAACTGTGCGATATTGTGAAAAATCTCCAAAATGCTGTTAAAATGTCTTTGTCATTGTCAAAAATACGAACAAAAATGTCTGTGTTTACGAAATAAAAAGGTGAACGAATATCTTAACTTCTCATACAAAAATTATTTAATACAATGTTCTCTAACTCTTTTTTTCATTTTTTTTTCTTATTCTTCTTCTTATTATTTGGTACAGTTAGTCAAAAAATTATGTGAACACGAAACTTGTCTCAAAAGAGATTTCATAGTTTTGTATTTCTAATAGCTTTTTTGAATATGAATTCGAAAATCTACAAATAGATATTAGTAATAAAAAATATAAAAATATTAAATTAAAAATTCTGAAATCTAAAATTGTGAAATTTAAAATCCTGAAATCTAAAATGCTAAAATGTAAAAATTATGAAATGTAAATTATGACATGTAAAATTGTGAAATGTAAAAATTATGAAATATAGTATTATTCTGAATATAATTGCCCTTTTCATAACTTCTGTTATTGTTTTTATATGTCATAAAATCAGGTAAATAATATCGATTATGAAGGAAAAGGCGACTACCAATATTGGTCTGTAAACTGAATATAAAGGGGGAAAATTCACAATAACAACGACAAATAAAATGTATCAGGAAGTCAAAAAGGAGCATACTCTGGTCATTAAAGAACCTGGGAATTTTTAGGTTGAGTAAACTAGGACCGAATTAGTACTTTTGTTGGTGACCCATCGAATCATTTGAGAGAATAGGTTACCACCTTCCACCGATCAGTCTGATGATGACGATCATGGCAAGAACGAAAGATGATTTTACTGTCTTGCAATTATTAAATATGAAATACATCTAACATTTCTAATATGAAGTGCTAACAACTGTAGGGGTAGATGCAATTTACTTATGTTTCACATCCCATTTGCATCGCAACGGGGTGTTTTACCTGCAGATTGTTTCAAACCCCTTGAAAGCTTACGCGACGATCTATAAAAACAATCAATAGTATTAACATTGTAATTTAACCTCAACCTCTTTCGATATAAAAATTCATTAGTATAAATACCTTCTTATTGAATTTTGGATCCAGTTTTACCCTAGTATATATGTTCTACTTAAACTTCGGATCAAATTTTACCCTGGTGCATATGTTCTTAAATTTTCGATCCAATTTTACCCCTATTTCATTACCCTATGAATTTCAAATGTACAGGTCAAAGTCCAGTATCACACCCCACAGGGCGGCCCCTTATCTTCTTGCATACCATTTCCTATGCGAATCTTTGTAGTATCCTTAAGTAATAATATAATAATACTGTAAATAAATAAGAAAAAACAGTTACTTTTCGATTAGCTTTAAAACATTTTTTTTTCCCCAACAAAAGTGAGTTTTTAAGTTATTTGTGGATATCGATGATATTAATTTAAGACTATAACATTTTGATTTTTATTATTGTCTCCATGGTAATAATTTTCATATTTGAAATATAATTGATTTTATCGCATTAATGTAGTCATAATTATTTAAATTTTAACGATGCTAAAAACATTTTTTAAAATTGCAAGGATTAATCAATATCATAAACATTTAAATTTGTAGTTTTGGAAAAAAAAAAAAAAAAAAAATAGCAATGTACCAAAACCTTAATTAGCAATTAAATATAAGATTGTGTATTATCAAATAAAATGAGAGAGACTATTCCGCAGAACACTAATTCTGCAAAAATAAAAAATATTTCCAGTAGAATCCTAAAAGAAATAGTGAATTTAGAAGAACACATATTCCTAGAAAAATTATAAAATGCTACAAGTCAAATGCGCTTTCATTTTTTACTTTCCAAAATATCAATTAATACTTACTTTCATGCCCTTAAATACCTAATTCTGGATACATAATACCGAATTTTCGTACAAATGGATTTTGTTTAATTCCAACTGCGACCAACAATTACTAACAGTGAATAAATGTTCCAGGTTCTTAGTTCCACATTTGAACTTATAATACCTGTATACAAACGGCGAAAGTACTTTTTGTTTTTAAGTTTATTTACCTAAATTTTGGAACATTATACAACTAAATGCCATTATCTGCTTAAGAAATTTACTCTGATAAATTTGCATTAATTTATTCCTTCTATAGACTAGTCTGTCTATGTAAGTTAACTACTTTTAGAAAAAGTACTTTTCTAGAGTGTATTCAAAATGTTCATTTACTTTCATTAAAAAAAAAAAAAAAAAAAAAAAAAAAAGCCATATTTTTATATTATTTTGAAATTAATTAATAAGGTGGTCTGAAACTTTAGGTGACAGAAATTTTATTTTATTACTTTCAGATTTTTAATATGTAATAGAAATACTTTTTTTTTTTTTAAATGAATCTATGTTCTTCAAAAGTCATTTTTTTTTAACCAAGAGATCAATATCATTTGTCCCCTAACACCCCTTAAATGGTGTAAAACTAAACTAAATTAATTAAATTTCAGAATATAGATTTGTTTGTATCATTTTATTATTTTTAATAAGTAAAACAAAGAAAGGGTATTTACTATTTGACACTGCTCCACTTACTTTACCAATCAATTAATATCATTTACCCTCACTACCACTTAAATAGGTAATAATATCAAAACTGAGCGAAAAAAAAATTATACAGAAAGTAATCAAACACATGAGTCAAGTGAAAGGGGAAAATTTTCCTGGATAAATAATTATTGCATGAATTAATATTTCCAATTTGTTTTAGCTCTGGATACTAACAGGAGCAATATTTTTGCATTAAAAACGTTCTTTGAAATTTTACTCTAGCCCATTTTCTACATTCATGTATAACGACCTAATAGAACTTTGGTACAAGAAAGAAAAAAAATGCGAAATACATGAATCATAGTAAAATAGGGAAAAATAAAAGAGAGAAAAATACTCATGGAGCATTTATTTTGCGGGACTCCAGAAACGAGGGAAAAGGAATCGTTTCCAATGATGCCTCCCCGGAGATTCGAGGCAGCAAAGGAAAAGGAGTAATAAAATATGAATGGCGGGAAATGAGGAGGTCTGATGGAAGCGGACCAATTACCAACCGAGGTCTCCGAGTCAACACGAGGCCAAATCCCAAGAAGCCAGGAGGGCCTCTTGGGAAAATTAAGACACCTGTTAATTCCGGCTATTATGGGTGAGATCCCTACGGAGTTCCTGAAATGACCTTATCCTACCTCCCGCCCCCGCTTCGAGTAAGAATAGGGGAAAAGGGATAATGGGATTACAGGTAGGGTGGGAAGGGATACCAAATTGATTTGATTCCTCTCACAGCAGTGGGCAGCGAGAGAGGAAGGAGGCTGTGAGAAACGAACCTTGATTATCTGGATATTGTGTGGTGCGGAGCGATGTTCGGAGTGCATTAAAAATGCACATGTGTTGATGACTGTGTTTAGCCGAAAGACAAAAGATGTAATTCCAAAACTGGATGGCACTTGGTAGAGCCTGTTAGCCTTTTACAGTTTTGTTGAATGAAATAAAGGAAGAAATTGAAGGATTAAAATTGAATAAAAATCATGCGTTATTTTATACTCATGCTTGTATAAGTCTTTTTTCTCTTCTACATATTTTAAAGGAAAGCATTATAATTAAGATTCACAATTTAAATGAGCATTGATATTTATAAATGTTAATGGAATTTCCAATATAGTATGTAATTCGGAGTGCATTAAAAATAAGATGTGCGCGTTAAGCTTAAATACAAAAGTTTAATTTCGGAATGGTATGGGACTTGGTGGAATAACTTGTTTTATTTTTTGATTTGGCTGAAATAATCTGCGAGAGAAAATAAAGTATTAGAAAAAAAGAATTTATTGAAAATATATAAATTTTATAAATGATCGACTGTGGGGAATAAAAAGTCTTTCTGTGGAACTTTAACTCAGTAGGTTAAAGCATCGTGCTAATAATACGAAAGTTGTGGCTTTGATCCTCCAAGCGCCAATTTGTTCCTTTTTGCAAATAATTAATAGAAAATGTGTCAATTGATACAAGAAAATCTTTCAATGCCTTTACAGAATCTTAAACTGTTTAGATGACTAAAAAATAGAAAAAACCAAATGTAAACTTTAACGGTGTTGGTTTCTTTGTTAAACAGCTGATTGTATAGCTACGGAATTTTGCATGAACTTCTCCTAAATTGACCTCGAAGCCTAATTTTCGAACTTTAGATAAGATTTCTTTTTCTTTTTTTTTTTTTTTTTCTTTTTTTCTTTATTAATTAAAAAATTTTGCAGTTGGGGAGATTGTCTGGTGCTGCCATCTTTTGACATATAGATAAGATGACAATCTGTCCGAGAAATGTCTGTTCAAAAAACATAATTCTTGAATAATAGTAGCTCCATTTATCGTCCAGTTAGTACCTATAAATGTTCAGCTAAGGTGCAGATGGAAGCAGTGGGGACCCGATGTGAGGTTTTAAAATATAGTGATTAATGTTTTATGAAATTTCCTTTTAATATAGTGACCAGCGAAGCAGGCAAAGATATATCATGCAGAAACACTTAGAGCATATCAGTTTTCTAATAACTTTAAGATTTTTAAAGTAATTGTTAAATAAAATAACTGAAGTATACATGAGATAGATCTAAAAATAAAAATTTTATGTTACTTGTCAGTGGTTGGTAGATACTTATAACTAACTTGTCCTGTTTTCGGTAATGTTTTGGCAGATTACTGAAAAAAAGTATTTTCAACCGAATCTTTTGAGGATTTTTTTTTTTTTTTTTTTTTTTTAAATCAGATTTTTACGAAAGAACTGATTAAAATTGGCCCATTTTCATAAAGGTTCTATTTTAAGATGGAGGGTTCATTTATGTTCACTGATTTTTTGTGAAAAGTCCATTTCAAGAGCATCTATTTATTTAAAAGATCTGCTTTCGTGTCACTTGAAAATTTTAATGGAAGATTTCTGAAAAATATTATTTTTCCATAATCAACTGATTTTTTTTTAAGGGGGGGTGGATTAAAACGGAATATTTTTGCATCCGATTACCGAAATATAGAACTTTTTTATCGACGATTACAGCGAATTTTGTTTAATTCCAAGTAGCTGCAGAAATACATGATATTTCTTTCAACAAATGCTGAAATAAGCAACTATTTTACGGGTAATAAAATAATAATAATAATAATAATAAAATAATAATAAAGCTAAATACTGAGAAAAGCAATTATATGGGACTTTTGACTACATTTATCTTTGATTACCAAAATGATGAATATTTTGGAGGTCAATTAATTAAAATCGTGCTTATGAAACTCACGAGAGATAAAAACGGTATCAAATTACTAATTTTTTAAACTTTTAATGAACTTATCATACAAATATTTTGTCCCCAAGTGGCGGCCATTTGAAAAATTATCATCACGATAACCAAAGTTGGACAGCGGACTTATCATTCAAATATCTTAAATGATTTTGCTAGAAATGTTGCTCCGCCATTTTGTTTCCAAGTGGTGGCCACTTGAAATCGCTGTGCCACTTCAAAAATTTTTATTACGATAACTTTTGAAATGCTGAATTAATTCGAACAAAGTTGAACAGCGAATTTATCATAGAAATATCTTGAATGATTTTGCTGTTCAAGTTACTCCGTCATATTGTATTTAATGGCGGCCCCTTAAAATCAAGCTGCCACTTGAAATTTTGTCATCATAATAACTTTTAAAACACTGAAGTAATTCGAGCCAAAGTTGAACAGTGAACTTATGTTTTAAATATTTTCCAAGTGACGGTAACTTGAAAATTTATCATCAGGATAACTTTTGAAATGCTTGATCAGTTCGAACCGAAGTTGGACAGAGGACTTATTATTCCAATATCTTAAACGATTTCGCTGAGCAAGTTGCTCCGCAATTTTTTTTTTCTAAGTTGCGGTCACTTGAACGCTGCTACTTGAAAATTTGTTATCACGCTAACTTTTGAAATGTTGAATTTATTCAAATCAAATTTGGACAGTGGAATCATCTTAAAAATATCTTGAATTAGTTAACTGAACAACTTGCTCCTTCGTTGTGTTTCGAAGTGGAGGCCACTTGAAAATTTTTTCAACTCAATAACTTTTGAATTACTGAATTAATTGGAATTAAATTTGTAAAATAGACTTATCTCAAAAATTCATTTGGTATGTTCGTTTGCCAACTTGATCCGCCATCTTGTTTCCAAGTGTCAGCCACTTGAAAATTTCAAATTCACATGAAAAAGATATTTGTAAACCGAATTGCTTAAAACTCCATACAGCCCTCATCAGTAGCTCCACCTAGTCCATTAATAAATTCTAGACGCCATTTTGAAACAAAATAGAACTTGACATAGAAAATTGTCAAGTAAAAATAGAAATTTTTACTTGACAAGAAAAAAGAAATCAACGTACTTTTCCAAGTGATCCGGAAGGATTTATTTTTTCTTTTATAATGTATATGTTGTTGTGAATATTTTGCGACTGGAGAGATTTATTTATTTATTTATTTTATGTGTCTGTGGGATTTTGGAGGATATTTAAAGAATATCAAAATGTGCAAATTTTAGTACCACTATTTAGGAATAGAAATGTTTACGTTATTTAATCTCAGAATCGTTCTGAAAAAAAAAAAAAAAAAAAATAAGTAAAATAAAATAAAAATAAATCTGCACAAAAAGTAATGGAATGAAAAATTGTGCACAGTGTGATTCCTGGAATTTATTCATTCAGTAAAATAACAATAAGTCGATAAAGAGCCTAACACTAAATAATATTATTACATGTACAACATCTAAGTTATAGACCACGAAGAACGCAATAAATATGTTTCTAGCATACAATGTGGTAATTTTACAAAATGGTTTCGAAACTAAAATATTCTATCGTTTCATTTTATTTTATTTATTTATTTATTCTTTTACAATTAAAGAACGATTTTGAATACGAAGCGCTCTTTTTTTTTTTTTTTTTTTTTTTTTACCAGTTTACTTTAAAAATCTCCTAATCATGAGTTAACATATATGCACATTTTAACACAAATGTTATGATTTGGGAAACGTGTTTCTATGGGAAAAGAAGGAGCTTTAGAATCGGGGTTATCACAAAAAGAGAAATTTCGGTACCAGAAATTTTATGTAGTATTATTTATTTATTTATTTATTTATTTATTTTTTTCAAATATATTAACTACTAGTCAAATCTAAAATTGTTAAAAAAGAAAAAAGAAAGCATGATTATAAAATTTTTCTTTGTGAGAGCCCTGTATAGAACATGTTTGAAGCATTTTTTATTCAGCATGTTTAATTAGAGTTACTTGATTTTTGAATTATAGAACATATAATGCAGTATTTTCATTTTTATTAAAGTAATACTATTTGAAATCTCAAAATTAAATTTCTCTTACAGATTTCATTCTGACTGTAATTGTTTCATTTTACCCCATGTGATCAACAGCAAAGAAAAGATATCAAAAGGCACTAAAAGTCGTAAGTTATTTACTTTTTATTAAGTCTCTAATTGAATTTTCTTCTTCAACTTCTATGATAATAAATTACACTGATTTTCTGTAAAATGGGAAAAAAATTTACAATAAAAATTGTTTAAGTTCACTAAATTTGGCAATTAAATTCCGTTTTAATTCAGTTCCATGCTATTATGATAGGAAGAGATTTTCATTTTTAAATTTGAAAGCTGTATTATATATATATAACTGGTATACGAAATCAACAACGTTAGCCACTGAAATATAATTGGCACACGCTTCAGAATGAACAAAGTGAAGCTATGATTATGGCAATCAAGAAATACTGCTATATAAATAAAATAATAAATAAAATAAATACTGCTATAGAAAATGTAAATGTTAAGATTATATATATATATTCATTTATTTATTTATTTATTTATACATTATCGGATTTGTGAAAATTTTTGGCCAGTAATTTGGATTAATATGTTTTTAAAATGTCCTGAACACGAAAAAAGTGATAAAAACAAATTCAAGTCACCAGCATAAATGTACAAAAGATATTTCTTACCCCTTAATATCTTCCTGTGCGTCATACACCTATGGACTAAAACATGTACATATTATAAATATGTAAATGGTTCTCTTTATTGTGAAAACTTTTTTACGCGTACGTTTATGAATGAAAAAAATTCTATAGTACAATTGCAATTTTAGAATATAATTCTGTTCAAGACTTTTTTTTTTCCTTCACATTTCCAAATCATTAATCTAGTTCCAAAAAGTAAAAAACTGTTAATATATCTTTGATTTTTTTTAAATCGGCTCTTTTTTTGAAAAAAAAAAAAAAAAAAAAAAAAAAAAAAAAACTAAAGGGTTTCTGAATTAAGGTATCTGCCTACATTCGAAAAACTTTTCTTGGAAACAC
This sequence comes from Salticus scenicus, assembly GCA_963930645.1. NCBI lineage: Eukaryota > Metazoa > Arthropoda > Arachnida > Araneae > Salticidae > Salticus > Salticus scenicus. Next base: position 177,079,071 of record OZ005656.1, on the reverse strand, counting down.
AAAATTTAATTAAATGTACACATTTTTAGTAGTTCAAATGTGCTGGAAAAAAGTAAATATATTTTTTACAAATATTTAAAAATTTCGAAAAAATATTTAAAATAAGTAATATTTTGCCTTTACGATGGAGATAGTACAACTGACCTAACTCAAAATACGCTTCATTTTTACTGTACATTACCGCAGTGTTTCCATGAGCAATGATTTAAAAACTTGTAATAGTCCTAAAATTCCCTGTCTACTCGTGCAAAAAAAAATAAAAAATTTCTTTTTTTATTTTTTTGCGCGTGTGTATATGTGAAAATGTGCTTTTTTTTTTTTTTTTTTTTTTTATGTACAAACATCTGTAAATTCCCTAAATTTACACACAGTGATTAACAATTAGTTCAAAACACAAAAAATAATGCTTAAATAATGTTCAATGTATGTGTAAAAAGTCGATGTTTTGAGAGAATAGGGATCAAAATAGTTTAATTTTTAATACGAATAAAACTTTTCTTTTTTCCTAAAATCGAACAACAATACTTACTGTGGTTTTTAGTAAAATATATTAGCTTTAAAAATGACTTTCATATGTATATATATATTTAATATTACTCAATATCACTACTTTACTTATTTTATTAATTTAAAGATAGATGATCTATTCTGGAGCAAATAATTTTCTTTATAAGAGAATTTAGCTCTATCATGGTAATAATTTAAATATATAGGAATTTTGTTTAATAATATTTAATTTAATATTTCTTTAATCTTAACACGACGTTTTTCTAATGAAACATTAAATTCTGTGATAATTTAATCTCTGTTTAAATATAACCGTGAATTAATTATATAGTAAGATCTATTCATAATAATCGAATCAAGATTATACTCTTTTTAGGAAACTCTTAAGAACCATTATCAAAAGACGCGATATATATAATTCAATTTATTAATTTTATAAGCAAATAACTTCATTTATCAATATTATACACGAAAGTTTCATAAACCCCATATGGAAACCCTTTCTCTAGCTACAGATAATGAATTATTAATTAGTTTCATTTAGCTGAGGATATTAATTCACTAAATTTTGTCTAATATGATTAAAAACATCTAGAAGCTATATCTGGCATACTATGAATTAAGGCCTTATCTTCAAATTTGAAAGACAAGGTATTTATCAGCCATAGATGTAACATGAAAATAAATGATATCGATGTATCTAAAATGTTTTTTGCTTACTAAGGCGTTTCATGTATAAGCCTTTAAAACAGAAATTAATGGCAGAAAACCTAAAACTTTTAAGAAAATTTATCACAAAAAATTTCTTGGATCATTTAATAAAAAATATTAGTCATAAACGATGTAAAATATCCCAGTGATTTAATAGTCTTTTTAGACAAAAACAAGTAATTTATTTCAGCTCCTATCAATTTCTTGCTGGAGCTAATCCACAGCACAAATTTTTGTCTCTGTTATGTTCTAAAAGAGTAATTAAAGAACGTGTATTTAAAAGTAACAAAAAAAAAAAAAAAAATATTTTTTGTTTCATCTTGGCGAGAAAATTCCCCCCTAGAGGTTAAGTCATCAGAAGTTATTATATCCCGCAAGGGAATTTTTAATTGTCTATTGTGTCTGAATCTCTCAACCCTGGAACAGCTAAGTATATAGAGATAAGGTAAAACGCTTCAATGTAATGTTTTTTCACTTTGACAATTTTTTTTTTTTTTCCTGGTCTTGTTAAGTTTTTGGGCTTTGCATGTTGAGGTTAGAAATTACATGCTTCATTACCAGCTTCGTGGTTTAAAAACGGGAAAAAAATCCCCATTGGAGGAAAAAAGAAGGGAATAATGTTACTTCTTAAATAGGGTAACGCTGTAAAAAACATTTTGGTGAAGGTTTGGCCACTTGATCTTGGGAGACAAAGGCTTAAAGATTACTTTTTTTCGAAGGCAAAATCAAGCGTTAATTACTTTTTTTCGTAAGTTAAGTTCTGTTTTAAAAGCGATGTGCCTTAATTGGAACCAGATGGTGGATAAAAGCGTGAATTTTAATCACTAGCATAATAGATCTCGGACAGACAAGCATCTGCTCATTTCGGAAGTCTGTAGTGTAAAGTTTTATCACTCTTAGGCAGTAGTGCGTTACTTTTTTTCCGAGGGGTAATACTTCTTTGAAATTATTCCACAGTGAAATCGAGATGAAAGAAAGTCATTTAGCCATTTTTTTCGCTTTTATTTAATTAGAGGTATAAACTGAATTTATTCATATTTTCTGTCTTCTCGAAAAATAATATTGACTAAGGGCTTGGAATTATGCATTTCTATATAAAGATTTATATGAAGGAGAATATAGCTATACTTGTCAAAAAAAAAAAAAAAAAAAAAAAAAAAAGCTTAAATTTTTTTTTCTTGATTTTTCTGGTTAATTTTTGTTATAAATAGAACTATTTTTTTCTGGCGACTAAAAATAACTGAAAGTGATTTTTAAGCTTTGTGTATCAGGAGTGTTTAGCTCGCTTGTAAAACGCTGTTTTTTTTTTTTTTTTTTTTTTTTTTTTTTTTTTTTGAGGGGGGGGGGGATTTAAGGCTCATTTTTGCTGTAACTATAAAACCAATTCGGCTGATTTTTTTTTTTTTTTTTTTTTTTTTTTTTTTTTGTGATAAATGATACTATTTGTGAGACGATATTGAATTAGCAGTTTTTAGAAATTTTAAATATTACTGAAATTAAAATTTTCAAATTTAGGGAAAGTAATTGAAATTGTAATCTTGTCATGGGATTTGAGAAGAAATACATATTTCTAAGTTAATAATAAACAAATCTCCCCCCCCCCCCCAAATAAAAATAAAAAAAAAGTAAAATTGTCAAGATGTTTACTGGCCCCCTTCTCGACATAATGACACTTCAAAGAGGTCTGTTTCCCCTCATATTTGGAGATTTGAGATTGAAACCGAAACAATTATCTGATATTGTTTGGTAACTTTTATTAACCCTACCTCCCTCCCCCCTCCCCCCAAAAAAAGGACGTTAAAGTGCCAATACTCTCTATAAACGAATTTGGTCTTTAATTACCTAATATAAAAATGTTGTAACAAATATTTTATGGAAAATTAAATTACAAAATTCATTTAAAGCACATTTTAAAAATAGAAATATCTCATGTCTAATCTTTCAAACAAAAACTTTTAAAGGTAAAAAAAAAAAAAAAAAACTTTTTTTAAGAATATAGTATTGGAATAAAGGAAGTTGTTTTTTCTGCTTATGTAGTTTTTGTTTTCAATACTTTAAACGTCATAAATGAAGTTCATTAAATGCATAAATTACATGGTTTATTAGTTCATATATATTTTTAGAATATGCTAAGATTATTTTAAGCATATAAATTAATTTCATCTTTTTCCAGAGAATTTAATAGTTTGTTCCTATTTCATCCACTTCAATTTCATTTTAAACTATTATAATATTTGAAACCTTCCTTTAGCATTAAACAAGCAGCTAGTTAATTTTTCAATTTTATAAATGAATTTTCCCAAACATTATTTAAAAAGAATTTAAAATATCAGTTTATTTGAAAACTTTATTTCATATCATTTATTATAATCATCATCATCATCATTATTGTTATTCTTATTTCGCGTACAATTGCATGCAAACTTTACTTATTACCTCCGTAAGTGACCAATTAGATCGTGATTCTTGAAAATTCTCACCGTAGCCTGTTCCTACCCCCGAGAAAATACTGACTACACTATCAAATGATTTGGTGCCCTCTACCCAAAGCAGATACGACCAACCTGATTACCTTACATGAAAAATCTGATCGTTCAAACACAGTTTTGCTAGTTCCCTGAACCTGATGTAATATATTAAACACTGGGTTCAATTATTATCTAAAATAAAATATTATTAGTAAAAATGAATTATTTTTTATCGTAAAAGTTCAAAAGTAAAGTTAAGAGTAAAGTTACTATGTATCATATACGCACCATAGTTTTTTAAAAGGCAAAATGCACCTTTTAATTTAAGAAATCTGTCTAAATTCATATATATATATATATATATATATATATATATATATATATATTTCAATACTCTAGAACAGGTAAGATTTAAAAGAAAATTTAAATATTAAAGCAAGGAATGAAATTTAAAAAAAATTTCTTTAATTTAATTTGATTGTTTATTTATTTTATATAATTATTTAATTATTTAATTATTCAAATACCAGTATTATATATATCCAAGCTTTGACTTACTTTTTAAGATGCAACATTTGAAATTAACCATTTTATTAATAAAAAGATTTAAAAACTTCTTTACACACCATAAATTTTAAGCCAGGCACTGGCTTAAAATTTATGGTGTGTAAAGAAGTTTTTAAATATTTTTATTGATTGTACACCAGTTTTGAATTTAGTTTTGGTGCATTTTATTAATAATTGCAGTGGTAAAGAAAAGTTAAATACAACTTCAAACTGCATTTTTTTTAGACATTAAAGTGCTTTAAAGAACAAAATATAATAAAGGTCAGAAATAAGTTTAGAACATAATCGATAATTTACATAGTATTCTTAGTATTAAGCGGCTATCCTACAATTTTAACGACCTGTTGACCTGATTAAGGTTGGAAGCACACTCTCACCATTGTTACTTTATTTTTGACTAAAAATATTGACTAAAATTCATTGTTAAATTGAAAAGTTAATTCTTTTTTTCATTTGTTGTTGTGTGTTTGGTTCTACGTAAATTGGGATGTTAAACACCATCATTTTCTAACAATAATCCGTTCTTGTTATCTCATAGATTTTCTATCACAGATAACTCAAAAAATTACTGTTAAAAAATAGGGATGGTAGTACGCCCTAGACTTAATTAGGCTCTTTATGATCTGGTTAACTTTTGAACAATCCAATTAGCTCCTATTGTAGAATATATTTCCTATGCTCTATAAAAAGAAATATATATATACCCCTGTCCTACAAGTGAACATTTTAATTTATTTTTCTTTTAAATGATGAATCCAAACAATGTTTCGTTGTTACTAGAATATTTTCGATTTTATTTCCTTAAAACAATACATATTTTACTTTTGGTTGAAGTTACTGTTTATATAGCAGGAAATTTATAGAAGAGGTGTATTTGTGAAAGTTCGCCTTTTTTTTTTTTTTTGCAGAACATATAAAACTTCAATATGTAAGTTTTGAAATTTTCTATAGTGAAGTGTCCGTCAGGTTATCTCAGCTATTACAAGATAGCCAAATTGTTCGAAGTACTCAGGTTCTTTTTATTGTCTAGGCATTTTTCTATCTTATTCGCATATTTCATCTATAACGGGTAGTTTTAACGTGATCGAGATTATACTTTAAAATTCTTTTAATATATTTATTCACGGTTTAATATAAAACAATCTTGATAGAGGTACATACAAGTTTATTAAAAATTTTGTATTAAAAAAAATCTGCAGTGACTCCACTCGACTTTTCGAACATTAAGTAATCAACGGTTGTATAAATGAACTAAAATAAGGAAGTCATTAAACAAACAAAGGAGAATATTATAGTAGGGTGTGTTAAGTATATTTCTGTGTATAATGTATTGTTTAGTTTAACGCTATTGCCCTTCAAATAATTTGAGCCTATAGGTCTTACTGATAATGGAATTGTTGTTCTATCCCTGTAAAAATCCGTAAGTGCAAGACTCACCAAAATTTATACAGTTCGTTTGACGGTAACCTGTAACATGTACATAAATTTTCGGCTCATTCGGATGAGGCGTTTAGACGTTATATCTTTATACAAAATGATTTCCTGGTTAACTATTGCTATCCTCAAAAAAGACGTACATTATGAATACTTTATCAGACCTTATATATATATATATATATATATAGATAGATAGATAGATAGATAGATAGATATTATTATTATTATTACACAATGATTGGTTTAAAATGAAACACTAAAAATATTTGTTCTAATATAAGATGTTTCCGGGTGCGTACCTGGCGATTAATGAAAGCATATGTATGGTTTTCAACTTTCGATGGATATTTAACGAAGAGACAGATTTATTAACAAAAAAATACATTTTTGATTTTATAAACGAAGAATTTCGGAAAACTGAAGACCTTTTTTAGTAATTCAATTTGGTTTATAGTTTAAACTAATATATACTGTGGCCATCACCAACTTTTCTTTTACACCATTCTATATAAAAGCTTACCATATAACATAAAGCAAAATTTAAGGAATACATGTTCTCACATATTTGTGTAGGCCAAAATATAGGCAACATAAATCAGTATATATTTTTTTAAAAATTGATATGGTGTGTCGCATTTCAAGTTTGGTGCATTAATACACCATAGAAGTCGAGATATAGTTTCTTCGTAAACGGACAAAAATACAGAATATAGCAACAGCACCCATCAGCTGATATGCGCGCACAAATTAAATCCCCAAAATGTTTCAAAAGAGCCCTCTCACATATAAAGTTTGACACTTTTATATGTAATATAAAATGATATAGTGCTTTTCCGTAAATAGGGACAACTTTAGTATAACAGCGCCACATGCTAACTAATATGCGCGTAAATTGAATTAGTATAGTTTTATACAACCATCCTCTTGCACATCAAGATTTCTACACTTATAGAATATAAAAGGTCAGATAGAACCTTTACTTAATGAGAGAAATTGAAGCCTATCAACGCTACGAGGGAGGACGATATACCAAAATATAATCAGCCCCGATATTCGTCTAGGTACAAAAAAAAAAAAAGTAAAATTCCTTCTTGACTTTTTTTGTGTGTGTATGTGTGTGTGTGAAATACAGCGCCCACAAAACTTTGGTCAGGCATATACTAACAGATAGACGTCTTTGAAAAATTGTCAACTCGTGTTCAAGATATATCAAAACGTGTAAATCCATCGAAAACTGAAGGTCGAAATTTTCACGAATCCAATATTTTATTTCCATGTCTTATCAATATAAATAAAGAGAAGTGTCTCTGTGTGTGTGTGTCTGTGTGTGTGTGTTTCTGTCTGCGCTCTGGTGCTCACACAACTGATCGCAGAGCTTCAAAATTTGGCATATAGGTACCTGGGACCCTGCAGGTGTGCACCTCATCGAGATTTTTTCGAATTTCGAGTTTGAATTTTTTAAATTAATGTTTTTTCGATTTTAAATATTGGCTTTAATGCTTCATTTTCCATAAATTTAATTCTGTGATTGTAATCGTCTGCGTATCTTAGCAACGGTTATTTTACTATTTATTTTTTATTTAATACATTCATTTGAAGGCGATTTTTTTTTTTTTTTTTTTTTTTTTTTTTTTTTTTTTTTAATTTATTATATTTATTGAAAAGCAAATGGTAATGCAATAGAAATAAATTGTTACGTTTATGTATAAATTTTATAGTATAGCAACTTTTTATTTTCATTTTTTGATTAATTCCTTTAAAAGAAAAATCTTTTTTGTTATTATTATTTATAATATTTATTGGGTGAAAAAAATGGTAGTGTACAGTAGAAAGGATTAAACTGATTAAAATTCGTTTGTTTTTCATGTATTTAACTCCTTTTAAGAGAAAATCTACTTTTTTATTTTATTTTATTGCACTGGTCTGAATCAAATCGTAATATAGTGTATATAACTGGGGTTATGGTTAAACACATGGTTAAAAAAAACTAAAATATATAATAGATGCTGAGATACAGACATCTTTAAAATCGTAGTTCTTAAATAACAGAAAATCCCCAAATCGTCGATAAGTACCCAGATTGAAGTGCCCGGGAAAGGCCTTTCTGTAGACAGTGGGAAACTGGACCCGATGAAATACGGGCAGAAAAAAGATCTGCCTTAGGCAACGGGTACCCGAAGAAGCGAGATCTAAAGCGATTTCAGTGGGGGTTTTTTAAGTTTTTATTTGTAGTGTGATGTAAAAAATAAATACTGATCCAATTCTGTTGAACATTCATTTAAATATAGTGACCAGCGAAGCGGGCGTAGCCTGCTAGTATAGAATAAAGTAAAAATTAATGATCAACTTTTACGCCATTTAAATACTTCATCCGAAGAAAATAGATGTAATATTAATATAAAATAAAAATAGATCTAACTTTAATGTATTTTTCTATTAAAATTACCAGTTACTTCCGTTAATTTATTCTGTCTTATCCATATCAGTACACTGAAAAAAGAATATATATATATATATATATGAATAGAAAAAAAAAGTCTTAAATATGCCATTTTTTCCCCTAAATACTTTTCTATAAGTCGGTAATCAATCAGTTTTTTTCCGAAGAAAAATCGAACTAACATCTTGGGGTATTCGAGAACGAATGAGCGAACGATTAATGACAATTAGCTGGAAATATTTGTCATACCTCTATTCGTCATCCCTAATTCTCACCAGGCTCTAAAAAGTAAATTTTTAATAACCGCAAGACTTAAGTTTGTTGTGCGTCGCGCCTTTTCTCCAGAGTTATTATTTATGAAATCCTGATGGATTTTGCCGGCTGCATTAAAGGGCGATCGATCGACAGGCGACGCCGAACTTGGTTGTTGCTGTTATTTTATTTATGATTTTCCCATCTTTTGCTTCTTTCCTCAGTTTCCTCAATTTTCACGTTTGGCGCGATTATAAATTAATGGCAGTGGTATGTGCGATTTTTTTCCCCTTTTTTCTTGTCTCCCTTTTCAACCGTTTTAGATTCCCCTAGCTTGCTATTCACCTTTTACGGAAAGCCATTTACTTTCGGCTATTCTCGTAATTCCATTTTTAATTAGAAAATCGGAATGAGAAGTATATATTTATATTTTCTATTCTGTTTTGATTTATTTGTGGAAATGGCAGTTTATAGGTAAAATTTTCTTAAACTATTTTTGTTTCCCATTTTAACTATGGAACTGTGAAAATATATTATAGCCATTATATGAATGCAACTTCCAATACTCTAGGTATAATTATTAAAGAAAAGAATTATTATCATTATCTTAATGTTTTTGTTTGAATGTTTTTGTTTTCATTTACACTTCATTTAATAACGGTGGTGCTTGACATGATCTGCAGATAATATGAAAAACTATTCATAAAAGCATTTAATTGAACAATACACTTTTCAATTCTATTGAATCAATAAATACTTTGTGATAAAATGCCATAAACATATTTTTTAAAAAATGTTTCGAACCGAAATAGTTAAGTACAGTTCTTCGTCGTGCGAATGAGATGCCACGTCACGCTCGTCGTTCTAGCCATTTGGAGCTTTCTCCGAGAGTGGCATGAATACGTGCCAGACCTAGGACTCTAGCTTAGTCTTTGCCCGGCCTTAATTTTAACACCAACACCATCATGAAGTGTGAGCGTAACTACTTTCATGCTTCACATTTGTCTACCTTTCTTCAAATATGTAACTATTAAGAAAACTAATTTCTTCATAATAACGAAAAGATGGCAAATATATTTCGATCCGAACATGGTTATTTTTATTGAAAATTCTCCAATTCGAAAATATTATATATGTAATCATTTTGGATTTTGCCATTTACTGATTATTTATTAACTGTGGAAATATAATATTTTTTCTTTCAACTAATAACTTTTAGGGATAATTTTGTAGATAAAATTTTCAAAACTATATTCATAATTTTAGAATTTCTTCATTGTTCAATGATTTATTGTCACTTTATTACTCAGACATATTATATGTTACTTATTTTTCATCTAAGAATTTATTTATCTCTTATTATTTATATATCATATGTATGTAGGAAAATCTTAACTTTTTCACACATTGTAAGACAAAAGATATAAATTAGAAAAATCAAGTTCACTTATTAATATTAAAAAATAAACGGTTAGTTGGTTGGATTTAACGTCGCACTAGTACTGCGTAATGGCTAACTGGGGACGGTTTGGGACTTACTCCTAAGGTAAGGTGACCAGATTAAAGTACCTTTATAAATTAATAGCGTTAATAATTATTCTATTTCCTGTAAAAAATTTTAAAACTTAGAAAAATGGTTTTAAAAAAAATGGACTGTCCTTAGAAAATGAGGACATCTGGTCATCATACCATAAGGATGGCCTCGAGACATGTCATCACAATTTTGATCCTCCACTTTTGGTGCCCCCAGAGGTATAATTTATTAAAAAATAAAATAAAATAAGCAAATAACAATAAAAATACGTTGTGTCTAAAAATATATATAAAGTCACATATCCCAATCCCTCTTATTCTTCAAAACTTACATGTTGACAAATAATTTATTTCAGATTTGTTTGTGCATTTTTATTCATAAACTAACCTTTTTCTTTTTTCTTAATGAAGTAAAATGTACTTAACGAGATAAATTGTAATCGTCGATAATTGGCGGGAAGCTTCATCTCATCTATTTTTTCATTTACATTTCTGAAATCAGTTTTGTCTGAAAATCAGCTTTTTAGCCAAAACGTTATATTTAATAACATTCTTTTTATTTACAGTGTAAAATAAAACTCGCGAGAAAGTGCAAGTTATACATATCAATGCAAATTGCAAATGCTGGAAATTTCAGTGCGCATTAGAACTTTGCTGCACATTGCTGAGATATATGTACTATTGCTGCCTGAAATTTCGATGTTATGTTTAATATCTTTTACTATCCCGGTAAAAAATGAAAAGCAAAATATAAGTACAAATTATTAAGTTCTAATTGTTAAATCCTTTTCATTTAGGAACGTTTCTTTACTCATTTGAAGTGGCCAAAGAAATAAAATGAAATTTGCGAAAATAACATGAAATCTAGACAACCACAAACCTAGAAGTTTCAAAACAATTTCAGACTGTGCTGCAAATCTAAAAATAAATAGATAAATATTAATTCCTGAAATACGTAAATACTGATCTCTATTATTTAAATTTCAGCTTTTCAAAATAACTTTTTTTTTTTTTTTTTTTACGGTATCTGTGTCTGAAATACTAACATGTCACCATTTTAAAAAACTCCACAGAAAATGCTACATCCTTTGAAGTAGATATTTTAAGTAATGAAAAACTAAATGTATATGTTTAAATTTCTCATTATTTTAACTTCAAAATATTATAAAAGTAGCCTAAAAAGTTTCAGTATACTGAAAAGTTCTACTTAGTTTTAACTTTCAGTTTAAAACGTTGTAAACCAATTACTGAAAACTTCTATTTTTCTAAAGCTCTTTCTAAAAACTAAATAAACATAGCTTATCAATTACTTTTAAAATTATTTAGACAAAAATTCATTCTTGTTTGATGATACGATTTAAATAACACACGGTAATAAATTAGTCTTTTTCAGTTTACATTTTAAAATTATTTTTTCATGTTCGAAATACATTCACTTAATTTATCTCTATTTTCTTTAATACAAACAAAAAATAATGTCAAATTAATCTTTTCCATAAAAGATTCTCAAGAGTTTTTTAAAAAATAACTGCCTTCTATTAGTTTCGTAATTTATATTAGCAATACAAATATTTTAAGTGAAATGTTTGATGAAAAAAAAATTTTTTCTTCTCTTTTTTTTTTTTCACATATCCAATTAAATTTATGATAAAGAAAAATTTATCGTCTGCAGCATGAAGTTGGAACACTTGTCATAATTCCGTGGCTGTTCTGGCTTAGTGGGCTAGCTCAACCTGCGTAATGATCGGGAAACAAAATCGACGATGGTTTTGATTGCCGTACGACAAAAATGTATTTCAAATTAACCGTAATCACAAGTGTTCTCGAACAAGCACAATTCCCTTGCAACAAATCCTTTACTATCAAGATCTAAAATATCTCTTTGCGGTTTTCAAGAGTCTTGTTATTGACTGTGAATTCCAAAATCTCTTAGATTTCGGCAGCCTTTGATGTCAGAGAATTTTGCAAAGCGCCGCAAAAATGGCGGGAAGGGGGTGGTATCCTGTTCGAGATGCTCATTTTGAATCGCACTACTTAAACTTAATCGAGGACGGGCATCTTTAAAATGTGACGGACTTAAAAGTAGCCGGGGAGATGTTGTGTATCGTTTGTTCTAGAAGGAGCGGAGAAGGATCTGTAATAGGGGTCCTCAAAGAGAATCTGTTCTATTCAATATAACAGGCGGCTATCCTCCTTAAGATATGATCAGAGTTGTCTTTGATGGAAACAGATTAAAAGAACAAATCCCGTCGACCGCTTAAATGATTTGGAATTCAAAGGTAATTTCTTGGAACCTCTCGGGAACGACATGTGTAGGGAAAGATCCATTGAAATACTTTTAAGAATTCAATAATATTGAGTTTAAAAGGTGCTGCCACATAACAAGTTTGTCTCCAAAGTAGATTATTCAAATGTTGGCGGAAAATTAGCAATCACTTATGCCTTTTGAGATTTGGATTTCAGGCTGATGCTACTAGTGAAGAGCGTCGTTCTTAAATCTTTTCAATGAGATGATGTGATTGAATTTCTTAGATGTTCGATTCTTGAAAAGATTTGATAGGGTATATTTTTATTATTCTTCGAAGATTCTGTTACTGTTAAATGCAGAACATAATAGAGCGGATCATTGTAAATTGGAAATGTATCATTCATTTTTGCAACTACTTTTATTTTTATTTATTTATTTTATTTTATTTTTAAGAAAAAGAGCATTGAAAAGTATTGTAAACTGAATAATTTATAGCGAACTGTATTAAAAATGCATGGTAATAAATTTAGATTAGGACAATCGCTCAAGTCATTTTTAAGACAGCATTTATAAAAGATTTAAAATCTAAATTAAATTAAAAATTATAATTTAGATTTTCTTCTTTCTTTCTTTCTTTTCTTTCTTTTCTTTTTTTTTTTTTTTTTTTTCCTTTAACCTTGAGTGTTATTATCTAGAATCTTCAATATAAATTTTATTTCCATGTTCAAACTTTATCTATATTTGGGAATAAGATTTTTTTAATCGTTTTTTATTAGCATGGATTTAAGAAGCACATAAATACTGACATAAACTTTTGAAAACAAAAAATTAATAAATGTTTTTTAACTTTTATAGTCTTTCTATGCATATAGTTATTAAAACACATTAAATTTTATAATAAGAAATTCTGATTTGATCAATAGTTACATGTTATTTATCTCACGAAGCACTTCGTATATTTAAAAGAGAAAATATATATATATGCATTACAAAAAATACTATAAATGTTCGAGTAATTAAATAAAGAAGGTTTCCAATAAAGTTTTATAATGTATATCATCATCATTTACTTTTAAATAAATAAGCCAATTACAAGCTTTAACACATATAAGTTTAAAATTCTATACTATAAGTATTGATTATAACGGAAGTTCATTTTCAATATCAGCAAATATGGTTCCACTAAATTTCTTACTTAACATACAAAGTAAAATTCAAAATATTTTGAGTAATTCTCGTATTAAAACTTTCTTTTTTTTAATAAACTATTAATTCATTTTTTTATATTGTTTTTCTATAATGTTTTCTTTTATAATGGTAACTACATACTTTCATAAGATTAGCAGACAAAGATAAATAAATAAATAAATAACAAAACTAATAATCACTCAAATATTGAATTTTCAAATCCAGTATTATTTATTAGTCTTAGTAAAGGTGTCATCCTTTTTCATGTAATTCTGAATATATATGAATTTATTTTAGTCATACTTTTAACTTTACAATGTCGAAGTTTAAAACTGAAATTTTAGTTTGGATATACAAAAGAACGTAAATAGATAAAAGTTGTAATATCTATATAAGAGTTGACAAAATTTGAAAAATGAACACGATTAAAATTTAGTTTATAAGAGATCATCCACTTATTTATCTAGCATACCTTCGATTATAAATGTATCTTTAAATATTTTTCTTTTACAATTTAATCGTATAATAAAATGAAGGATATTTCACTTTAGAAACATGCAGTCATCAGTTCGTAATTATTTCTCTTTAAATAATTTAAATGAAATGCAATTCAACAAAAGATACCTTTATCTTTTGATCCTGTTAGGAAAATATTATTTATAGATAATTATATTTAAATAGCGAGCAACATGTCAAAAGAGGTATTCAACAACTAATATAAGCTTCTGAATACATACATCAGTTACTATTGATGTCGAACTAATCAATGATATTTTATTTATTAACCAGCATCCTAACAAGAAACATCCTGCCAAAATACAAAAGATAATCAAAAGAAAAATGCATAAATCTCAAAGCAATCACAAAACATGCTAGTAATTTTATCAATTTCCCCTAAAATCAATACACAGGGTCCTATTAGAAGTATCGTAATAATAATGAAGTGCTATTTACTCAAATATTAAATTTTTTGAAAGAGTCTTGATCGAGAATCACGGCAGTTATTTGAAATTAATGAAGAATTGTCGATTTCCCAAAATGCATGAAAAGATTTATATTATTTAAATCATAATTCATTGAAAATTTAATTTGCTTGGAAATGAAACATTCGTATTTTCAAGATTTCAATACATAACTAATAATACTTTTTTTTTTTTTTTTCTTATAAATTTCTTACATAAGGTGATGAAAAAATTAATAAGGGTTTCTGTAAAAATATTTTTTCAAGAGATTTAAAATTGAATATCTGTGATTAAAAATGCTTCATTTAAACTTGAAACTTGCAAATTTTTGTGATGTTAGATCGAAAATATAAAATTATAAGACTTGATTTTGTATTCATTTTTATTTACGGTAATTTACTTTAATTTCTTTTCTAAATACATATTAAATAATTTCTCGTGATGAAGACGAAGCGATTAACGTAATTTATTGCAAATATTTTAATATGGTTTTTTTTTTTACTAATTTCATTTTCATATTTTAATTTAAAGTATTTAATGCGATTAAAATAAAAAAGGCATATAAATGAATTCATTGAAATTTTTCATTCAAATTATGTTTTATTTATTTTATTTATTACTAGCACAACCGTACGAAACTTTCGCTCTTTCTTTATTGTTAGTTACCTTTAAAATTTATAACTCATAAATGTTCTCACAATTTTACCACCTAATCAAAATTTAATTTACTAGAATCAAAATTATTATTATAATAAAATTAATACTGTACAATAGTGAAACTAAAATCATTCAAAGAAAGGTTTCAAAATAAAATTAATGGTTGACGACCCAGTTTTTCTACTACCGCAGGCAGTGCAATTTTGTTATAGGACCCCCATGACGCCTTTAAAATTTTTGTCGCCATGTTGGCGATGACATTTTACTTAATTATTTTTAGTATAATTTTTTGTTTTACTAAGCCTAATTTCTATTTTGATTATATTTTTTACCATTGCTTTTCTTAGTCAATTTATGATAATAATTCACATTCTGTATATATATTTTTAAGTATTGCTATATTTAAAATTATGCTTGCAAAAATACTGTAAAAGCAACTTTTAAAAATGCATTTTTCCGTAAAATAATCTCATCAGACTAACGTTTTCGTTATTTCTTATTAGATCATTGAGCTGATTCCGTGTGCTTAAATATTGCTCATTTATACATATTACTTTTTCCTTAGCGTATTTTATTAATTAGATCATTATCGTATCGTTTCGACAAAATATAATCGTAACTGAACCACGTTAGAGAAATATTATATAGATAATAATTTTTTATGTTTTTATGTGTTAAAATTATTGAAAGTAAAGGATTTTAAGAAAACTAGTGTAAAACTAATTAATTTTTCAATTCACTTTTTAAATTTTGTACTCTGTTTAATACTTTCTTCCGATTTTCCTAAGAACAATGACTAGTTAGATGCATGAAATATTAACTGAAGAATATTAGAACGGTTATAATATTTTAAAACTATTACCCTTTTTTTATTTTTTTATTTTTTTACAATATTTTTTTATATTAGTGTTCATTTAAAAATCTTGTGCATATTTTAGATTTCTTAAATAAGCATTGAATAAGGTAGCTACGAAAGTATTTCATTTTGTTTCACACAGTTTTATCTTTCAATACTTGTATTACTGTTATTAATAGTTACATTTTTTTTTATGTTTGGTGTTGCCTTACTAAATAATAACAATTTCATGTAATTTTGCACGAATGTGAATCAGCATATATATTATTCAATTAAAAATCATTTAAAATTTTTCTCTTCCATAAATTGTATATGCGTGAAGTTACGTTTCAATTTGAAACACAATTTTAATGGTTCAATTAAATACTTGCACATATTTAATTAAACATTTTGCAGGAGATAAAGTAATGTCATTCATAAATACACGCTCATGATCTTAATTATGCATGTCTAGACACACATTTATGTAGTCGTATTTACCCAACTCAAGCTCCCTTTACGAAACCATTTCTTAATAAACTGTTTCTTTAACGCATGCGTACTAACCGTAAAAGTTCTGAAATCTACCAAAAGCAAATTACTGTGTGTAATTTTTCTCTTAGCCTTTACATGAAATAAATTCCTTAGCAGCTATTTATAAAAATAAAAAAAAAAGTCTTTAACTTTATTATTTTATCATACACATAGTTTTAAGTTTTTTAAAAGCTTAATTAATCAGCAAAGTAAAATAAAAATATACAGATTTCCCAATACTAACTCAGAGAGAGGGGGGAAAAATCAACTTTTTGCATAATTCAAACTACAAATGTTTTACTGTTTTATTACTTTTCATGTATTCCGGAATGATAAATCCTCCAAAAACGCATGTATAGAAAATGAAACAACGACTATAAATTATTAAACTATCAAGGATGTCAATTTCCACATATTCTTAATTATGCAAATTCCAACACACACTTTTTTATATCTATTTACGCAATTCACTCTCACTTCCATACTAAACCTTTCCTTAATATGAAGCCGTAGCGCATGTGTACTAAACTCTAAAAGTTCTGATATCTTTAAAAAAAAAAAAAAAAAAAAAAAAAAAAAAAAAAAGAGAGAGAGAGAGAGAGAAATTTATATTATAGTGTATCATATTTCTTTTATACAACTTCCTTAATAGGAAAAAATAATATCCTCAACCCCTTTATCCCTTCTATTTCGTCCCAATCGCTGCTTAATTTTTTTAAGCCAATGAATCACCGAAGTAAAATAAAAAAATTCCTTTTCCATTAAACACCCATAGAAAAAAATGAAAAAGACAACCCTTCTACATAAACCAACCTACAAATATTTTACTGTTTCATTGCTTTGCATTTATTCCGGAATAAGACGTCCTCTCTAATCACAGGTAGCGAGCCAAACGAAACAATGGTCGCCAATTATCGTACCAGGAAGGATGCCAAAGCGCTTAATTAGCCGCCGATTGTCGTACCAGTATGACGTCAGGGGGACACCGTTTCTCCCTCATTAGTGAACACTTGTCCCACTCTCTAGCTTGTCCTGTCACTGTCCCACCTCTTACTCCCTTGCCTCACAAATGTCTTCATCACGTGCGAAGATTTGCTATTGTGACCTAATTCAAATCTACACCTAAAGAGGGCGCTGTCGAACAACCGTCCTCTTAAAATTTCAGCTTCAGTAATTCGAAAAAATATGCGAAAATTGAATACATAAAAATGTTTGTTTAATAAAATTTTGTTATAAATGCTTTGCATACATATTATTATATAAAGAAAACTACATTAAATGTGTAGTGATTACATCTCGCATGTCTCGTTTTACTTAGATTAGCACAATGTAGGAGTGCATTAAAAAATTTTTAACATTTTCATAATTTTTTTGTAACTTTATGATACTTATGCTTTCTGGAGTTCATAGAGATTATATTCAACAATTATTATGATTTATATTTTATTTAAATTTTAGCCTTTACCTTTTGAAATCATTAATTTGAAACACAAAACCGTAATAGGAAATTTGAGATGGATAATCCTAAATGCACTTTAAGATTACAAGCATAGAAAAAATTATTTGTGCTTTAAATTTTTGAAAAAATGCTTTAATGCTTGAAGAAAAAAGTCTTACCATTTTATATGGTATTTCTCATAAGTTCAGAAGCAATATGCATAAATACATTTCATTCTTCTTTGAATTGATTATGATCAAATTCATAAATGTTGTATAACGAAGATTTGTCTATTGAAAAAATAAATATTTAAATAATATGAAATTGTTTGTAAAGAATCTATATTTTATGCTTCTTCGGTATTTTATACCTTTCTCATGTTTAGTCTTTTTCTTTTTTTTAAGGGGCTTGTGGTGCTTTGCGTGGTTGGCAGAGCTTCAGGCTCATAATCGAACGATTGTGGATTCTATACTTAAGCTGATCTAAAACTGTCGTGTACATTTATGATGGCTGGCGCACATAAAATTCGTTGTTGCTATAATGTCCTCCTTGTTCTCTAATATAATACCTCTGGGGGTTACCGAAACAAAGATGCCATCTTCTCTGCGGAGGAATAAATTTGTGATGGTATGTCTGCTGACAACCTTTAGGATGAATTCCAGATCATTGCGAATTGCTCATTGTTTGGCTCTAGCGTGACGTTTAATCAATTCAGTCTATTGAATTCATATATAGTACAAATTAAATAATCAATTAATTAATTAATTAATTAAAATTAAAATTAACAAATAAATAATAAATAATTTATGGTATTGAAAACCAGCGCATTAATTTTTATATACGTATCCAAGTTGAGGATTTCAATAAAATAAATCTGTTTTATTATTTAACAGAAAATATATCTTCAAGGTTTTGCAAAGAATTTGATGAATTTTGTCCATCCGCTATCAGTATTTTACATTAATGAAATATATAAATATTCTATATTAGTAGACACTCCGCTTCTATTTTTATGATTGTTAAGTACGTTAGTGAGGCCTCCCTTATGATAATCAAACAATCTCTGGGTATATCAGTTGATAATCGTTTACGAAAATCTTCCGATTCACTGGAAATTTAGTAAAAATATTTATGAATCATATAAAATTAGCCTTATACTTCCCTGCGCTTATATTATTTGTAGCTCTTGTAAAGGGATACACAAAAGAATTCCAAATTTAATACGGTCTAAGGACGGTACTTCTTTTAAGTACATTTTAACAATTAATAACAGGAGACTTGGCGTTTTAACATTTTAACAATGTCACACTGCAGTTAATATAATAAAATTATCATAAACATTATTAACATGGTTAAAAGAATTATTTCTCTAGAAAAAAGCGTACAGAGAGTTAATAATTTGTTTGCACGAAAAAAAAAAAAAAAAAAAAAAAGATTCCGATACGTTATGCATTATGTGCAGTAACTATTGGATATGTATTTTTGTTAATATTATACACACTTTCAACAACAACAAAAAAAAAAACTACTGTTAATACACGCGCGCGTGCGCGCGCACACACACACACACACATATATATATATATAGAGATTCTAAAATGTAAAGTAACATTTTCGTTAATTGTTTCGAAGCTTTACATTTCTAGGTTGATACAGATCCTTGATTGGTGTAAAATGGATCGTAGAATTTGTATTGAATGAAAAGGGGAAAAAATCTCGTGAGGAAATACCATAAATTATAAAAATACTTTTCGACTCAAAATAATAAAGCATGCGTCTTCATCAGGTGAAAGGTAGGAACGAGTACAGCAACCACAAATTTTACCAAATAATTCAAGGCCCACATTTAAAAATTAACATAAAACATTAAATTTAGGCATACTTACTATCCTTACGCGTGTAATTAGTTTTAATAAGAGCCTTTATTGTTGTTTGTACTACTTTTAGTTCCCCATCATACTATAGGTATGGGGAACTTGGGTAATCGTGAAAATTTTCGACCTCGGTTTTTTCCCTATTTTACACGTTTTCAGGAAACTGAGCAGAGTCCACCTATGCCAACTAGTTTTTTTATCCCTTGTTGAATATTATGAAATTTGCACAGATTAACCTAAGTAGTAATAAAAAAAGAAAAAGAAAGAAAATTCTGAGCATTACATGACTATCAGAATGGAGTTAATAGAAAAATAGAAAAACCATATCACGATTATGATTGAGGAATGAAAGAAAAAGTAAACACCACAGAATAGATAAAATGTATCATCAAAATATCTCTTCTCAATATTACATATTGGTGAAACCTTTTAACATTCTACCTTCTCGAATGTCGAATGTATTTGAAAGAAAAATGACAATTAAAAATACCATATTAAAATTGAGACAAATGAGAAGACAAATGAGACGGCTGTGTCTGATTATATAATTATTCGAAAAAAAAAAAAAAATACTTTTATAAAATTTTAAAGTTTCGCTTAAATATAAAATTTATTGAAATTTAATAAAATGCGTCATACTTTTAAAGATTTTCATCAAAACGAAATTTTTAAAAGTAGTAATTATTAGAAAGCCTTCAAAGAAAACACGCAAAGCATTTGATGCCACTCAATTAGTTTCGGAAAGGTGGTATGTCTATAAATTCATGTTTGTGCGAAAGACACACAAACGGCAGTACTAGGACACGGAAAATATAATATTTTATAAATAAGAAAAACTACTATACTTTTACGACATTTGCGAATAGAGTTATAACTAATATAATGTTGCAATGTTTTTCCAATTGCCCATTGTGATTTGCATTAAATTGCTTTACCAGAATAAACAAAAAATTCTTTTTATGTATTTAAAATTATATATATATGTATATTAATAATTTCTATAACGCTGTTTCTGCTACTTCATGTCCATCCTTTTCTTTTTTTTTTTTTTTTTTTTTTTCCACTATTAATTAAATTCATTTCAATTCGAAAAAACAAATAAGAAAAACTAATTTCATGTAATGAATAAAAAAAAGAAAAGAAAAGAAACTTCTTTTAGCTAGAAAATAATTAAATAAATTATAAGCTTATTTTGCTTTATAGGTTAACGTAATTAAGTTAAACAATTACTTCAACTTGCCTTATCTTTAATTTGTAAAAATATCTTTTTACAAATTATTATTTTTATTCATTATGTTTATATTACAAATAATAAAATAAAATACTAAGGATAAATTATAAAATTAAAATGATTACTATTTTAATCATTACATTATTTAAACAACAAATATTCTTTAAACAAAAATATATTTGAAAAAAAAAAAGCATTAATTGAACGTAAAGTTTCAATTCGTTTTAATAATAAATGTTGAAAAAAAAAAATAAAGAAAGAAAGTATCCGTTTTACACTATAATTATAAATAAAGGAAAATGTCACTTTAAAAGTTTTTTTTTCTTTTCAGAAATTAACAGTATTTAATTCTTACGTCTTGGACTATTAAAGCGATATTCGGAGGCAATTAAATTTTTAAGTTTAAAAACATATTTTCTAATATGCTCCAGTGAAATTTTAAATTATAAACAAGTACCGACGTTACGTCAAAGATAAATTAACTATTGCCAATTCAGTGTAAGAAACCTGCGAAAATATTCCATCTACCTCCACGAGAGCAATTAAGCATATGGTACCTGGCTAGTCTAAGGGTAGGTACAGCTACCTGCAATTAAGGCAGCATTTCCCATTGGTGCATTTCACTGATTTCAGTCGGGCCTTTACTAGAGGCTTCTTGCTTTTATTTTACTTTATTTTACTTTTTTTATTTCTCTGGAAGGCTAATAGAGGTCGCCGCGCTCGGCGCTTGATCGATTGCTTCTTCTCCTCCATTAACTCACTCACTTGGCTCACTTTTTTTTTTTTTTTTTTTTTTATCTTTAGTTTTTTTTTTATTTTTACTTCTCTTGTTTTTCTTCTCCGAATTCTTTTTTTTTTCTCTCTTTTTCCATCTGGTTTTTATTCCCAAGGTTTGGAACGCAATTTCTACCACGTATTTTAGGAGGGTTTTTTTTTTTTTTTTTCCTGCCGGACTCAAGAAAATGAAAAAAATAAAGATGTCTTTGTTTTACATTTCTGATTGCATGAGCATTAGAAATATAAATAATGCTTTTAATGATTGTTTTCTTTAAAAAAAGGTGTTCTAATAATTCTTCCCGAGGTATGGGTATATTTTTCATGCACGGAAATTAATAATAATAAAAAAAAAGATGCGAGATATTTTTTCTTAAAATTTAATTATGATTGTCAAAGCTGTAGATGATAAAAAATGAAAGATAAAGATAGCTCATAAAAAATGGATACTTCTTTTTTTTTTTTATTGAGAATGATGAGTATTTTTTCTTTCTTTTGTATTATTATCATTAATAATAAATCTTCTTACATAAGGCTTGATTTTTTTTTTCCCCTCTCGTGTAGCTTTTCAAGTTCTAATGAATTTTAATTATTAAGTTTTAAAAAGTTAATTAGAACTTCAATCAAAAATATGTTTTGAGTAAATGAAAACTGATATGAATAACATTTCAGAATAATTTTATAAAGACAAGAAACTAGATATTAATTTATAATTGAATATTTTATTGCTTATATAGAATTAAATAATAATAATAATAATAATAAGTTATTTTATGTTTTAAAATAGTTAAATAAGATAAGATTCGCAAATGACATAGTAATTTTTATTGTGGATGTCTAAAGCTATAGTACTAAAAGAAACATATTTTCATTTGCAACATTTTAATACATTTTGAAATTTAACTATAAGAATTGTTTATACCATTCTTAAATTAAATAATAATAATTTTGTATACATAAAAAGATTATTCTTGTAGCAATTTATACAATACATTTATAATGCTGTAAATAGACCTTACTAGTTTTCTACTTTTTCTCGTTTTCTTCATATCTCACAGTTGCATCATTCGTAAAATTTGAACTGTATATTTAAAACTCGAGATACCCGTATCAAATACCAATATTTTTGCTATAAATATTTTCCTTTTTATTTTAACTAAGGGCTATTTGGCTTTAATTATAAATTGTATTTGTTTTATATATATATGAGGTGTAATGAAGAAAGAAATTAAAAAACCTTTCACAGTTTTTATTAATTTGACAGATAAAAAGCTCTTATATTGATTTCCACACTTCATTTCCTAATTTACAGAATATTTATATAAATTTTAGAGATTAAAAATATCTCAATACTGGAAGAATTATATATATATATATACATTTACAAAATAAATACGGATGAAAAAATTATTTTCATTTAGGAATTGAAATATCTATAATTGAGAATATATATATTTTCAAAAATCTGGTTTAAGAGATTTAAGATCGATTAATTAAGAATGCAGTTTTAAAATAATACATTATGTTTTACTTTCATAATCATTTGTTAGAAATATGACCACGTCCTTTTATTTTAAGGGTTAAATATTTTTTAATCATAATCTACTGTTACTCATGAATACGGTTACGTAGTATTAAATAATTGAAGTTAGGATTATTATATGTTTTTTAACATAGTTGTAAAAATACAATGTATTATAGTGCATGGAAATTTATTTAATTTAATTAGATCGGGTACACTTGTGTATAATATGCTTTAGATTCATGGTTTATTCCAATTACTTTTGTAATAGCTGAATCATTCAACCGAAATAATAAAAATAATAATAATAATTTATTAGGGCCCAAAACCCATTCACGATAAGTCTTTAGTAATATTCAGTAATATATCCGTATTATATATTCAGTAATATTCAGTTATATATTCAGAAATATATTCAGCCACATTAAAAAAAAAAAAAAAAAAAAAAAAAAAAAAATCAGAAAATGCTGTGTGATACTTAAACGATTTGGAATAACTTTTGTGTCAGATAAATACATCAGGTTTTTTTATACAAGAAATAATGAAAGACATTTTTTTTTAAACCAAAGTTCTTAGATATGAAGAGATCACACCAAGGCAAAATCCTTGTGCTTTGATTTTTTTTACCTGTAAAACTAGTTTTACCTTGTAAACACTGCTGAGACTGAAAAGCCAGGCAGGAGGCTTTTTTCTATTTTCCTTATTTTCCCATTTTACAAAGGATGTCATTTAGTCTTGTCATCATCTATACTAAAAATTCAAACCTCATACATATATTTTAAGAACATTATTTACAATATACTTGTTAGCGTGAACACTTTTTTTTTTTTTTTTTTTTTTTTTTTTTACGTGCTAATAGGATGTACAACTATAAAATAATTTTTACAAAACATGAAGTATGCAAATGGTTTAATTTTTAAAATTTTTCTTTTCCTTAAAATATTTTTAAAAATTAATCTGTGGTTTCAGTGGATTCAGTTCAGTTTGGATTCAAACTTAAAATTTTTAATACTGTACGTTGGTGTAGATCTAGAAAAAAAAACTAAATTTTCCTTATCGAAAACGGATACCTATCAACAGTTGTCACTTAGCACTATGGTCATTTATGCAAATTATTATTATTATTATTATTATTATTATATCATTTTCAGCCCGCACAAGAGGTCTAAGTATTAAAGTTGTGACTTTTATTTAATTTATTTTGCAAATTATATTGACAAAATAAATTAGGGATATAACATAATAAAAGTAGATTTTTAGAAGAATGTCTTTTCTTCGTTTATTTAATACAGTAAAGCACCGTTTATACGTCCTTTTAGCACAGTCCCGATCCATTGCTATTCATTTTAATGCAAAAAGTCTTCGTTTATACGCAGCTAATATCGGTTATACGTCTTTTCCACTTTACTAAAATTCGCAAAATTTCTCGACCTGTCATCATTTTTCATTCTAAAT
This sequence comes from Salticus scenicus, assembly GCA_963930645.1. Taxonomy (NCBI): domain Eukaryota; kingdom Metazoa; phylum Arthropoda; class Arachnida; order Araneae; family Salticidae; genus Salticus; species Salticus scenicus. The sequence continues at coordinate 177,054,438 of OZ005656.1, read as the reverse complement.
AAGACGGATTTTCCTTAGGAAAAGCATCTTAAATGGAGGAACACAGGAAAGATAAAAGAATACTGATCACAGAACCAATTGAATTCACAGTAGAATTTTTAATACTCATAGACAAATTGCAAATCAGACGAATATTAAAGATTTTTAATGTTATTAAATAACTATCTGTATGGACATAAATCGTATGCTTATTTTTAAAGATACGCAATATATATAATTAATATTCAAAATGTGTTCTTAAGAAATGTAATGTAATACTCAATATATGATATATGTAATTAGCACCCAGTCATGCATTAATAGTATGATTTTTCACACTTTTTGTATTTTTATTTTTATTATTATTATTATTATTATTAACTATTGTCTTAGAAAACAGTATAATATACCTACATTTACTAACTTAAGAAACTTTATTAATTAGTATTTTCATATAAATTTTATTTAAGTGTCATTAAATTCATAGTAATGAAAGTGTAATTATTAAAATTTCCTTTATATGACCTTTTACGTCAATCCCTTGAAAAACATATAAATGGCGCTTTACTGCATTTTCAACTTACGCATGTGGCTTAAATCTTGAGAGCTTTAGATAATTTTTAAGCTATTTTCGAGAAATAAAAGGGGAGGGGGGAGGAGAGCAATTTTTTTTTTTTTTTTTTTTTGTGTGTGTGTGTGTGTGTGTGTGAATATAAATTGGACAAAACACAGAAAAATCACACACACACAAAAGTAAATATTTTAAAAGTTAAGCAGGCTAAAGTTAATTATATCATTAATAATAACTGTAATAATGATAGCAAAAATAATATTTTGCTAAAATGTTCCTAGGAGTAAAACTGTTGATAGGTACCCGTTTTCGATAAGACATGTTTCTTTTTCTTTCTTTTTCTACTACTCACGCCAGGAGAAACGTTAGAAAGGACTATATTTTAAAACAATGTATGAATAACGACTTGCGTAAAAATAAGTAAATAAAAAACTGAGACCATGATATAAAAGAGTGATTAAAATTTATTTAAAATGTACATCAAATAAATAAAATTCGCTCAATATATTTTTTTATTTAAAATGAGTAAACTGATATTTTTGAAGCTTAATATAAAATTAATAAAAGTAGAATATTTATATCTTAAGCATTTTTCCCGCGAAATATTGTGATTAAAATATTTATAATTTTGATTTTTTGAAATGCAAATTCAGTCAGTTTAGCTAAAAATAAAAATTAAATCACATGATGAAGAATAATAAAAAGAAAGAAAGACTCAGTTTTCTGTTAATAAAATATAAGCCGAATCATATAGATTTAAATAATTACCATTACAAATTTAATGCGCAAAAAAAACTACATAATTTATATTTATCTCTATCTAATGTTGTTTTAAAAGTCATTAGATGTTATGCATCCATAGAAAAAAATAGATTAGTTAAATAAAAAATGCAAATATACTAATTATATTCATAATTTTCGTCTAATTTTAATTTATGCCTACCACTTCAGGATTAATTTAACAAATCTTATTTGCATTTCAAATATCAAATGAAGCAAAAAAATAAAAATAAAAATATCAAAATTTAAGTATTAACATCTATCGACATGAAACATAAAACTAAATTATTTAAATTTGCATCTTTAGAAGAAAAAGAAAAAAAAAAGGTAGACTACGTCCCAATGGCACATAGGAGCTTATTTCTATAATGTAAATGAACACCGATAATTTGAACTATTTCTGTTTTTTTTATTAATTTACGAAGCTTTTCTTTTTAAGATTAAATAATTATCCGATTGCTTGCACATTTCTAGAATTTCAATCTGAAAACGAAGCAATAAACACAAATAATATATTTTTCTCATGGTAATCGGATAATTTTTGCTGAAAGATTTTCTTCGCATCTAAAGAGTATTATTAATGAAATAAAAAAAAAGAATGTATTGGAATTACTATGTGAATTAAATAAATAAAATTAGCAATGCATTTAGTTTATAAAATTTCGGCTATAATAATTTTATTTATCGTTTAAAAAAATAATAATAACTAATTTTGCATGCATTAAAACAATTTGCTTGCACATAGCAGGTTTAAAATGTTGTTCCCAAAACAAACAAATAAATCATCTAAACTTCTATCGAACACTTTTAAACAAAATCAGTTTGAAAATGCTTGTAAAAAAAATTTAAATACCCATGCATCAAACGGACAGAAACATAAACCCAAGGGAATTAGAAAGGGTTTTAAATACACCTATGATACTACAATGTTCTTAATTTAAATTTAACTCATATTTATCCAAAAAATCCGAATGCAGTGAATACTCTCCCCTTATAATACGCCACTAATATTAATTCAAATTATTATGTTTTTCTCTTTAAAAAAAATGTGCAAGTTTGTATATTAAAAGTAGATCATATGAATAATGTAGAAAGCGGTAATTCTAAATCATATTATATCGATATTTTATTATATCGATATCAACCTCTTAACGATCTAGTAATTTTCAAGAAAACGGTAAGGAAAAGTATCTACTTTTTTATTCAAGAAAATTACATAAGATAAGGTGTACAAACAATGTAGGGTAAATGCACCAGTGATTGACACTTTTAGAGCAATCTCTAATGTTTTTAATGTCCTAGTCATCAGAAAATATTTTTAGAAATCTTAAGTTAGTGCAATCGGTAACAAAAGTCTCAGAACACTAGCAAAAATTCCTATGTAAAAAAAGTACACTTAATACAGTTTTGTTAAATAAATCCTTGTCGAATCCTGTTTTTAGACTGACTAAGAACAGGATTCGACAGGGATGTATTTAACAAAACTGTATTAATTGTACTTTTTTTTACATAGGAATTTTTGCTAGTGTTCGGAGACTTTTGTTACCGACTGTACATATGGCATGAAAGACATTCAGAACCACACATATGTTAAAATATATACATTTGATAACAATTATTATTATTATAATAATTATTTTTTTTATGAATTTATATTTGACACCCACTCAATGTTCCAGTAATTGACACTGCCAATTTTTCATTTTATCAGTAATTGGCCCCCTATGTTCCAGTGTTTGACACTGCTAGTTATTCCTTTTACCAGTTATTAGCACCCTGTGCTCCAGTGTTTGACGTAAAAATGTTAAAATTCTTATATGTAAAATATATTATTTTATTATTTTTCTTATTTATTATTTCCAGATATATGTCAATTACTGGAGCATGCCAATCACTGGAGCACCTACCCTATGTATTCATTTTTAATTTTTGATTTTTTTTTTTTTTTTTTTTTTTTAAGTTTGAAATCGAGAAAATTTAACTTTGCAGCAAAACCAACAATTTTGATTATTATGACTGAATGTTGGTTTTCTAGTAAGTAGAAAAAATAAAAGATATGTGTTTTAAAAAACATTAAAAAAGAATTTTACGTATAATACGACAGTATGCATATAATACAATGTTTTCAAATTCACTATCTGAACTTTCATAATGATCACTTTTTTCCGAATCACTCTCAAATGCCTTTATATTAAAATTAGAATCCAAATCACTTTCTGATTTTGATTCCATAATGTACATAATATTTAAAAAATGCATTTTACCACATTTAAACTAATACAAAATGCTGATTTTCGTTTATTAAACTCCCTTGTAACTAAGTACTTTCTGTATTTCGTAATTTATATTTCACCGAGTCATTAATTTTTAATAAATAAATAAAATTTAATCATGCTTCATGAAACAGTAACTTTGAAGATGAGGTTAATATTCATTTCAAATAACTAAATAAGATAGTGGATTTCTACATATCTTATGAATTACCAAACAATTTAAAAACTTAAAAATTTAATTTTTTTTTTTTTTTTAATTTTATATATATTTAATTTGTATGTGAAAAGAAATGTGTGTATTTCTATAACGACTAACACACACACACACACACACACAGAAAAAAAAAAAGAAAAAAGAAAAAAAGAACTTTTTTGTGGTTGTTCATTTTTATTTAATTATTTTCATAACCCCCCCCCCGCACACACACACACACACACCTCACCCCACCACCGAAAAAAAAAAAAAAAGTTTAAGTGTTAAATGGAGACAAATTAACTAGGATGTAAGAAGTGTAAATTTACGAAAGGAAAAAATAATTTCGTACATTTAAGTAGAAAGTATTTTTTATAGTTTTAAATGCCCATAAAAATGATTTCAATATTTAAAGTCTTGGAGAGTCAAATATCAGAAGAAGATCTTTTAATATCTGACAAATGAGTCATGTTCAATGGATTTCTTTAAACTGTCACCTATAACATTTTTACAGCTTCTTTTTCATTATTTTACGCATTTTATGAATATCATATTGAAATCTCATAACGTAATTGCCATCTAAAATAATGTTCATAGAAAGGGATTCAATACGCGTCAGTAACTTTTGGAAACGTAAATAAATGTGTTACAAGTGAAGCCGTTTACATACATTCCAGTTATGTAAACATGTACAACATACCAAAACGGATAATTTTAAAACTATGGTATTGATAATATATGCGTTCTTTTGCTTTGCGTAATTTTCATATTTTTATGTAAATCATAAAACTCAAATTTATACTGTTGCAACAGGAAGGAAATGGGTAAAAAAACATTCATTTTAATCCTTTCTGCACGGGTGTCCGCAAATAGCAGACAACATTAAAATAAATAAATAAATAAATAAATAAAAAGAAGAAGAAGAAGAAGGATCCCTACATTTATGCATTCCTTTAAAACAATATATTATTTCAAAACCGGAATTTTTCATGTTCGTGTATTTAACCCGTTAACGGCCCTCTTCACTTACCGTCGCCAGAAGTCCGAGCCAATGTTATTCTATGGGGGAATTTTCTTTACAAATAACTTATTAACTAATACATATTTTTAAATTCTGTTTTCACATTCAGAAAATTCCCAGCTGTTAAATTGACGGAACTTTTCTAAAAATGTATTTTTTTAATTTTTAATATTTTATTTTGAAATTGCAAAATGAAAAATGAAAAAAATTCACATATTGAAAATTTGTATTTTGCAGGTTCAAAATAAAACATAAAAAATTAAAAAAATAATTTCTTAAAAAAGATCCGTCAATTTAACAACTGGGAATTTTCAGAATGTGAAAACAGAATTTAAAAATATGTATTAGTTAATAAGTTATTTGTAAAGAAAAATGCCCTATAGAATAACATTAGTTTCGGCTTCCAGCGGCGGTGATTGAAGCGGGCCCTTAAGTACTATAACCGCATATATATATATATATATATATATATATATATATATATATATATATATGTGTGTGTGTGTGTGTGTGTGTGTGTGTGTCTGTACATATATTAAGTTGAGAATTGTAGCGATGCATTGTTAATGCCAACAACATTCGAATAACAATTTTAAATTAGGATAAATTTTAACACGCGGGAGATTCATTATTAATGCTAGTTAGACTAAACTAATTAAATGACCAAAGCCTTTGACTAAATTTGAAATAAGTACTTACGCTTATGATTGCTTATTAAACTCATTCACGTAAGCTATCAAAGAATGAATTTTTCGTTTGAAATTTAAGAAAAATAGCCATCAAAAATCATCAATAAAAAAAATAAATAAAAAAAAAAAAAAAATGTTTTGAAATTGGAATTGGAAAATGCTCAATTCTAGAAGGACTGCTACTTCAGGAGACATACGATCCACCAGAAAGAGCTGCAAAGTCGCAAAATTTCGGAAACCATATAGCTTTATTAACCCCCCCCCCTCCCCCCCCCCAAAAAAAAAAAAAAAAAATGCAGTGTATGTCCCTATGTTGTTACAATACCCAACATTGAAAAGGAAATAAAGAAATAATTTTAACAATAATTTTTAACATAATTTTTTCACATTATTCCATCAGATAGCCAAGAAAGATTTTTTTTTTTTTTTTTTTTTTTTTTTTTTTTATCCACGTGTTTTTCAAACTCATTATGATAATGGAATTTACCGCATCGATTCTTGTGAGTAAAATTCAAATAATTTTAACACGAACACGTAAAAATCGTTGGTTAAACACAGTAACGATTTAGAAGAACGCCAAATGTATATTGTTTAAAACGTGAAAATTTGCCAACCGCAAACGATTAATTAAATATTTGCCTATTTATTTAGAGTATTGATTATTTTAGTTGATATATCATTGTAAAAACTATAATACGGAATTACTTTTCAATATAATTATACTTTTATTTGAATAAAAACTTTTTTTTTTTTTTTTTTTTTTTTTTTTGGGGGGGGGGGGGTAATCGGGAGAGCTTTGTTGTAAGACATAATTTCATCTCAAATACGTTGTAAAATAATTTATGAATAAAAATTCAGCATTAAATGCTTTTATTCAACTTATACACTAATTCCCGAAAATCTTATATTTCAATATTGATAACTATATCTATCTAAATTAAATCGTCGGCAACTAATAAATATGTTACTTCAACACTAGGTGAATGATAACTAATACGTAAAGAAAATTTTGAATTTCCTTTAAATGCATGAATAAAAAGGGAATACATTTGAACCAGAACCACATTAAGATTATAAGAAAAAGAAAGTAACGCTATTTAAACTTATTCACTTATTCATGAACCTACAAGATATTATTTATTCATGTATAATTATCAATACTTAGGTATAAGATAATATTATCTTTTAGCTTTTTAAAGTAAGAGAAAAAATCTTTTAGCTTAAAAAAGGGGTGTTTTTTAAGTATTCATTTTCATTTATGAATATTTTAGATTTTGTTTCAATAATACATCGATATTTCATTCAATTCAATGAATTTTCAATACGAGTTCACGCAGGCAAATCAGTATTATCCCAGTTGTATAAGTCTGTATTCGCTAATTATCTAAGGGACTTTGAGGGTATGTTTTGGAGTATTTTGTAAGTTTGCTTGTAATGTTAAAGCTATTCTGAATATATCAATTGTTAAAGTTTAAAAAGACAAATATTTTAAATAAAAAAAATAATCAGAAGTGGGGTTGCTTCATATTAAAAAATATTACACAGGAAAGCAGTCGTTTAAAATATTTGAATGTTTAAGTGAAGTAACTTTTTATTAGGTTAAAATTTTCATTACTTATTACATATTGTTTATTAAACTTAATACATTCTTTTATTCTATTATCTATCTCCATAGTTCCCTATTTTTCTCAATATTACGTAGTTATAAATATTACTCAAATACGTATATTTAATATTTATTCTAAACAAAAATCTCTCTACTTAAAATTCTAGAAATTTTGATTTAAAGTTGTTGGTTAATTCAAACTGTTTACTGTCTGGTATATTTTCTATGCGTTTTCTTCACAAATGAATAAAATTTGCTAGAATTCTAATTCTGATAATTTAAAATCGAATAACTTTTTTTTTTTTTTATATATAAATGAGCATATAGCAATAATTAACTTTATCTATATCAATATCTCTCTATATAATGAAATATTTGTCATCACGATAACTCCCAAAATACTGAACTAATTGCATTGTATTTCGGACGCCTTTAAGTTAATTAACGCTTTTAATTAACCATAAATATTACATCCCCAGTGAAAAAAACCCATAACCTACCGATGCTTGAAGCTACGGAGGGAAAATTTGCCTAAAAAATAACAAGTTTCCGATATAATTATTTATTTAACTTCTATTTTACTAAATTTAAGGTTTTATCAAGAAAATAATAAAATATGTAATGAGAAGCTAATGATTTTTCTTCCCTTTTCAGCTAATTTTTTATTTATGATCACTTTTGTAAAAAACCTTCCATGACCACAAGCATGCGTTGCATTCGTTACATATATAAAATCAGTACATATTAATTATGGAAATTAATGATATGTTCATTTTTAATATTTTAACAAACTAAAAGTATGGCATCTCTCGTTCAAAGGTTTCAAGATAAATAAAAATATACTTTCAGACATTTTTAATTCACTGATACATAAAACAAATCATGGAACACGCCTTTTTAATCAGTGATTTCATATTTCATAGAGGAAAGATTAAAATTTTTAATACATTTTAATGGGTTTACATGTTTTTCATTTCAATTAAAATTTCTTTTGTTTTGATCGTCAATTGATCTTGAAGATATCGTCAATATCTCATGTTACAAGTACCTTTTCTTTTCTTGATCTCGATTTTTTTCCCCTTAAAGTAATTAAATATCAATACCACCAGTTGAAACTCAAATGTCATTTCAAAAACAATAATTAGATTTCCTTCAATTTTTTTTTTAATACATGAATGCGAGGAAAGAGGCTAACATAATACTAAGCTATCCAATTTCATATCAATTAAAAAAATTGAAATAAAAATCTTCCGAAGATTTCCGTCTAAATGTGAGTGTTGAAGAAATAGAATTCGAGAGATGCTGTAAAGCAACCATTGAACAAGAAATAATATTGAAAAGTAATTACTTCGAAATATTTTTGTTTTAAATTTCATTTGTGTGAAGTAATAGAAAATGTAATAGATCTTCCTTTTTTCATTTAACTGTCTGAAATGGTAGCATATTTTTATAAATGAATTGGAGATTTATAAAGGTTGTATTTATTATTTCATATTTAAGCAATATAGGTGCCAAGGGCAACAGTTTATTTGTATTTGCAATATATTATGTATTACAAACACTGCCAATAAGTAACATCTAAATCAGAGACTGTTTAACTAGCCGTATTTATTATAAGTATGGAATCCTTATCTGATTACCAAATGACTAACTAGAACTATGTTCATTTTCAAGAAAATTTGGTAAATATCAATTCAAATTTGAACGCTTTCTTACATTTAATGTACTATTTAAATTCTAAATTCTCAACATTTCACAAAGAGGAAAGAAAATTATTATTTTCTAGGTCAGATTTAAAGGGCTCAATACAAGAGTTAATTTAGATTAAATATGTAAAATGTATAAAATGAAATAAATAATGTAACATTTACAATGAGATAAAAAATACAAAAATTTAAAACTTTAAAAATACACTTTAATTAAAAACATTAAAACACAAGACAGACGTTTCGGCTAGAACACTAGCCCTCCTCAGTGTCAAACATACAAGCACAAACAACATTTACAAAAATTCATAATGCATCATAGCAAGATTAAATATTCAGGAGGAATAGCTTTAGCCTCGTTCAAGGCAGAATGTTGCATTTTGGTAAAAGCGCCCTCTAGAAAAAAAAAAGTAAAAGCGCCCTCTAGAAGCGCCTTCTTTTTAAATTTTTGTATTTTTCATCTCATTGTAAATGTTACATTGGTTTTAATATATTAATGAGACGTATAAATTATGTTCAATTTTATTAAATGAAATAAATAATGTATGTTACCTGCCATTGTCCAAACTTCGTTTGCGAAAAGCTGTTTTATTCGATGTGGGAATGGGTCTAATATCAAACATTTATTGTACACCTTAGCCTCGTGTATTTTGTATGTACAAAATGAAAGTTTTTGTAAAGCATTTTTTGTTTATATCTCTTTTGGTAATTGGTAAAGTAGTGGTTATTTTTACAAATAACATTACAATGTAACTTATTTCAAAGGTTATATTAACTAATTTATTTGTTAATTTATAATGATAGCAAAATTTTATTTTAAATAAGACATGTGTTTCTTTGATTTTCTTTCCCATCTGGTGGGTGATCGATCTGTCAACAATTAGGCCTTCAATTCACATGTGCCAGGATCATAGTTCTGAACCCACTTTGAGTTGTAAGTTCTGATCTAATTAACCCTAGTTTGCAAAATGTGACTGTAAAGTGATAAACCAAAATACGCTGTTTTCATTATTTCTAATGGTGAATCACAATTACAATGGACTGTAACTTCCATAAATTTTCATAAACTGATTAAACTAATATGCATACACATGTTGATTTACAATATAAATTTTAAAAGTGAAATGACGTTTTGAAATAAAATTTGTTTGATAAACTATATTGCATGAAAGGAAAAGGGATTGTTAAATACAGTCATGTCCATAAATTAAGGATAATTCAGATTCACACTGAAATCGAACTTTAATGCAAAACTTTCACCTGCAGAAATACCACACACCTTTAAGAATAATATGCTAATTATAGGAAGCCATCAGATGACGCCGATATGATGTTACAATGACGAAAGTATAAGAAGGGGGTAGATAAAGAATGGGAGCAAAGACGGAAAATTGTTCACAAGCGTTCTGTGTGCCACTCAGTGCCACAACCGAATGGTTATGACACAGAGGACGCATACAGATAATTTTTTACGTGGTAGAATTATCGGCCGACTAGAATGTGGGCGTACTCAGATAGAAGTATCGTGGGAACTTAGAATCGCCCAAAGTGTCGTCTCTAGGCTTTAGCAACGATTCCAAAATGATGGAAATGACAGTCGACGTTACAGTACTGATCGGCCCCTAGTTACCATGCCGAATGACCACCCGGTATTAGGCAGTAACTGTCAAAATAAGAAGATAAAACACAGCATCAGACCTGCCTCGTTCAGCTGTCTGCAGTCACGAGTGCCACAGTTTCAAGACAAACCGTGTATAGACGTTTGGGAGATATTGGTCTATATGCTCGCAGGCCTGTTAGATGTGTTCCACTCACGGCATTGTACTGTGCCAGCGGTTAACTTGGAGTAGAGAACATGCAATGAGGACAGCGGCATAGTGAGCTTGTGTGAGGTTTTCCGATGAGTCTAATTTTAGCTTGCAGTGTGATTCGTGCCAGACTTTCATATGTAGAACGTCAGTTACTCGTTACCACCAAAACAACATCGTTCAACGACACCGTTACTGTGGAGCAGAAGTGCTCGTTTGGGAGGGAAGGGGGATCATATTGGGCACCAGAACAGATCTTCATGTTCAAATCGGAAGAATGATAGGCCAGATTTATCGAGACATCATTCGGGAACAACATGTACGTTTGTTTAGGGGTGCCATGAGCCCAAAATTTGTGTTTATGGATGACAAAGCGCGTCCTCATCGTGCAAACGTTGTACACGGATGCCTACAATCTGAAGCTATCACCCGCATGGAATGGCCAGCATTCTCACCTGACTAGAATCGGATAGAGCATGAGTAGGACATGCTTTTCTGACGAGTTGTAGTCCGTCAACCACCTCCTACATGTGTACCGGAACTTCGGAGAGCATTGCTTACTGAGTAGAGTAATCTTCCCCAAGATCAGATCAGTAATTTAATACTCAGCATTCCTAGGCGTTGTAAGGACTGTATTTTATCATCTGAGAGACATACAATGTATTAACCATCATACCAACCATGTAATGGTAAGTTTTTGTAAGGGAGGTATTTTTTGTAATTGCTTCAGGGTGCAAAAATCGTAGATTTATAAATGGTATCCTATATAAACCACCTTTTTTTGTTCTTTATCTTTTGTTTAATAAATGGACTTTATGAATAAGTCATGTTTGTTTTGCTTCTGAACCTTTATTTGCCTCAGCTAGCATTATCCTTAATTTATGGACATGAGTGTACTTAATGAATTTTTAGGTATTAACAATTATGGTTGGAATACAATTTCCTACAGAATTAACATTTAAAAAATTAAACGATGAATAAATTAATATATTTTCTAATAAATATACATTTTCTTATTTTAGTTTAAAGGGTATTTGAATCTGTTTCTTAAAAAATCCTACATATTTTTATATCCGATTGCATATTATTGTCTGAAAGCCGAGATAAAACATTTTACACCGTTCCTAACTTGCACGATATTGACAACTCTATTTCAAAAAATAAAATAAAACAAAACAAAATAATGATTTTATCATAACCTATTCGATATTATCTAACATACCAAAAAAAAAAAGAGTTTGAACCTTCAAATACATGACATTAGAGCCTATAAGTACATAAAAAGTATTAAAAACCATTGACAGATAAAAAAACAAACTTAGAAAAAAAATATATTACACCATTATTTCAATCGTACTATCTCCCTTCTAGCATAAAAATCAATGAGCATATAACAACGAAAAAAGTAGGAAAAGGGTTGTGAAAATTTGAGACAACACGGACTAGTGATTGGTCGAAAGGGGGTGGTCGATAACTCTTATTGTCCCTTCAGAGATGATTAGTACCTTGGTTCGCAGCGAACGGTCACTCTAAATAATGAGCTTCCTACTAAATACAATGATTACCTTCTCATGATGATTGGTCGCAGATTTTTAAATAAAAAAAAAAAAAAAAAAAAAAAAAAAAGAAGAAGAAGAAAACGTGCAAGGACATTCACTTATTACTCCCTTCGCTACAATTTCTGATATGTGATCGGTATTTGAAATGGGTTGGTTATAACAATATTTTATATCATCTCTTTGATTTCGATATTTTTCTTTATTTTGTTACGGGATATTTAAGGCTTTGCATGAGGGCTATCGATACTAATACGAAACCTGCATGAAGGTGTATTAGGTTTAAATTCCTATGTACAGGTCTAAATTTCTATTCTAATAAAATGTAAATCTTCTACATATTTAAGAAAAAAAAAAAGTTTAATAAAGTCCTTTTTCTTTTTTTTTTTTAATCGCCATGAAGTAAATATCACCTTATTTGATTAGCTATGATCGTTAAAAAAAATCAAGGTTATTGGTATTGAAGATTCTAAGATTAGCCTCGAAGGATGATCAACCTTTTCGACCACCAATCTTCAAATGAAAACGGACAGAAAATTCTAATTTTACGTTAACTCCAAATAACTTGCGTTATCAGTATCTTTTTAAGTAACTAAAGTTTATTTATTACTATTATTATTATTATTATTTTAATGTTAAAATCCTTGAAATTTGTCCCATTTAGATTTTTTAGTTGTTCTTTTACATTAGTTATGTCAGTACAAAATATCGAAATATTTGGACACTGCTTCACATTTATAGTTTATTTTTATTTATATTTTAAACTAAAGCGATAATCACAGATTAAAAAAAAAATTGGAGTGACATGCCTATTCCTCCCGGATATATAATCTTGTTATGATGTATTATGATTTTTTGTAAATGTTTTTCTTGTATGTTTGACACTGAGGAGAGCTAGTGTTCTAGCCGAAACGTCTGTCGTGTATTTTAATGTTTTTAATTAAAATGTATTGTTACATTTTAAAATTTTTGTATTCATTATCTCATTTTAAATGTTACATTCGTTTTTATAAGTCTTAGATTCTCCAAAATCAATAGGATTCGTGCATTACTCCAAAAGAGGAAAAGAGTTTTGGTCAGTAAAATATAAATCGTTTAGAAAAATAGAATTGGGAAACAGAATAAAGATAAAATCTCAATTTCTAAACAGCCCCACCAATAACAGAGAGGCTCTGCTCACGAAACTAGAAGCCGAGAGGTGCCTTGTACGATCCCAGATCGGGCTCATTGAAATAGCTGTTCGGAGATTTTTTAGTTTTCTCCGAAACTCGCGGGAATACGGGTTAAAACTCCTAAGAAAGATCCTCACGGAGGGCATTCCCTTTGACCCAGGTCCCTAGTGTAAGCAAGTGGCTTTAACCGGAACATTTACAACATCACACTGAATTAATTTCTAAACATTTAATAAAAAGGAACTTTGACGTAGATTTTTAGAAACTTAAATAAGTCTACATTAATAGTATTATTTTTAATTTCTTATCTTAATTTAAATTAAGTAAATATCAGATTTAGTTTCGTCTAATATAACAATTATTTCCATTTCCGCAAAAATGAAATATTTTTCTAAGTTTTTACAGATTATTTCTTAAAAAAAAGAAAAAAAAAAAAAAGTAATATATTTACGAATCTTCAAGCTCTGTACTTGTTTTACTTACACTTCCCAAACAAAATTAATTGCTTTTCTCTCCTAGCGTGACAGCTTGATCTGGCAACGTGTCCAATGTAAAGACGTGCATCAACAAAATGGCGGTCTTCAGGTCAGCTTGTTTTCACAGCAAAGCTTTGGCGAACCTTTCCTGAATAAATTTCGAAAACGCTACAAGAGAGAGCCGCATACTCTCAGCTCAAGGAAGTGACCTGATAGGTTGAGTTTTGCGTCAGGTATTATACTCCGTGTCACGTCTAGCACCTCGATTGAATTCAAAACCTAACTCATCGTGCCATACGACCGCCAACACGCCTCATATTTCACGTTTTCTAAACACGAAATTGAAAAATGCTGAAATGAGTTAAGGCAATAGCTAAAGTATGAGTAAAGTCAGGGGATATAAAGGTTTAAGTGTTTTTCTTCTTCTTTTGTCTTCTATTTGTGCTTAGGACGTCGGACGTACACAAAAATTTCATGAAATTATAATTCCTATGAAGATAAAATAGTTTTCAATATATTCTTTTTGTAAATAATAACAGAGGAGCTTTAAATTTTTCTGGCTAATGCAATTAGAATATATATATATATTAGAGAATTATCTGTAATGTAATTGCAAGGAGTATATACCTGTAATGTAATTAAACTTAATTTCTTGTGGTATTCACTGCAAATAAAAATATTGCTAATTATCTACTAATATTAAGTAAGAGTAAAAAAATGTATTTACAATATATAATTTATATGCATAAATATTATCTAGGTTGGGCGAAAAAGTCTCTGATATATTTTAAACATTAATATAAAATCAAGTATGTTGCGCATAAGAATGTGGTTTGTACTACAATACTTCTTATGGTGAAAAGTTTGGTTTAAGAAAATAAAAACTTAGTTAAAAATCTTTCCGCAAACAGCGCTACTTGTCAGTATGTTTTGTTTATATAGCATTTCTTGTCGTTTTGCTACGGCCACCTGGATCTCCAGACGTAACCCCATTTGATTTCTTCTGCTTCCCGTATGCTGACATTAATGTAATGAAGACGCAGGTAATTCAGTCTCTTCCATGATCAGTGCTAGGGAACACATGAAATTTAAGTGCATTACAGTTTGGATGTGGTTCAAGTTATAAAAGATGTACATATCCAAACATTGTTGTGAATTTCAGAAAACAAATCTGTACTGATAAGTATAAAGGATTTAAGTCCAAAAATGTCGATTTTGAGTTAAGTACATAGTCAGACTCAGAAAAAAATTCTCTATCGATTGGTATAAAGGATTTAATTCTATGTCATTTAGTCTTTGAGAAAATCCATTGGTAAAAAAAGGACCAATTCAGAAATTTACCATTCATGTATGGTACAAAATATTTAATTCAATTTTTCCCGTTATTAAATGAAGGTTGACAACCACTGAATGGTATAAAGGGTATAAATCAACGAAATACCTTTTTCCTAATCGATTCTTCTGATTTGTTTTTAGTTAGTTAAACTTTATTTTTCGTCTCCTGAAAAATCAAGAATATGGACTTAAATCCTTTATACTTATCAGTACAGAAATGTTCTTCAATTACTTACCTACGTTTTCGATGATCTTTCTTGCTGTTTTTAAAGTAGAGTGCCATCTACGATCCAAATTTGTAAAAAAAAAAAAAAAAAAAAAAAAAAAAAAAATTTTGCTTACATATAAAATTTTTCGTTGCAAGAAGAGTTAGAGTAAAAACTGCACTCTAATGCTTCGAGTACGCCAATCGAGTACGCCAATTACTCTATTGTATATTAAAGTTTAAATTGTGTCAGGAATTTTCGATACACCCTATATACAAGGTGAAATACGAAAGTATTCAATAAAAAGAATAAGCAACTGCTTAGGTAATTAAAATGGTTATTTTACTTTTATAAGTAATTTGTGCAACCATTTTGATTTTGTCACATGCGAAGAAGTCTTATTACTGAAATTAATATACCTTTGTCTTAGAACAGAAGGTTTCTTCGAAAATTCAGCTATTTCAGAAAAATATCAAATTACATAAGTTTCACTGTAAACTAGGCAATCAAGTAACTAGCCAGAGTCCAATACAGACAAAAATTGGGATTCTTTCTATTGGGGTTCTTTCCCTTCACAAAATTCATTTTATAAAATCGGCTCCTTATTAAGATCTATATTCATAAAAACAGCCCTTTCACAAAATTTCGTTTTCTAAAAATATTCCTGTCATATTTTTTACCTTTTCCTACATATATCTATAAGAAGAAAGTGTAAAATTTAACCAAACTTGGTATTTAGTTGAATCTTGACAAAAATTGGCGCTGATTACATTTTGGGATGAATTACTCAATAAGCGGCACTGTCACCCCTTTTTTTTTTTTTTTTTTTTTTTTTTTTTTTTCTTTTCGTAATTTTTAATATGTCAGTATAGGATGAAATTTTGTATAAATGCATATAATTAGAGTTATTTTTATTGAATGACTATGAAATTAGTATAAATTATTGATGATAATAATAATAGTGGTAAACTAGAAAAAAATATTATGTGCATGTAGAAGCATCGCTTCACCCCCCTTCCCCCCAGTGTAAATTTTCAATATGGGCACCTCTCAAAAAAACTCGTCAATACTTTTAAAATGAATGGTTGAACCATAGGTCGATGATAATTAAAAAAAAAAAAAAATCATCGACTTTTTTCATTTTTAACGGAAAAATAATAATAATAATAATAATAATAATTTAAATGCCGACATAAAATTGACTTTCTTTTGGCATATAGTTTATATACTTTTCTGAGAGAAAAATCGGACATTAGTCATGTAAAATAATTTTAATCAATTATAATTTAATAATTAATTTGTACTGCGTGAATTTGTATAAGGAAATATAGAAGAAAGTCTTGTGATGACCATAACATACTAGTTTTTTCATGTTTGCAAGAAATTTATCAAATGAATACTCATACTTAGTTCAAAGAAACACTATTAACTTTATGTTAAACACTATGTAGAGTAATAAGAAAGCATCACAGAATTGACGTTTTAAAGTAATGACTACAAAACTTTAAATAAACATCATAAAATGTGTTGCCGCTTTGATTGCAGCACTCGTGCCTACTTTCTTCGCCTGACGAAGAATCGTGTGTTCTTTTCATCCGAAACAATTGTTACGAGTTTATTGCATTATATGGTGTTTATTCAAAGTTTTGTAATTATTACTATGTAGAGTGACTGCTGAAAAAGGAAAGTTTCACATAATAATAATTTTTTCACAAAAATAGTAAAAAATTTCTGCACAAAAATAGGACCAAAAAATATATTACTCAATATTACAGCAATATATTACTCAACAAGGCAAAGAATAAAGAAAGGCATTATCAAGATCATCATTTAAAAAATGCTCCCAACAGTATAAAATAAATTTTGAAAGAATTCAAAAATTTTCAAATTTTCCCAGTCGTATACATTACCAATTATTAGTCCTTAACACATCATACATTCCAGTCTCGAACGATTTCATGTGTTCAATGATTGCTATTTGCTCCAATAATTTATATAATTCTCTTGAAACGCTCTTAATCCATTTGTGCTCTTCCCACTAGCCCTTACAAGACGTTTAAAGCACTTGTTCTGCTGGAAAGTGACAGTCGATTGCCAAATGCTTCGAAATTCTAGGAATTAACTAGTTAGGCTCTAATTATCTGATTTCATCATTCTGACTGACGTAGTAACGTATGGGCGAAATTCGTAGTAGACCATTACGCGACAAAATATGCCACGTGAACAAGCCTTGGTTAATGGTTGCTTAGAATACAATTTGCCAACTAATTAAGCACACTATAAAAGCATAAATAGATTTTAGCTTATTTTGTATTGTATATTGATAGTTATATTGATTTATTTGCTTAATTTTACGTAAAATTATAAGTTAAAGTAGCTTTGAAATGAAATATATAAATTAGAATTTATAGTTTTGATTCTAGATTTGCATTTAAGATGCATTTAAATCAGATTATACGAATTTATAAGTTACTTTATTGTGATAAATAATGTATGTAAAACTAAATAATGTATATAAAAAGCTTATTTTACTAATAAAGTAAGTTTCTGTATAAAACGAACTTCAGCTAATGAATTTGCGGTAATAAAAAAATTCAGTTATGAATCATTAGTAACACAGAAGTTTTTTCTTTTAAATATAGTCAACATATACATAAAAGATTACAGCACAAAAAATAATATATCTTTAGAATATAAAATAGTACTACATATTATCGTGTGAATACGTTTCATGAATTTTCTGGGAAATTAAAAAAGAAAAAAAATTCGATCTTTTTACGCATTTTATATTTTTTTATCATTATTATTTTTTACTTCCATTACCCGACTACCATAGATAATAAGAGCATTATATTCGGTTAAAAATTCGATATCGAGTTTTTATCTGGTTTACATATTTTAAGGTCTCCTGAGTCCACAATTTTGGTTTTCGGCAATTAGTGTGTGTGTATGGAGGAGGGAGGGGGATATTTTGACTATATCATCGAAACTGATAAAGATAAAACGACGGAACTTCAGAATTGAGACAGATCTGTTGTACAAATGATTTTTCCATCTGTTGGTGAAAATTGAAAAACCGGAATAGGGACACTGGAAATTCGAAGTGGATCTCTTAAAAATTATATCTTAAAAATGATTCTAACGATTTTTTTCAAAGTTACTGTATAAACACCCCATTGGATGTCTTTTCTTACATATTAGTTAGTTCAGAAAAATTGATAGGCATCCTTTCAATTTGAGGTCACGCAAGTGCGTTCCTTCAAAAACGGTTGTACGACTTCTTTTTTTTTTTTACAAAATCGTCATATTGACTGCCTATTAGATATACTTTCGCATGTAATTGTTGTTTTTCGATGAACAAATGAGTTTTCCAAGTTTTGGTGAAAGCCGGTATCTCAAAAACGACTCTAAAGTTTTTTTTTTTTTTCTTTAATTGCTACTTAAACCCCTTTTGCATATATTAGGGGGTTATTACAGGAAAATTAATAATCATTAGGTAGGCCAGTTTTAGATCTGGGAAAGGGGTGTTTTAAAAAACGGTTCTATCGATTTTATTTTATTTTATATTTTCAATTTATTTTTAATTCACTATGTAAACTCGGTTTTATATGTCTTTACACATGTTTCAATTTTCTCTTACAGGAAAATTATTAGATGCCTAATTTGTTAGGTCAATTTTATATCTTCTGACTCATTATATCCAAAAAGTACATATCATATGTATGTGTAATAGTGGATGGAATGTGTAACAGTAATAGAAGTTATATGATTGCTACACACTAGATTTTTTTATTGTAAATGTTCAACTTTAATGTAAGGAATAAGTACAGATAATACAAAGAGACATAAGGACTATTAAAAAAATTCTTAGCTGATGTAAGATAGTAAACAGAGAACAAAACGTAGTTCATAACAATATTAATCACATATTATATGAAAACGTACATGCCTTGATTTTGAAACCTCAACATACTATCCGTAATGAATTTTGTATCAATAATAATAAAATAAATTTGTGCTACATTTCTGCATTAAAATGTTCGACTAATTTGTATGTATGACAATTCTGAATTGTTTCTTTGTTTTGAAAATTATATTGTTGAAATTAAAACATAGGCACACGCATAAATATGTATCAGGAAAAATGCTAAATTTAAAACATCTTGTCATATGTCTAGAAAGCTGAAAGTTTCTCGTTGTACCTTTTCGGATTTTTAGTTTGCTATACATAATTCAACCGTTTCGCTATACGAAGTTCAATAAACACCGTTCAATCGATCGCTACGAAAATTGATACACTTTTCATTAGTACAAATATCTAGCTAACACCGTATTTTTTAGTTCAATCGGGTAATTGGCTCTAAAGATATTGAAGGAAAACAACATTTTAGTTTGAAAAATATTAAAAAGAAAAATATTTTATGACAAAATAAACGAATAAGTAAATAAATAAAGTACACGAAAAAGACTTAGCTAGGCTAAGAAAACTTCACATTAATTAATTAGTAATTCACTTGTAAATAAATATTTTTATATAAATATTTGGTATGAGCTTGAATTTTTGATTTTTTTAAGCACTTTTGTTTTCTACAATAAGATAACATTTTTTGTTTTTATTGATGCTTTATGTGTAATGTTATAATATTATAATGATGTTAACTTTACGTGTAATTTAATGTTCTCCCCTTAATTTTAAATAGTTATAATTTGTGTGTTATTAAGGTTTTTTTTTTTTTTTTTTTTTACAATTATTATTATTATTTTGTTTTGTCATTTGTATTTCAACCAGGGAAACGCCAGATAGACCTGCTAGTATATATATATATATATATATATATATATATATATATAGTATATATAAAAATTGAATAGGTATATATATATATATATATATATATTATGATTACAATAAAAATG
Source organism: Salticus scenicus (assembly GCA_963930645.1). Lineage (NCBI taxonomy): Eukaryota > Metazoa > Arthropoda > Arachnida > Araneae > Salticidae > Salticus > Salticus scenicus. Next base: position 177,034,150 of record OZ005656.1, on the reverse strand, counting down.
AGAATGAAAAATAAACAGATGAATAATTCGCCACAACAATTCACAAAAATTAATCAAGTAACCAGTTAATTGAATTATTATTTTTTTTTATTTGAAAAAAGAATAAGAATACTCACTTTAAAAAAATTCCGGTAAGAATACAAAACATATAGAAAAAATCTGGAGTGACGTCACTCCACTTTCCGAACATTGAGTAATTAACACTTTTGTAGATAAAATAAAGAAAGAGGAGTTGTTAAACAAACAAAATAGAGAAAATCATAATAGAGTGTTTCAGTATTTTTCTCAATATAGTGCACAATGTTTCATTTAAGGCTACTGAACTTTGAGCCCATAGATCATAATGATAAAGAATTTTTCGTTGTGTAACTGTAAAAACATATAAATGCTAGATTCACCAAAATGCTTATAGTTAGTGCAACAGTGATTTTGTATTCATATAAATTTTCAGCTCAATTCAATAAGGCGTTTAGACGCTATCGCACTTTTAAAAATTTCGTCCCATAGGCCATAATGATAAAGAATTTTTCTTTGTGTCCCTGTAAAAAAACTGTAAGTGCTAAATTCACCAAAATCTACACTGTTCGCGCAAATGTGACCTATAATATGTGCACAAATCTTTTGCTCAAATTAATAAGGCGTTTAGATGCTATCACACTTTTAAAAATTTGGCTCCATAGACCATAATGATAAAGAATTTTTCTTTGTGTCCCTGTAAAAAAACTATAAGTCTAGATTCTCCAAAATCTATACAAATTGAGTATCTGTGACCTATAATATGTGTATAAATTTTTTGATCAATTGAATAAGGCGTTTAGATGCTATCGCACTTTTAAGATTTTTGCCCCATAGGCCATAATCATAAAGAATTTTTCTTTGTGTCCCTGTAAAAAAAACTATAATTGCCAGATTCATCAAAATCAATAGGTTTCGTGCTACGGTGACTTGCAACATGCGTACCAACTTACAGCTCATTCGAGCAAAGTGTTAGATGCTAGCGTGTTCACACACAGACATACACACATACATACATCATCGTAAAAATAGTGAAAACGGACACAGGGAACCTCAAAACATATAGAAACATCAAAATCTCGAATTCGGATTTTTGACATGATTACAATACTTTCCTCACTATAGTGTTCGGAAAGTAACATAAAAAGAAGGAACTTATAATTGATTGTAATAAAAGTTTTATATTCAAACTGACAATAACAAAATGAATCAAAAATAAAAATAAACATAAAAAGTGAATTTATGGAGCAAGACACAAATACAGAGGCTGTTCGCACATTTTTTAGACGATTTTGATGGAGTGTACTGAAGCAATTTCACTCATATTTCGTGTTTTATTTGTTCAGTTTGATAGCCCTTGTTCTTAACTAACATTCTACACCATAATTTCTATGATAATAATGCTTTTTATAATATCGAAAGAGGTATATTTTTCTACACCTCTTGAACGGCTTTCCAGAGTCCACAAAGCGTTGTAGGTCGGTGTTTGGATAATGTTGATTTTAAGAGTCGAAAAACACAAAAATCCAACAGTGATACATCAGAAGATTTAGCAGGAATGTCAGTGAAGGGTATGGTTTTAATTCCCGTTTTTTGTTCCATTTTTTTTTCTAGAAAAGCAATTGCGGATTGCGATGTGTGGCTGCTTGTTTTGTCTTGATGCAGTTCAACGGATTGATAGCATTGTGGAAAAAGATCTGGATTTTCATTTTTAAAAATTGGAGTTAAAATATGTTCTTGAGAGTATTTAGAGTTGATTTTGACATTTTTGTCACATTTTTTTGCTTTTATCTTGCGCTTGTATGAAAAAACCAGTGGCAATCATAAATCCTTTAGAAAAACTCTCTTTTGATGCTTTGAGCCATGTAGCAATTTTTTTTTTCTCCACTTTTGTGATAATAAATTGATCTTTTTTTATTGCAACCACTTAAATAGACCCAAGATTCATCTGCTGTTGTAACATTTTTCCATTTTTCTCCTGATAAATGCTTTTCATAAAGATTTCACTAAAAACTATCTTTGGAAAGAGCGGAAACCTATCCTTCCATCCACTGCCATTTTAAAAGCGCATTTTTGCATCTAAACAAAAATTCTAAATATCAGAAGATAAATAAAACTTCCAAAAATATAACTGTTGTGAAAATAAAATTCTCCATGCAAACGATTTTTTCTTACTGCGAAATAAAATCGTCTAAAAAATGTGCGAACAGCCTGTAACTAAATAAATAAAATAAATGGCACAGAATGCAGGGGCAAATCATCAGGAGTTACTACTCCCACATTGAGCTAAAATATGCAAGGTTTCCTTTTCTGGCAAGCAATGTTACGCAAAATACAGAAAAGATAACTCAACCTTGCAATTAAAATATTATTTTCAATGAAATAAAATAAAATAAAATAGGATCTAACCTGCAATTAAAATAAACAAAACTTCACCAGAAATAAATTCATAAAGCACATACTGGAAGCCATATATATTTATATAGATAGATAGATGGATGAAAATATTGATAGATGGAGATAGAGATTTATCAGGAAAAACACGTGAAATATAACAATTAAATACAGAGAAAATAGATCAAGCTTAAAAATAAATAGGGATCCGGACATAATATCGTGGGACAAAATCTCTCTGGACAAAATATCTGGTCAAAAATATAGTATGATCTATTTGAAAATTTGATTTTTTGTCACGTGTGATCTCTGCCGGGGACCACAGGGCCTTATAAATATTAATTAATTAAAATAAATAAATAAATAAAAATTAAATAAATCAGAGTTGAATTTCATTATTTTATCTATGTTTATTTTTAAGTTATTTTATCTTTTGCTTTTCACTATTCAAAATACCTTTTAAAAATCGTATGCTGACAATAAAGCTGAACTCTGTTCACAAACTTGAATTAAAAATTTTAAAACTGATAAGCACGACTGAATTAATTATGACTAATCTTCACAAAAGTTAATAAATATAGTTTTTAAACTATTTTAAGTAAAATTTATAAAAAATTTTGTTGTAGATTCGTCAGAATGTCAGTGCTATGACTAAAGTATGTGTTGTTATGAAATTTTATACAACATTACTAATAATTACCAATTTGTTTTTGCTTTGTATTTATTTACGTCGGCGATATTTTGTCCTCGCGATATTTTGTCCTCGCGATATTTTGTCCCGCGAGATTTTGTCCCCAACTCAAATAAATAAATATCTGTAATTTCTGATACTATACCTATTTTTAGCAATAATAATAATAAAAAAAAAATTAGAAAATTAAATCAAGATACTTAATACATTTTTTTCTTTTGTAAAATTAAACTTTACATATAATTATAATATACAGTGTGTCCTAAAAGTTCCAGTACTCCAACTTAAATAATTCATTGTATCCATGATTTTTTTAAATATTAAATTTTATCGTCTGCATCAATTCTTTAATTTTTATCGTTTGTTTCTTTTTTCGCTCAAGTTTTGTGAGAATAAAGTTTTATGTTATTTTGTTCTTCATAGTGAAATGAGTTTATCACTCATTCAGAGAATAACGCTGTTTGAAGCTCATTTTGAATGTAAATCGTACGAAAGATGCAAAGATGTTTGGCGATATAAATATCCAGAGGATGCAATACCGAGTAAAAATATGCTATATCAGCTCGTTCGATAATTTTTTAATACAGGTTCTGTGCAGGTGTGTACAGGTTTCTCTACAAGAAATCACTCCCAGCATATTAAAACGCGTTTCTAAACACATGCGCGAACGAGTTCAGCTTTGCCTCTTAGAAAAGGGTGGACATTTTGAACATTTATTATAAATGTAATTTCTGTATTTTTTCCACCGTTATTTTAAATGTGCCTTTTATCATTAGCATAAAAATAATCGCTTTAAGGTTTGTTGTTTTGTAAATAAAAAATACATCAGCGTCAGTACTGGAACTTTTAGGACACCCTGTATTATTTATTATATATTTATATTTATCAAAATATAAATATATAATTTAGATTTAGATTTACTGTTTATTTATCGCTTGCTTCGGAAATATATAGCTAAAAGTTCATATTAATATTTATTAAACGGCTTTAAACTAACCTATTACGCAATTTTACTCAACATCGAAATTCCTTTCAAAAAATAATTTTACATATGTCGCATTCTCCCGATTTTTCTAAGAAATTTCGTGATCGCCTATCGACTTTCAAGTCACGTTTAAATAAATGCAAAAAGTCGGCTCTACATACAAATCCTGTGACGACACAGATCTAACATTTTGTGTTCTCTGAATCTGTCAAAGGCTAAAATAGTAAAATATTGAATAAACACCAGTGAAAAATTGCTTTAAATCTTCAGAAATATTGTGATAAATGCAAATAATGCTTGAAAATCCATATGCATCCGGTTTTTTTTTTTTTTTTTTTTTTTTTTTTTTTATATATTATTATTAAAGACTATGGATTTATAAACTCATATTTATGCGTATTTATGATTTATTTTTCATAGGGAAAGGATTATATATTCGAAAAGTTTTTAATTCTTTTCTCTCTTTCACATTCGTATTGTAAGGAATCATCAAATAATTAAAATTATAAAAGGTTCAACAATTCTTTCGTGTTTAAATAATTAAGCACAAACCTTCATTTGGCGAAAAGAAGTAGGCATGAGCGCATCATGGAAGTAGCAACACACACTGCATTTGTCCCTATTTCTTCACGCCTGATACAGGCATAATAACTTCAACAAGAAACAAATGTTTATTTTTATTTATTTATTTATTTTCGATTTAGTGTGTTTTCTTACTTCATTTTCTTTTAACGCAAGTATTTCATAATTTAATAAATATAAAACTGTCATTATAGAAAGTTAGGTTAATTTCTAAGAATTAATTTTAAATTATTTTTAAATTGAAACTAAATTTTAAAGCTTTTAGTGATATTTTTTACCATAAAAGGTCTGTAAACTATTATTTAAAAAAGAAAAAAAAATTAGAAACATTCTAGTGATCTCTCTCTCTTTCTCTCTCTCTCTCTCTCTCTCTCTCTCTCTATCTATCTATCTATCTATCTATCTATCTCTCATTAATCTAATATATATATATATATAATAAATTAAAAATAATAGACTGTGTCTTTTAATATATATTTATTTTTGTTATTATTTATTTATTGCCAAACCTAAAGTATTGCATCTATAAATCAGAGAATAATATTTATAAATGAAACATTAAATGTGTTAAGAGTTTTATTTGTTGTTGATTTTTCATATGTAAAATGTCCATTTTGATATCTCATATATATTTTCTATAAGTTTTCACACACACACACACACACACACACACACACACATATAGGTTTTCAATATATATATATATATATATATATATATATATATATATATATATATATATATTAGGGTATCCCGTAAATTCCGGGGAGGGGGGGATTTCTATTTTTATTTCTATTTTTATTTCTGTTTTTTATTTATTTATTTGTTTTAATCTGATACGCACATCCTCTAATTTTTTTTTTCTATTTGACCTTAAACACTTTTAGCAGAATATCAGCTCTTTGGGATAATATTAATACTTGCCGAATTGACGGGAAAATCCTAATATCTATATTAGGATTTTCCCACCAATTCACACGTGTTAATAATATTCCACAGAGCTGATATTTTGCTTAAAAAAGTGTTTGGAGGTCAAACAGAAAAAAATTAGAGGGTATGCGTATTTGATAAATTAAAAAAAAAAAAAAAAAAAAAAAAAAAAAAAAAAAAGCATACAGAAAAATAGAATTTTCCTTTCATTTAAGGGACACTTTAATATATATATATATATAAAGAAGGAGATTAAATAATAATGAAATAAAATATTTAATTCAAGACTTAAATCATTTTCTTCTTTATGTGAATAGAAGAAAAAAGATACATAGATGACAAACAAAATAATATGAAAAATGCTCTGTATTGTCATAATTGCAACATAAGCTTAAAAAACGCTAATTGGGAAAATTATATACTTTTACGAAATTAATATCACAACGTCGGCAAATTTAAAACATGTATGTAATGAATCTTATAAAGTTTGTGTTATGTAACAATATTATACTAACTTAAAAATTTACATAACTTATGATATTAACAAAAAAAAATACAATTAAAAATCCGTTACTTTTTACAAGAATGTCTAGAAAAAGCTTGTCTGTCCTGTCTCATATTGTCCTTCAAGGCACAATCACAAATTCAAGCTCAATCCCCGAGATTTCAGCTGACATTCTTCATATTTTGAAATTCCTAAACAGAAAATAAAAAAAAGGGGGCAACGAAATGGGGCTTAGAGATTTTGAGGAGCGCATAGGAGTAAAAAAATAAAAACTATTTGGGTAGCGGGATTTAATTTTTTCACTCCCTTTCTTGGTAACAGAGTCGACGTGTGTTGAGTGGGCCTTGTCGACTTCTAGTTGGCGGTCTTGTAAAATGTCAGACCTTCGCCTCTATAAGTGACTTGGTGTAAATCTCTGACGTTGGCAGTAAAGAAATAGACGGAGACATGGAAAATTACTTCCGTCCAAGTCTTGGTTGACGAGAGCAGGTTAACGGACCGTAGAATAGACAAGCCATCGACGGTGGGTGAGAAATTTAGAAGTGAAATTCCGAAGAACATAAACAAGGCTTGTTACTAGAGAACACATTAAATTTTAAATCCCGACTTTTACGGGCCGTTGGAAAAGACAAGTTTTCACACAGTTTTACGAATGTTTCGTTCAGAGAGGTGTAAAACATGGCCATGAGAAAGAGTAAGAATTAGAAATGGACCACGTAAAAGAAGAAATAAACTTTTTAGAAGCTAATTGCTTAGTTTCGTACTTCGAGTAAAACAAAAATAGTAATGATTTTTACAAACTTTTAAGAAATTTTCGTTCTATTTAGGTAGTAATGTGCTTTGTTACTTTAAATAAGAGACGCATTCGTATCACAAATTTATATTTGTATATAATTCACACTTTCTAAGAATTTATAATAAAAAAAATTCTTTTACGTATTATTGATAGAAAACTAAGTAATTTAGAAAAAAAAAAGTTTCACCTTTTATTAGAATAGCATCTATTACAATATATAAAACAAAATAATAAGATATATACCTTATTATTTCTTTATGATATTGAACTTTATGATATAGTGTAAATTTATTAAATTATTTTTTGTTATATATTATCAAAATTAGTAAGCTTCTGAAAATAAAAATAAAATCTGTAATTCTTGATTTGATTCTCCCATATGTCTCAAAACAAAATGTTTTATTAGGATCAAAAGTTGTGCATTTATTTGTGACAAACCTTTAAGATAAATAAGCAAATTAAACAAATACTTACATTTTATACAAAAAATTAGTCATAAATTGTGTATTGATAATTACTTAACAACTTTTAAAATAACTCTTCATCTTCATTTCTATTTAAAATTAAAATAAAATAAACCTTTTAAAAGCAGTAGATTTTTTGCTATTTTATTAAATTTCTAAGTCATACTCCTTTCTCTTTATTTTTGCTTCCTCCTCAATAACTATGGATTTTATTTTATTCATTGCATTTTCTCTATTCACAAACGAAAATACATTTATCAAACATTCGTTGAATCACTCTGAATTGTTTAGTAAGAAATCTATTGTATATTTAAATAAACACAAATCAAGCACTTTACTTAACATAGTATTTTTATCTTCCTTTACAAACTCTTCCAGCCGATATATATCTCACTCAGCACACTTATTCCCTTAATTACCCACATATTCCATCATTTGCTTCAAACCTTTACGCAAAAGGGAAAAAACATTCTTCTACCAAACGAACATTAAAAAGAAAAAAAAAAAAAAAAAAAAAAAAAAAAAAAACGATACGCTATGTACCATGGTTTTCTTTCTTCGTTATATATATTTTTTCTTTTATTAATTTTTTACTTTTCATTCCGTTCATACAAAAACGGCCACTGATGAGACCATCGGTAATGATGGTCCCGTGCATGGAAAAGAGTCTATTCGGCGGGGGACCTACTTTGCATGGAGGCTGCCTCCAAATGACGTCATTAGGCGGAACCGTCAGTCGTACAAATGGCTCTAATTGGGCACGACGCCAGATGATGGAGTTATCTCCGGCAGAGGTGATTAACGTGTTTTGACAGACACTAGGCACCTCTTCTCTCCATCCCTCCCCCTAACTTTTAATAGGAGAATATGTTGGCTGGACAACACTCTGCCGTGACTAGTGATGCTTATGTGTAAGAACCGAAGCTTAATCGTCAGGTAGATCATAAGAAGTGGAAGTTAAAGTGAATTTCCGATGTTGGATTAGAATGATAGCTGTAATTGAGAAGTATGAAACTGATTTTGCATACGCAATCAAGTACTGATGATACAAAAATTATTTAAAAAAAAAAAAAAAAAAAAAAAAAGGTTAATTTATTCTGTAGTTTTAAACATTTTACTGAATAAATATCGCTGATTTTATTTCTGTCTAAATGGACAAACAGATAAGTAAAATAAATCCAGAAAATATAAAAATATTTCAATCAATTAAAAGTAAATTAATTAATTAATAAACGAAACTTTATATTCAAATTTTAGAACAAAGTCATATTTAAATATAGTTCAATATATAACAACAAGTTTTTAAATTAGAGAGCTGATTTTTTTTTTTTTTTTTTTTTTTTCATCTAACAGATATTGAAGCACCTATATTTACGCTCAAATAAAATTAAACTAAATTAATATTATTTTACATAATAATACTTATTTATAAAATTATATTTCCTTACACATATTATATTTTATAATAATTGTAGATTGTATAACAATCTTTATTTCATAAATTAATATTTCACACACACAAAAAAAAAAGAGGAAGAAGAAGAAACCCTAAATTATTTTCGGTTAAAAATAATTCTTATTTTGCGCAAGTGAAATATAGCATTATGCTTTAATTTTTAGTTTTTCATAATTGAAGTGATCAAACACAAAGTTAAAAACACATACAAAATTACACAATACATGTTATGCGGCAAAATATACAAAACAGTTCTATCTTTTCGCTTAAATTGTTTCTATACCATATCCCCACAACCCTTTTGTCCCCTATAAAATATGAAGTGCAAAAAGGAAGGAAGCATGCAAAACCTATTTAAACTCACCGATATATGTTACCCCTCAACACTGTTATTCCTAGGAGGGCTCTTTTTTATTTTTGAAGTAAAACGAAAATCGATATGGAAAAATGGAAGGAGGGGGAGGGGGGAGTAGCAGAGACGGCGACATTTGATTGACTCCTTACCAGGTGCGCCTCTTCTACACAGACGAGAGACTAACGTTATCGTACATATAAACAAAGTCGGAGCTCCTCGTAATGTTCTAGTGCTTTACATTTGATATACATGCGAAAGAAAATTGCAATAATTCGCTCAAATTTGATTTTTTAAATATTTTTTTTTTTCCCTGAACTGTGAAATAAAAATGCAAATGTTGTTAAGTATTCTAGAAATTGTGTTTTCTGTAATCTTGCTTCATATTTCATTTGAACATCTCGAAACATTGAATAATTTCCAGAAATTCCATTTTTCAGCGAGCCCTTTCAATTTCAGTCTCAGTTAGAAAGTTAAACGTTTAATAAATATTTAAAAAATTGCAATTCTTAAATGTTTGATCTGTATATTTTACTTTTTTTTATTTTGTATTTTTAACTTATTGTATGAAGGTATTACATTGATAAATAGATTGTTTATTACAGCTCTAACATACATGTTTTTAGCATTTACATTATATACATAAATTTATTATTATTATTATTATTATTATTATTATTATTATTTTAGAAATTTGTGGAAATATATTACTTTTATATCACAACAGAGTAAAATATTAATAATTCGTGTTTCGAAAATTCCCGTTAAAAAAAAAGAAAAAAAAGAAAGAAAGAAAAAAAAAGAAAAAGAAAAAAAGAAAGAAAGAAAAAGAAAAGAAAGAAAGAAATGATCATAAAATTTAAAATATGAATAAAAAATTTAAATAATAAGTAAATACTGCATTGTGGTAACAAATTAATAGCTGCTGTAGCTAATAAGCTATATACAACAACAATCCAGGCTACAATTGATATCCAAAATCATGTCGGTTCAAAGTCGACCAATTAAATTAAGTAATGGAGCACTAATATTTTATGCCAAAAACACAGGTTCGATTTTTAACCTGGGTACTCTTCACTCTTGTTAAAATTAATTCGGCTTTTTTCTCAAAAAAAAAAAGAAAAAGAAAAAGAGAGAGAGAGAGAGAGAGAGAGAGAAGATGGAAAAGGAGAAGAAAGAAAAAAATTCAGTTGACATGAAAAAGCAGCATTAAAATAAAATGCACAGTGTCAAAACATTCTTCAAATAAATAAATTAATTAAAGTACATTAAAATTAAAATTAAAAATACCGAAATAGATTCAAATAAACCAATTCAAAAATATGCGTGAACATAAATATATATAAAATACACATTATAAAACTGATTAATCTCTCTTTTTATAAGCCAATTTATATGCAATTATGGTGAATGTTATAGAGATACATAATTGCAAATCATCAAAATCAAATACTCTTTAGACATTAATAACAGAAATCCGATTTCCTGATATTTTCATTCCCTTTAAAAGCTTTAAAATTTCTTATCTCTTCATATTATTACACGCTCAATAAAGGAATAATCCATCTACTTCAGAGTTAAATTAGATTTTTATACGTTGATAAACTAAATTTGACATATTCTTTTTTTTTTTTTTTTTTACATATCTGAATGATAAAAAAAACAATAATAATCTCTGTGATCTTTCCTTTGCTGTCTGCACGAAGGTAATAAACCTATCTGTGAAAATTTTATTGAATATATAAATTGTATCTTTTTATTATTATTATTATTATTATTATTATTATTTGGCTTTATTCTTCAGAATTTGAAATTAGAAAAAAGAATCTATAAGAAAAAAAAAAGTGTATTTAAAACGATTTAAGCGAATTGAATTTTAAAATAAGATTTATGAGACAAGATGATTCTCTCTCTCTTAAATATTTTAGATAGCTATTTATTTTTTCATGCCTTTTTTTTTTTTTTTTTTTTTCATTACTTTGGCTATTCACTTTCTTTCTTTTTATTTTATTTTATTTTTATTTTTATTTTTTACTTATCTGAGCTATTTCAAATAACTTATTTCAATTTTTATATGATAAACAAGTAAAGCAGAATAACTTTAGAATTTCGACGTAAATTGGATAATGTCTGAACAATAATGTAAAGATAATCGAACGTGACATTTTTTAAGCAGTCTTTCAAATTCAGATTTGCAATGAAATTCATAATATCACCTCGAAAATTTCTATCTCAAATAAGAGTGCGAAGTACCGTCTCTAACTGGAAGCGATATTTTTTGCTTTTCTTTAGTAGCCCAGTGGGCATGCTTTCGATCAATGGGTGGATAGATGGATGGGTGAACGTGCTGGGAGGGAGGCGAAGTGATGCGGGTTTTCTATTCCCCTGGGACTAAAGGGGAAGGAAAGGGGATAAGAAATGTGGAGCAACGTGATATAAAAGCGACCGACTTTTATTTTATTTTTTCCCTTCTTTCTATGTTGTGGATACTTACGCTTTGCTAGCATTTCCCAGTCCACTCTAAGAAGTGATTAAAAGTTAGTGTAGGAATTAGAATATTTTAAATCAAGAGAAATATCCAAAACCACTTTCATTTTTAATATTAAATAAGTATTTATAAATGTACTTCAATAGATATTTTACATTATTTTATTTAAACCGTAACCATTTATTCTTATACATTTATTAAGTTTATGTTATATTAAATATTTTTTAATCAATCAGACTCAATAAAATTAACTATTAAATTTTAGTATTAGAAATATAAATGCTTATATTGAATTTTTTAGAAACTGTATGTGTATATTAATACTGATTCAATTAAATCGATATTCTTTTTTTAACTCCTCTCCTACCTAATCTAGTGTCTAAGTAAAAGTTAGAATACGGACTAGAAAGCTATAAACACAGAAATGTAGTTAAGAAATACCTAATTCCCCTAGTGAAAAAGTATACGAATATATAAGAAACTAAAAGAAATAGAATAAATAGAATAAATTTGTCATGATAAAACTTTTCGTTTTTTTTTTTTTTTTGTTTTGTTTTGTTTTTTTTTTAATTGGTACGTCAATCATTGTTTATGTTATTAAAATGCTATTAAATTATGTTATTAAATGTTATTAAAATGTTTCGTTAGCAGTATTTAATCTTTGCTGATCTATAACTTAACTACAATTTATTATCCAATTCACATCAATTATAACAGAAAAAAATTCTTACAATAAAGAGTTTTAATAGAAAAAAATACTTAGAAAATTACAAATTAAAGTAGTGTTAATAAAATCATCCGAAAATTATTATCTATTTTTATTATTTATTTTTCAAATTGCTCACTTTTATTGATAGCAAAATATTTAAAGAAGAAATGTTCACTTCCTCTTTCAGCATTATTATTATTAATATTTTTAAAATTATTTTTTTTCTCCTTTTGAAGCATTTTTTCTCGAATACTTTTTTTTTTATATAATGGTTTGGTTAATATGTATACATATAATTTAAAAATTAAAATTACATCTGAATGACCTAGAATTTTATTCTTTGAAAAATATTTTAAAAGTTATAAAAACGTAAGAATTTTTAAAATAAATCTTATTTTAATAATCCATATTGTTTATAGACTAACTTAAATTATTCATATTGTTTACATCTTTTCTATATTTCATTAAAACTATTTTAAATTTTCAGTTTAACTTTTACATACATAAAGTTATCATACTCTCAATATTGGCATTTTTATGACCTTTTATTTAAAATTTTATGTGTATTTTTAATTTTGTGCTTGCTTCACTGCATTCTAACAAAGCTTATTATATTTGCTTGAAATATAATATTCCTGTTTCATTGAATTGATATCTTGTACAATTAGTAACAATGATTGATGTGATTGAACTGTGTTTTAATAAATTTCTTCAGCATCTCTTTAATAACTTGATTATTTTAGGTGCAAAAAATGTTTAATAGTTATTTTTAAACAGTAAAAGATTTTCCAGATTGAAGTTCTACTATCAATTGTAGGACTGTTCTTCTACTATCAACTCGTGAGACAACTATTCCATCTTTTTCATTACTTCACCTGTAAAACAGGTTTTGCCACTGCAACACTGCTGGTACTGAAAAGCTAAGTCTTTCTAACGCGTAGTTTTCTACGTGAATGCAAGCGACGGGTTATCTGTCGTACTTTTATTTCTTCATGGAGTACTATAAATTATTACTATTGATACTGTTATTGTTATTATTCTCTGTGCTCCAGGTTCTTCAGTCTGATATACTTCTACTTTTGCGTTGAGATCTATCTATTCAGAGACAAAATTCTAAATTAAATCCCTTTTAGCTTTCACTAATATTATTATTATTATTATTATTATTATTATTATTATTGTTGTTGTTGTTGTTGTTGTTGTTGTCTTAAAATGTACCTTTATTTTTTTTTAACATATATATTTCCGATATAGGTAATCATTGGCTTCGATGATTTTCAGGTACTCTGAAGCACTCATGCTGACGGTCACGTAGTTTTCTATTCATATATATTTCTTTGATTTTTAAGACTGGAATATATGGCGTCTTATTTTATGTTTGCACCAAACTCCAATTTATTTTTGAACGAAAAATTCGATAAATATTTTATTAATATTGTTTGCAAATTATTAAAAATTCTCTTTATTATTATTATATTGAACCTTTTCAAAATATTTATTTTAATATAATTATAATAAATTTAATTATAAATTCCAATATAATAATTATAAAACATCCTTTTGTATTATAATTATATTGAGCATTTCGTCCATTCCATTGGTTGATAAAAGAATATCAAAATCGTGAGACAACTATTCCAGTTTTTTCTTTATTACTTCACCTGTAAAACAGGTTTTGCCACTGTAACACTGCTACTACAGAAAAGCTAAGTCTTCCTAACCCGTAGTTTTCAACGTGAATGCAAGCGGTAATTTTCAGTCGAACTTATATTTTTTTTCATGGAGTACTATAAATCATCATCGTCATCATAATCATCATTATTATTATTATTATTATTATTATTATTATTATTCTCTGCTCTCCAGGTGCTTTACTGTGATATATTTCTACTTTTTCGCAGAGATCTATTCAGAGACAAAATTCTAGATTAAATCTCTTTTATTATTATTATTATTATTATTATTATTAAAATGTATCTTTATGTTTTTTAACATATATATTTCCGATGTAGGTAATCACTGGCCACGACGATTTTCAGGTACTCTGAAGCATTCACGCTGACGTTCACGTAGTTTTCTATTCATATATTTTTCTTTGATTTTAAGATTGAAATATATGGCGTCTTATGTTATGTTTGCACCAAGTGCCAATTTATATTTGAACGAAAAATTCGATAAATATTTCATTAATATTGTTTGCAAATTATTAAAAATCATATAATTATAATAAATTTTAATAATAAATTTTAATATAATTAATATAAAACGTCCTTTTTATTATAATTATATTGAGCATTTCGACCATTCCATTGGTTGATAAAAGAATATCAAAATCCTGAGACAACTACTCCAGCTTTTTCTTTATTACTTCACCTGTAAAACAGGTTTTGCCACTGTAACACTGTTGGCACAGAAAAGCTAAGTCTTTCTAACGCGTAGTCTTCAACGTGAATGCAAGCGATAATTTTCAGTCGTACTTAGATTTTTTGCATGGAGTACTATAAATCATTATTATTATTATTATTATTATTATTATTATTCTCTGTGCTCCAGGTGCTTTACTCTGATATATTTCTACTTTTTTCTATTTAGAGACAAAATTCTAAATTAAACCCCTTTTATTATTATTATTATTATTATTATTTATCTTTATGTTTTTTAACATAAAGATAGGTAATCATTAGCCGCAACGATTTTCAGGTACTCTGAAGCACTCACGCTGACTTTTCTATTCATATATTTTTGTTTGATTTTTAAGACTGAAATATATGGGGTCTTATGTTATGCTTTCATCGAGCACCAATTTGTTTTTGAACGAAAAATTCGATAAATATTTTATTAATATTGTTTGCAAATTATTAAAAATCTTCTTTATCATTATATTGAACACTTACAAAATATTTATTTTAATATAATTATAATAAATATAAATATAAATAATATAATTAATATAAAACATCCTTTTTTTTTAAAATTATATTGAGCATTTCGACCATTGCATTAATTGATAAAAGGATATCAAAATCGTGAGACAACTATTCCAGGTTTTTCTCCATTACTTCACCTGTAAAACAGGTTTTGCCACTGTAACACTGCAGGTACAGAAAAACTAAGTCTTCCTAACGCATAGTTTTCTACGCGAATGCAAGCGATAATTTTTAGTCGTAATTAGATTTTTTCATGGAGTACTATAAATCATTATTATTATTATTATTATTATTCACTGTGCTCCAGGTGCTTTACTCTGATACATTTCTACTTTTTCGCAGAGATCTATTCAGAGACAAATTTCTAAATTAAATCCTTTTTTGCTGTTATTATTATTATTATTATTATTATCTTAAAATGTATCTTTATGTTTTTTTAACATTTGTATTTGCAATGAAAGTAATCATTGGCCGCGACAATTTTCAGGTACTCTGAAGTACTCACTCTGACGATCACGTAGGTTTCTATTCATATATTTTTGTTTGATTTTTAAGACTGTAATATATGGTGTCTGATGTTATGCTTGCACAAAGCCCCAATTTATATTTGAACAAAAAATTCGATAAATATTTTATTAATATTGTCTGAAAATTATTAAAAATCCTTTAATTATAATTATATTGAACATTTTCAAAACGTTCATTTTAATATAATTATAATAAATTTAGTTATAAATTCCAATATAATTAATATAAAACATCCTTCTTATTATAATTATATTGGGTATTTCGACCACTACATTGATTGGTAAAAGAATATTAAAATGCGGCATAGTTTTTTTTTTTTTTTTTTTTTTTTCATTCTAATGCAATTAGTGAAAACAAGAAAAGTTTATAAATCAGTGGTATCAAGGACCATTAAAGCTTATGTTCTTCATTAGTTATCTAAAATGCATCGCGAAATTCCATGGACTACATGAAAGAACAGTATCATATATGAGGAAACGTATCTGAGTTCCATGTTTTTATGAGCTGGCATATTGTTATATCTATTACAAAATTTTCTTTTGTGGAAATTCATAAAATTTGTAAAATATACATCAACCTAAATCACTATAAGATTTTAGAAAATATATTCAGCATTTGCATTCTCGACTATTATTAACGGAAGTCGTGAATACATGATTTACATTATACTTAACAATATTAAAATCATAAAATCATAAAAATTTCAACAGATGTCATATTATATAATACATGATTTTTATACATACAAACATATACTATCTTTGATACAAATAAAAAAATATTAAATTTTATGTATGATTTAAATATTTATTTACCGAATGCTCGTCAAGGTCAATCATTTCCAATATTCAATGACAAAAATGCATTATGATCTTAAATTTTAAACTTATTTTTATAAAATGTGAGATATTTAATTATGTTTATTAAAAACACTTATTAAAACTGAAACAATATCACTACAATTTAATTTTATCAAATAAAACTAAACTTAAATCAATGATCTTCTTTTACTCTTTAACAGCAAATTAAATATATCTTCCAATTTATCAGCTACAATGCAAAAACATAATTTAAATTAAAATGCAAGATTAATATTTATTTATATAAATTTAATCCGCCTATGTACAAATAAATCCTTGAAGAGGAAAAAAAAAATTAATACTTATCACTTAAACGAGACACTTATATTCTTGCAGAAAAGTTAAGATATAAGTAAATTAATTGATTAATTCAACAGAAGAAAATTGAAAAAATATTAACATTTTTCTCATCCCAAATTTAGTCGGGCAGAATGTCTGCCCATCTGCTACCGCTCAGAACAAAGCATTACGGAAGATCTGGAACGAGAGTTACGCCAAATCTTTTGAATCACGTTAAGTCGCTTAATCTCACACCCGAACATAAAAGAAAATAATAAGATGAGGGGGAAACGTAGTGTAAAAAAAATAAAGCCTTATTTTTTTTTCTTTTTTTCGAAAAAAAAAAAAAAAAAAAAAAAAAATCACTTTATTACAGCGTTGAAGGGAAAGAAAAAAAAAAATGCTGAAAAATAATTTGAAGAAGAAAGGGGCTTCTTAATTAATGCGACTCGGTGACGTCTGAATTAATTCTTTCATTCATTTTTTGTTTAATCTTACTGGGAAAAAATGTAAATCTTCTTAATGCATTAAAAACTAGTTCAGGCTATCGTCCATTTGTTTCAAATGGAGAATAAGTTGTGAAGATATCTTTGACTTTATTTTGTTTTGTCAATTACACGTGGTCTGATAACAGTAAAACAATAGTTTAATCAATTAATTTATTTAGTTCTTTTTTTTTTTTTTTTTTTTTTTAATACGAAAATTCTCTTATGCTGTTTAACGAAGTGAAAAGTGAAGTATTTTATGCATTTGAATTATTTTTCTTTGTTTAATTTCACAGCACTGATTTGCAAAATAAAACCCATTGTCCAATAAGTTTTTTCTTTCTTTTTTTTTTTTTTTTTTTCTATTTCTTATACCTATTTTTAAAACATTTATTTTAGTAAAAAGCAAACAAAAATGGAAAAAAGAGAAAAAGTAATAATAGAAAGACTTATTTTTATTCAAGAAAGTAAGTGGCTAGTTTTTAGAACATTTTTTTATTACTGCTTTAACCATGTAGAATTTACTGTGGAATGCCTCCAGTTATTGAAAAAAAAATCTGTTTTTTACCTGTAAGATTATTCTAATTTTTGAGTTGTATGATGAAACAAAAATATACATGATAAATTAAAAACAAATTATCAGTTCTCACAGTTTTTACACGATTATTCTTTTAACTAATATTAATTTATTTATCTATTATTAGTTAGTATACTATAGTGTAATAACTAATACTACTACTTAATAATTAACTATTAATAATTCTTTTAGCTATTTACTATTATTATTTAAATAATTATTCAATATTTTTAAGAAAAGACGAAATATCAATTAAATCATAGTTTGTTTTTGTCTAAAACTTTGGTTCTAATCAAATGAAAAATAATAATAACGTAAAATTGACTACGTTGGTACAACTATGACCATTATAGGTTATTTGCGTGACCTATCTAATAAATAAATAAAAAAAAAAAATAGGATAACTGCGACAATTTAAACCGGTACAAATATTGAGTAGTATTAAGTTTAGTAAGTATTTTAATTCATAAGTAATTCATTATGTTTACTTAATGAGTTGCAAAATATTAAGAATTATATTGTAGTTGAAAGCAATTCTTTTTCTTCTTCTTAATAATAATAATAATAATAATTAAAAAAGTAGGTAATTTATTTTATAGTTATATTTAAATTTAATAATTTTACTTTAAGAAAATCGTGTTTCTTTGCTTTTAAACTTACAATGACGAGAAACATGTTTTTTTTTTTTTTTTTTTTTTTTTTCAAAAATGTTCTATCTTTATTGAAAAAAATGAATATAAAATAAAATAAAATAATTTAGATAGCTGCGGAATGTGTACAAAATTTCATAAGTTTCATGATTTCAAATTTCGCTAGGAAAAGAAAATATTTCGAAATTTTACAGGGAAATTTCAACTTGGATGTTTAAATATTTTAATTAATTATATCTATTATTATGAGTTGTAATTTACATTCTTGAATATAAAATTTGATCGGCTACCAAAATAAACGGTACATATTCACTTAGCATTTTATTTTTCAAAAACAATATTTTTTATACATTGAAAACTAGTATGTTGTGGACATCACCAAATTTTCATTATAACATTTCATGTAACAATGCTGCCTGCTAGTTATCAGGAATAATTATTGAATTACAACTTCTCACAATAAAAAACATTACATATGCAGTTTGGTGCAATTTTAACTAACAATTGCTCAGATATAGCAGTAGGGAAAATTGCAGAATGTTGGTGATAGAAGCGCCAGCTGTCGGACGATATGTGTTCAAATTAAGTCAGTATTCTTTTTCACAATAGCCATCTTGCATATCAAGTTTGGTTCATTTATACACTTTGTAAGTTGATATATGTCTTTTTCGTACTCCGAGAAAACAGCAGCATAACAGTGCTACTTGTCGGCTGATATGCATCAAAATTAAACCAGCTTGGTGTTTCATAATGGCCATTTCACATACCACGTTTTCTGTAAATTTTTAAACGGAAGTTGAGATATAGAATATTTTTTGAAATGTTAGAATATTGCAATATCTGATAAATTTAAATGTTAGTTTCTTTCTTTCTTTTTCTTTCTTTTTATTTATTTACTTTTTTTTTTTTTTTTTTTTTTTTTTAATCGCTTATGTATTGAATATCAGGAAGTACTAAAATAATATTTAACAATGTTTATTTATTTACTTCAGTATTGTTATTACTATTAATAACGTATTATCTATTCCTGAAGAAAAAAAATAAAATAAAATTTTAATTACCGCTAATAACTTTTGAAACTTTCGAAATGTATCAATTATAAAGGTCAAGCCTCAACAGTATTAGTTTAGTTGACCTGAAAAAACTAACTCTGAATAACATTTTTAAAACATTCAAGTTAGGTTACGAAAGCTCTCTAAGAATATTTTCCCGACTTAAAAAAATACACATCAACAAGCACACAAGTCCCGCCTTTCACAATCCCCAAAGCCGGCTTTACAAACAAACAAATAGCTGGCAAATATGCAAACTGTGTGCAAACAAAAAAGTGCAGTCTAGCTTTAAAACTCCAGCTATATAATACGACTCGGCGAAATATACACAGGAGGGGAAAGATGGGAGCAGAATATCTTTTGATTGTTGGCAAAGAGGGCGATTTATTGAGCGAATGAAAGGCGGGAACATATTTTTGAATGGACGGTCGGTGAGAGTAGATTTGGCATCATTTGCATATCCGACTCTTTTCCTTTTCTCGGCCCCCCTCTTCCTGCCTCCTTCGCTCTTTCGGCGTGTTGAGAGAGTGAAGAATAGCCTTAACAGTTGTCTAACACTCAAAACAGATGTTTCTCGTGTTTTATAGATGTTTTGAATTTTTTTTTTTTTTTCTCTCTCTCTTTGAGTATTTGGAGATGTCACGAAAAATCTTTCACTCACCTTCTGATTCAGTGCGCTTTTTTTTTTTCTTTACTATATCGATTCTTTGTACACATTTTTTGTTTTATTCAAACCGTCTGATCCCCCCCCCCCCCTCTTTCTTTTTTTCATCTGTTTCTTTTATGCTTTATTCAGAAGGATAGATACTTGAATTTCGTAAATATTTCTTTCTTTTTTTTTTTTTTTTTTTTTTTTCTGAATTTTTTGAATTTTAAAAATGCATCGACGACATCGAAGAAACTGTAAAACTCTACTTTTATTACGAATTCAAAATATGATATATGATAAATTAAATAGTAATATACATAAAAGATTTAAATTTTATAAAATTAACACGATTAAATTGTTTTATTTTATCAATATTATTATTATTATTATTTTCATCGTGATGTGTCATTTTCTAAGTTCTTTTACATTAATTGAATATATTAATCTGAAATTAAAAATATGTGCACTTTTTACTTTTCTTCATAAATATTGCCTGAAAATTTCGAAAACTAAACTAAAAAGAAAAAGAAAAGAAAAGAAAAAAAGCTATTAATACTAATGTTTTTTTTTTTTTTTTTTTTTTTTTGAGGGAAAAAAGGGGGGGGGGGTTACATAAAAATTTTCTTTTAATTATCATCATAGGTTTTTTTTTTTTTTTTTTTTTTTTTTTTTTAAGCAATTTAACGGTATCTATACATAGAGAATATATTATTTACGCATCTGTCTTTTAATCAACAAAATGTTTCTTCCCTTAGCATGAATTTTATTAGTAAGGAAGTAAACTTTTAATTTAATAATTTAAGAAACTTTTAACTACAAATTCTAAAACATTGGTATGAAATATCTATTAAATTCAAGTTAACTCTTTTACACCTTCGTTTAATTTCAATAACTTATTCTGAATTGAAACCTAAAAATATCTTTTAATTGTCTCTCTTATACGTGCTAAAATTAATTACTTTATTAAATTAGATATCAACAGCAAATGAGAGACGTATTAATAAATTAATTTTGTTCATAAAACTATTTTCAGTGCGGTAACATTTTTAAAAATTTTTAACGAACTAATCAATTTCATAGAGTAAATACTAACAAAATATTCCCAGAAACTTAAGAAATTAAGAAATAATACCAGCAAGAAATTTAAGTTTCCTTATCGATTACTCTTATGTGGATTTTAATTATTACAGAACCACTAGACATTTAATAAGCCTTATTTATATTCTCTTTAAGAAAAACACAATTCTTACTTTTTTTCCCCTCCCTTCAAGATCTTGATGAAAATGAAAACTAAAATAGTAATGAAACAAATCATAATTTAATTTTGCCTACTACTCTTAATTAAAAATTTTACAGTCAGACTTATTAAAAGGTAATTAAATTATGGAGTATTTAAACGCATTAATTTACTGCTCATAATTATATCTTTTAAAATTAAAAGGGGAACCTTAGTTAAAATATATTCAATTAGATTGATTAGAGAGGTGCTAAATTTGGTTTTTGATCGCGTAAGTCTTAAAAGATGTTTTTTTTTCTTTTGCTCTGGTTATTCTTTTTGTGCGAAGTAACTAAATGCAATTAATTAATATTTTGCTTGATATTGAAATATATGATAAGGCTATTTACTTTGTGGCTATAAATTTAAATTTGCAATAATTTTGTAAATTTAAGATAATATATATATTAATTAATGCTAATTTTTAAATAGAATTTATTTGTGGAAGTCTTTCTATATAAATTAATTTTGGGAAAAAAAGTAATAATAATGAATGCCATTTAAGTAAATAAACATTTCTACAAATGCATTTCATTTTATAACCTGCTAGAAAAATTTAATCAAAAGTATAATTATTAATTATTAAAAATTTCTATACTGTCTATCATATATATATACATATTTTATGAAATTAAATACACGCTTTATTTAGTTTTAATTTATAACAATATGCTTCTTAATTATGCTTTTATCTGTTAATTTAATTTAGATTTAAATTATTTATTTATTGTTTTATTTTATTTATTTATTTATTTTTTTACAAAAGATGGAATGTAAAACTCAAAAATTAATTTTTTTACTAGTTATTTCTGGCGTTCCAATTATTATTATTATTATTCACTTATACGAAACAAATATCTTGTATAATAAATAGTAATTCAGCTTATTTCATAAAAAGAAGAAAACTTATTCATTTGCAATAAATGAAGAATGCATTCTGTGTCTTTACTATTAAATAATAATAATAATAATAATAATAATAATAATAATAATAACTCTAAAAATTATATTTTTATACTTTGTAATATGCATACAATATTATATAGTATACATTAATTTATAATTATTACACTGAAAAAAAAAATTCTGTGACTGTCATTTTGAAATTAAATTGTTGACCTAGCAAAGATAATTTCATGTCATCCAGGGAGTAATTTGCATGGGAACACAGTTCCCATACTTTTTTTTTTTTTTTTTAATGAATTTTTACATATTAGATGAAATGCATGGGAACTCATTAATTGTGCGATCTGGATCGCATTAGTACATCATTTCTGAAAAATCAAAGACCCAAATAGATTTTTTTTCCTTTTACTCATTTTAACTTATAAATATATTTGCATTTGTAATATAACTTGCTACACATTCTTTTTCATCTACATAACTTTACCAGAAAGAGACAAAAGGTTTTTCAATTTACTTACCTCACAGCAACTAGAAATAGTTAGAATTAACCATAAAAGAATACAGTTTGCACTTTTTGTTTTACAGAACAAATTGAACCACAATTTCATCAAAATATCAAGAGCAGAAAAGTGAACAGCAATTTATTTCCAAAGAAGAAAATAATCGATTGAAATAATAATATCAAATTAAAAATTAAAACAGTGTCTTGTTGATAATTTGTAAGATTTGCTTTACGCTTGGAAAACTGAAGTTAAAATTTCTCAAATTTTGCCGATAGACTTGAAAAGGTAAGAGAGGTACAAACGTAAGTTTTGAAGATTAGCCTTCCCACACTTCTTTTGTTAAAAATTAAACCTGATGTCATCCTTATAAATTATAGCACCCATTGCCAGGGAGTTCTGAAGAACCCTATTAGAATTCTAGAGCCTCTTTTTATATTATCTTGGTCAAACTCATTTAAAAATTTTTGCAAATAAATGCGAAAACAAAAGGTATGACTTTTAGTAACTATAATTTTGGTTTATAATCCAATTTTTGGAAATCAAGCGAGAATTTCTCGCAGTACAAAGGATTCATAATATTCAAATAATTATTTAACCCTTTCAGCATTAGCCGTTTTTCGGTATATCTGTTTAACGATTCATAAAATTAATACTATGCACAGTATAAATATGAAAATTTTATACAATACTCTATACATGTTTATTAATCTTATTTTTTGGAAATTAAAAAAAAAAAAAAAAAAAAACATATGTTTCAAAATTTAGTCATACCAGCCTTTCGATTTGACTATGGTTGACGGAAAAAGACGGGCTTAACGCTTATAGGGTTAAACATCTAGAAAGGTATGGGCTAGAAATTCTCGATTATTTTGTCTATCCAGGTTACTTTTTTACCTTATATGCATAGCTTGGAAATCTATTTTTCAAGCTTAGAGATTTAGAAAAGGAGTACTTAATTATTCTTTCTAGATGAAGGCGATATATTTTTGTTTCTCGGTGTATATCGTGGTGTTTTTCAAAAGATATGTTCCATGAAAAATAATTTATTTAACCTAAGTAGTTACGATTAACCGTGCTTTGAATATCTTTTTTTTTTTTTTTTTTTTTTTTTAATAAATAATTTAAATTTTCTTTAATTTTTAATTAATATGAAATATATCACATTTTACACTAGCGAAAAAATGAGAAGCACATTAGAAACGGATTATAGTGGAAGCTTATTTTTGCAAATTTTAGTTTGCGCGAGTTCAAATTTGTGTACAGTTTAAAAATATCTTGTAATTCCTGTTAGTATCTTAAAATAATAGAACTGTAAAATGTATCACTTTTTCCATAGATGAATTTTTAATGTCTTTAATTATAAACTTTTATTTTTTTGCTTATTATAATTAATCTGCCTACATTTTCACATTTTCCCCCCCTCAGTGTACCTTGATTTCTATCTGAAATATGAAAATTTCCTGTCGAGTGAAGAAAAAAGTTGCTTAATTATTCAGTCAAGCATGTTTACTGCCACAATTTTGTATTTTATTTAGCTTTATGTAATTTTGAATTCCCTCATCTACTAAAAATTTTGCTCTTTCTTTCTGTATCCTTTCTGTGAAGAAACTTTCTAAATTATAATATATGGAATTGATCTCACTCTAAACGCTTGAGATCAAACATTCCTATTCCTTCTTTTTCGAATAAATAAATAAATACATAAATAAAGCAAAATAAAATAGTATATGTATATATAAAGTTGTGCTATGTGACGTACAAAGAGAGAGCATTTTAATTTTATCTTAAATTTGAAAATTCTTCTTTCGTGTCACTTTTGTTTTCACAAATTATTTTACTCATGAGCCCGAAAATAGTATTTTTACTTGAAAAATGAACACAAATGCGTTAATATCTACCGTTTAGAAAATATTTTTATTCATCACAAAATACTTTTCGTATCAACAATTATCAGGACTTTTTCAAACCACAAAAAATAGTGGTGTAGGTGTTAAGACCGACTGACTACATGAAGGTAATGTGCCCTGCCATAGGGGTCTTTCTATAAGATTCGAACCCGATTCACGCGAGTCTCGGAGGGAACTACGAAAAACTTCGAAAACCTAAGTCGACGAGCGTGATCTGGATTCGAACACAGCAACTTCCATCTAAAAGTTTAGAGAGCAGAAATTTTCGGACATTAGTGAAGCCTACCTACAGAAGGACATATTATTTATATTTTGATAAATCTAGTATTATTTTCAAATCATTCATTTATTACATTCAGATTTTATTTTTTTTTAAAGTTGATCAACAATTTATTCTCCCTATAACTAAGTAATGAAATATTGTATGTACTATGTTTTAGTAGAATATGTATTTGTTCTTTATCACATACAAAATAATTTTAATTTATATATAAAGAAACAGACAACTTTATAAAAATGTTTGCCGTTTAAAAGTAGTCGAAATACAATAAGATGTAAACCATTTTATTGTATTTTTTTCCTTTTTTTTTTTTTTTTTTGTAATTAAGCAGCATTGTGGTTTCAGTCTTTGAGGTAGGACTTCTAGTAAAATATTTAGTCTACTTGTCTATGTGTTAGAAAAAGCATAAATTTCTTTATCCCTGCGTTTGGAAGAAAATAGGCTTTTTAATAACTTTTTTCGCACATTATTCTGGCTCGTTGTTTTTTCAGTTATTATAAGACTTTTTCTTCTTTTTCAACTACTTTTTACTCTGTTTAAATTTAGTTATTTATTTATTTCATTATGTCGAATTGTTTATGACTTTTATGTACGTATTCAGTTTTTTATATTAAGTTGTTCATAAAATTATGTATACTTATAGATATGTGTGCGTGTGCGTATATTCTGTAGATAAAATAATAATTTTGTATTTTATGACGTTTATTTTACGAAATTAATTTTACACTAAAATATCGATCATCAGTTAAGTGTGTCAGATCAAGTTTTTTATCCTTAGTAACATATTAAGCTTAATCCTTTCGCTACCAGCGTCACATATATGTGACGATCCGATTTTCTTACCTGAGCCCGGCGTCACAAATATGTGACGGGTGTTCATTATCAGTTTATGATGATTGTTTGCACCAAATCGTGTCGCACACAGACGGGTTATGTTATAAAACAATAAAATAGATACAGGATGTTATTGGTCTTAGTTAGAACGTTATAGATACATCCAACAAAAATAAATGACAGTTTGTATCATATTTAAATAAGAAGACTTCTGGGCTGTGGTGGCAGTTTTTCTCCTGAGGCTCTGGTAGTGAAAGGGTTAAGTTACAATTTATTAATATAAATATCTGATATACTCGGTTCATTTATTTGATTTCTTGTATTATTTACTTTAAAATTAGAAATTCTTTTTTAATTTAATTTTAAAATAATTAATTTATTTATAAGTTAAAAATACCACAAATAATGTAAAAATAAGACAGTTGCAGTAATATTTACGATTGAATTTTCGGTTTTTAGATAACGAACTGCTATCGGCTGTCAACGATTCCTAAGTACTCACTATCGAAAGAACAGATCGAAGTAAAGGCATGACTTGTCAAGAAAATGTCTGATTACCCCGTTCAATTGCTAGTGGTTCTAGTATTACTGTCATCTCATTATCCGCTAATTACATCCAGGTTTCATTAAAAAAGAGTTCTCAAACTCCCCTTCCTCACTCCCATTCAGCTGCCTAGAGGACAAAGAGGCACGTATTGCTTTTAGAGAGAGAGAGATGCTCTGCATTTCCAATTCCCGTCAGAGTGAACAAACACTAAAAACACGGCTGCTTTAATACCGCGCGCAAACACCTATCAAGCGTTTTATTGCTGCTTCTAGCCTCTTTCTAGACATTGCATTTTACCATAGGAGACTAATCGATCTTGTACCTAGTCTAGACGCTATAGCCGCGAGCGCACTGCCATACACACAGTTCGTATTTGTATTGCGTCTGCTTATTGTTAGACCTCTCTTTGTATTAGGGCGGGATTCTAAATCCTCTTATAACGGTATGGGAAAAAAAAAAAGTTTTTTTTTCTTTCCTTTTTTTTTTTTTTTTTTACGATTATTTTCTTTGGGGAATGAAGCTATTTTGTTTTCAGGAAGGAAAAGAAAATCATTTTTTTTTCCCCATGTTCGGTTCTTATTTCCTTAATTATTGTCGCATTCAAGAGAATAATTATGAAGAAAATTATGATTCCAGAGAAAATCTCCTCACTTAGACCGGATAACATCAGAAGAAAAAAAATAAAATAACCCTCACTTCCAGCAAAATTGTTTGTTAATGAAACGCATCATTACTTTAAGATACTAAAAATGTATCCTGATTGGTTTCGTCAGAAAGATGATAATTAATTTTGACACTTTTAGTGTACGAGAGAATGTAAATGAAATTCATTAATTGCACAAACTCGTATTTAGTTTTAATTTTTTTTAGTTTTTTTTCTTTATTTTTTTCAATTCGTTTTTAAATCTCTTTTTGTGTTCCGTGCCTAATCGAAATATTTATGTCACTGAATACCCTTGAATAAATATATTTCATTTCTTTTTATTGTTATTTTTATCTGTAATAAAAATTCACAGTTTTTTATTTCTGTATTTCGTTTTATTTTCAGATTTACTGATGGTTACAATAATTAAATTTTGTAAGTCGTGTGAATGAGACATTTTAATGTGAGAGGAAAAATGAATTTTTAAACAAACCACTATAAAATATAAATACTAAGGGGAAAAAAAAAAAAAAAAAAAAAAAAAGATCGATAAATATGTCAAACAATGAATTATAAAATCGTACGATTAGTTTAAATAAAATATCAATGTAATATTTTCAAAAACTCACACATCTCAAAAATATTAAAAACGGGAATAATAATCAGATTTTGGATTTTCAAGACTTATTTAACAATATTAAAATCTCAGACCTTTAACCTATAATTAATTCATTATTCGATAAATATAAATATGAATTACAAATGTTTAAGTCAATTGATTTAAATTATTTTAAAATTGAGTCTAATTTTATAATTAATAATAATTAAATAATGCACAACAACTAAATGTATCTTCAAAGAGTAACTAAAAGATGACAAGAGATGAACAAAAGATGAACAAAAAAGACAACTAAATGTATCTTCTTCTTTGGTATCACTGAAGGCGGATCTAGTTCAAGTATGCTTGCTGACCTACATCTGTATTTTTATGAACGCAATTTTAAATTTAAAAATCTTCAGTTTTTTAGATACATTGATGATGTTATTATTATTTCATATGATAATGGTAATATGATAATTTTAATTTTAGCTATCCCACTAATTTATAACTTGCTATAAGTTATTTAAATAATTAATTAACTTCCTTCACTCTAAAATTAACTACATAATAATAAAATATTTACTGACATTTATGATAAGCGCAGTGATTTTTGCTTTAAAATTAATAGATTTACTCATTTCAAATCACGTCTACACATTTCGGTTATGATTTAAAATTATATATATATGCATATATTATACATACATAAGGTGGAAGATGAGTGGGCAGTAGAATGATTACGGAGGATGGGTGGCGTTATTTGGCTTGGTTGGTTGGATGTGTAGCTGAAACAATATTGAAAAAAAAAACTTAGAAGGAAAGTTGCATTCGCTGTGTGTATCGTTATTATTATTATTATTATTATCATTATTATTATTTGTTCTTGTTGTTGTTGCTGTTGTTGTTCACTCTGTTATCATGCGTCCTGATTATGGATGATCCTATACTTATTTCAAATATCTTTGTAGTATTTTATTATTATGATCTGTCATCATTAATTACAGATGTGCAGAGTTATAATATTTTAAAATATAATATAAATCTTTGAATTAGTTTAAATAAATTTGAATTATAAATATCAATCGTTATATTAAATCATAATATTTATGTATGATTTAGTTCCTATAAAGTTGGTCTATAAATACCAGTTAACTATATATATATTTTTTTTTCACCTAATAATATAAAAATTTTCATCTTAAAATTTTCTTTCTTATCATATGATCTTGCAGAGGTTTTGGGGATAGTTTGGAGCCAGTAAAACTTGTTTAACCCGCTCCACCCATCGTAAGCCGTGGAGGTCTCTGCTACTTTTATTGTTACTACAGTTTCATTTGTTTGGATATTGCCCTTGTTTCACATAGTTTTCAGTTCTTATATTAAATACATGCATTTATTTCTTATATCATATAAACAAATATCATGAATTTTGTATAAATTTATTTGTTTAAACAATATTTTAAGATGTAACATATCTACAGATAGGTTCATAATTTAAAAAAATTTCTTTTTTTTTTCCCTTTAAAAAATTAAAAAAAAAAAATTGTTTTGACATTTATTATCCATTTGTACGTTTTAATAATAACTGAATATTCAACTTAATCTTATACTAAAATTTTTTACCCGAAAGAAGATGATTTAAGCTTTAAATTAGAGAAGCTATTTAATTGGTATAGTAAGACCCCGCTTAAAGCTGTTTCATTTAGCGCTCTTTCGGTTTAGTGCTCTTTTATTTCCCCTGTGGATTTCCCGAAATTGCTCGCAGCAGTACAGGGATTCCCTGAAATTGTGCGCGCGCTGTTTCGCATTACGCTCTACTTTGATGGAACGTATCCCCCGCGTTAAGCGGGGTCTTACTGTACTGGTATTAGGCGTAAAGCCGATCGACTGCACTAGGGTCCTAGGCCTGGGGAGTGCCCTGCATGGGGATCTTTTTAAGGGGTCCTAGACCACATTACGCAAGTTTTGTAGAAAACCACAAAAAACTCCGAACGGCTAAGCCGACGAGCGCGACCTGGGATCGAACCTAGCACCTCACGTCTATCAGCTTAGAAGACAAAATCTCTCGGCCGCTGGTGAGTCTAGAAGTTATTTAAAATGCAACACGAACTGTTATATTTTAATTCATATTTATGCTTTTCATACAAATAGAAATCTAGTTAAATAAAAATATTTAAGCAACCAAAACAGATTTAGACGACATATCTGCCTCTTTATATACTTTCATAATAAATAGTGAATTTGCATAAAGCAGTAATATTACTATTTAAAATTACTTTTCAATTAAATAAATTCAAACAATTTTACCGAACGTAAGAATAGAGAAATTTTTAATGTTATATCTAGATCTTAAAATTTAAGAATTCCATAAGTCTTATTTAAACATTAAAATCCTAATTATGCGATACTAAATACATAATAATTAAGCAAAATCGTTTGTCATTAAAAAATTGATAAATAATTGTACAATAATTTAATGCTACAAATTAAGATTAAAATAAGCAAATTATTTCACTAAATAAAACCTTCAAAATTTTTTCGTACATTAGTTCTATCTATAATAATTGTCATTATTCTCTAAAATATATCAAAGGTAAGCGTATAAATCCATTCATATACGCAACTAAAATACATATATAACTAAAATACTATTTTTGTATCAATTATTAGCTTTCTTTACATCTTTTCTAATTGCATATATTGCACAAAATAAATATTACATGTGGTAAAATTATGAATGAATTTTGGATATAGAAAATTTATGATCTACCTTTCTGAAATTACAGGAATATATTCAATCTTCATACGTTAGAAGCTATGTCGCGAAAAATTTTATTTTAAAAATAAATGTTATTTAGAATTATTTGAAAATATAATCATCGAAGTAATATGTTTTTCCATACTAAATAAACATAAATTAAGTAAATTCATTTGTAATGCATCTAAAAGATACGCGAATTATTCTTTCCGAAATTTTACTTTTCTATCAACTGCCAAGGGATCTTCTGCTACAAATATGTGATGCAGTCATAAGAGAGTTTTCATATGTAGGAAAAATTCAAATTTTCTGTGATAAGTTCTTAAAGCTTATTGTTTTCATGAATAAAATAATTTTTCGTCGCACGCATACTTTCTTTCTTATGTTTCATTATTTTTAATATTTTATAATTTCGTTGCATAAGACTTCAAATTTACAACCCGTTGCATAGGTGAACACATTTACACTGAATAAAGCAAATAACTAAAAATTAAGGCTGGGAGTATATTTCTTGCATTTTTCGTACTTAATGCATAATGCAAATTTTTAAAATAGATTATTAGCAGAAATTTGTTTATTTATGTTACGCATGGAATAAGCAATATATGAAATTAGGAATATAGCTTTCCGTATGAAGCGCGCTCTTTTTTTTAAATTTAAGTAGAAGTAACTAATATTTAGATAAAAATAGCATTAATCATTTTTGTTTTATATCAAATAAGAAGTCATAGTTTTGTTACTATGGGTTATTATTTTGTTATTATATCAAAACACTAAAATGCACAAAAAACCTTATATTAAATTATTGCGGAGAAATATTACAATGAAAACTTTGCTAGCAAGCTCTAAAAAGAAAAAAAGAAATCGATTTTAATTAATTAAGCAACATCCCTCACCAGACAAATCAAAGTACGCAACATGGAATTACTAATGCAAACTGTACTTGTAACTACTTTTTTTATGACTAAGAGTTGTTATTATTTAAAATCGAAATATTGTTACGAAATTTTAACAAAATCATATTATTATTTAAATATTCTAGTTTTTATTTTGTTTTATTTTTTTTAACGCTTCCCATTGACTTTTTTACTTTCTTCTATATTTAATAGAAGAAAGTATTGGATTCGAAAAAAATTTCCACTTCCGGTTTTTGACGAATTTGCACGTTTTGAGAGGTCTAGAACACGATTTGGCTATTTTTAGAAAATGTCTGTCTGTCTATCCGTCTATGTGTGTGTGTAACAAAAATTTTGTGACAGCTGTATCTCCGGAACTACTGTTCAGAATTACATATAAATTCATATATAGGTGCACCTTGACCTAAATTAGTGCCTATCAACTTTTGGTGTCAACCGCTCAACAGGCAGCACTGCTATACAGCGATATTTGCAATTTCAGAGGCGGCTATATCTCAGGTTTTATTGCGTATAATCAAACAAAACTTTATATGTGAGAAGACCATTATGAGATATTATGCTAATTCAGTTTGAATGCTTATCGGTCTGCAGGTGGCGCTGCTATACAGTGATTTCCGCAATTTAAGAAAACGCTATATCTTCGGAACTACTGCACAGAATTGCATATAAATTTGCATGTAAATGCACCTTAACATAAATTAGTGTCCATCAACTTTTGGTGTAAACCGCTCAACAGGTGGCGCTGCTACACAGCGATTTCCACAATTTAAAGGAAGGCTATATCTCAGGTTCTATTGCGTATCATCAAACAAAACTTGATATGTGTGCAGGACATTATGAGACATTATGCAGACTGATTTTGCATGCTTATCGGCCAATAGGTGACTCTTCTATACTGCAAATTTCATCGATAATGGGATGGCTATATCTCAACGTCGAGGCATATTAACTGTATGAAATTTGATATGTGAGATAACCATTATAAAAACGCATTTTTTAAGATGCTATTTATAGACGATAAAACTGTCTTTCTTTGGATATTTAGTGTTAGATTTCCCTAAGACGAAAATAATTTGCATTCATCATGTTAAATAATTGTAATAAATAATAGTTTTAATAAATTATTCGCGCGTAGTGAATTTGTACAGGAAAATATAGAAGAAAATCATGTGGTGGCCACAACATACTAGTTTTCCATGACTCAAAAATAATTTCAGACAAATTTGAAATAAATAAGTTTTCACTGAAAACGAAATTATGTGGTAATTTATTAAGTTAGCTAAAATAAATTGTTTTTACGTAATTTTTTTTAAATCTATTTTATATAAATTCAAATTTTGTGATAAAATATAAATAATGTGTAATTTAATCAATTTTTATGCTAGACAGTTAACTTAAATATTTCCTTTCCCTTCTAGGAGACAAATACCTAGTCTTCCTTGTCGTCAATTTTAGATTTTACGTTGATGCTGCATACATTTTAGAAAATGGGTTCTTGATGAACGGACAAATGACGTGCCCAAAGGTAAGGATTTTTTTTCCCCACTAATCTGTAAGAAACTAGATAATAAATAAAGAAACTGATACATTTCTTAATACTACGAAAGAAACATGAAAACGCAATTTTAAAATTTCCTTCCCTTTTTTGAATATACGTAAAAATGTGATAAAATTGGTAAGATATTTTTTTTTTTTTTGGGGGGGGGGATTTATTTTAATTAAATTTAAAATAAAATATATTTAAAAGTTAGAACACTTAAACATTTTTCTTTAAAAATAATCAGCATTTTTCGATTAACTCTCACGGCTTTCTAATGTAAAAATTAGCAGAGATTTTTTAATGTGTGATTAATTAATATTAATTTTTGTAAATACATGTTAACCATTTTGTTGCATTCACGCCTACCCACGCTTCATTCACCGTAAAATTTGTGAAACGATAGCTGACAATCGTGTTAATCCCATTCAACTTAAAATCTAGCTTTTGTTTGACATTTTCAATTATTTTAAGTTTTTCTCTCAGTATATAGATATGTACGATTTATAATTTATTAAACCAATATTTTTGCAATTATTTCCCAAATTGTCCATATAAAATATGTAATATTATCATGAATTTGTAATTAATGTTATCTAAATGACTAGGTACTAACACATTTTCGACAGAATTCAAATATAGAGGAATCGCTAGTAGTAATTTATTAATTAATTTATTTATTTTACTTATATGTAAGTTAATGTATTGATCAATAATAAAACTGTACAGGAGAAAAATCATTCTGTATTGCAATAAATAAATTTCTAAATATTCGTTTTTCGCTTTAGTATAACAATTTTAAAATTTAAATTCTGTAGTTTTGTAATAAATGAGTATTGGTAAGGAAACAAATTCATTAGATTAGAAGAGGTTGTTGATAGTTCAACAGCAGTTTAAAAAAAAAAAAAAGTAATAATTTCGTTCTAGAGCACTTTATTATTTAATCTAGATACTTCCATAAGTAATAATAAAAGACGATGGCAAAATGCTTCAATTAAAATTTATTATTTTTTATGATTTAAAAAAAATAATTCAATTAATACGTGTTAAAAAAATGAAAGCTTCTGAAATAACTAGTATGCTGTGGCCTACACAAAACTTCTACTACATTATTCTAAATAACAGTACCGCCTACTATGTGACATGTAAAATAATAATAATAATAATAATAATAATAATAAACATAGCTCCTCAAAATTAACATTTAATATATTCAATTTGCTGCAATTTTCATCAACAAGTGCTAAAATATACCCATTTGAAAAAAAAAAAAAAATAAAAATAAAAAATCACAGAAAGTAATAACAGCATCACACCTTCCGGCCATTATACACCCACATTGTATCAGTATAAGATTTACTTAATGTCCATCTCATATACGAAATTTGGCGCATTTATGTAACATAGAAACTGAAATATAAGCTTCCTGCAAATGCAAAATATTGCAATATAGCTGCACCACCTGTCGTCCCATATGCACTCAAATTGAATTATATCAACATAGTTTTATGTGATATCCTTCTGACATGCGATGTTTGGTTCACATATATACTACAGAAACTGAGATGTGAAATGGAGGATATCACGATATTAGTAGTGCTTCCTGTCTGTTGAGTGAACTATCCCAAAAGCTAATCAGCGCACATTTAAGTGAAGGTCTAACCAAATATAAGTTTGGTTAATTTCCGTGTTTGGTTCGTGAGATACAGCGTTTAAAGAATTTTTATAATACACCGACATTTTTCAAAAATAAACGAATCACGATGAAGATATCTAAAAGCGTGTAAATTCGTCGAAAACCAGCAACAAATTTTTTTCTATATAAATAGAAAAAAGTAAAAATAAAGTACTATATATTTATGTTATTAACATTGTCATATACATTGTCATACATTGTCATACATTATATCTACTTCTCACTTAAATTTTCATATTTGTAATTAATGCGATAGAAAATGTAGAAAAAAAAAAAAGTTAAAAAAAAAAAGAAAGAAAGAAAGAAAGAAAAAGAAGAAGAAAACTGATTTTTTTTTTTTATAAAAATTCGTTCAAGTATAGTTATAAATATGGACCTATAAATATGAAATACACTTTTAGATACTTTATGTCTAAAAAAACTAGTGATCTATAATGCTTTATTAAACCTAAACTTAATAGTTTTCTTTTTATGCATTATAATCAATAATACATTTTTCATATATATTATCTTACAATCTTCATTTTAACTTTTTCATAGACTCATGTAATTTTTAAGAATTTTCTAAATTACACGAGTTAATAACAATATATATATATATATATATATATATATATATATCACCTAAGCTTGCGTAATATTAATAAACTATATAGTCTAAAGATGCTTTAGTTTCGTAGTACGGCAAGTTAATGAATATTTCCATTTAATGTTTTATATTATAATTAATGAATTTTATAACTGATATATACATGTATGATGTATATATATATATTATATTGTTTCGTTTGTTATGCAGGCTGTTGGTTAATAAATTTGGTTTCTTTAAATGTGTGTATTTCATCCCCTGATGATTTTTTTCGCCTTTCTGGGCTTCTCCTACATAGGGAAATTTTTCATTCTTATTGGTCTTCGTGGTTTTGGTGGTCTTGTGTCTGTTGCTGGCTGCTGGCTTCTACTACGCTTGATAAATCATTATTATATATATATATATATATATATATATATATATATATATATATATATATATATATATATATATATATATATATATACAAGTTTTTCCAGTTTTTAATAAATGCAAAAATATATGCAAAGTTTATTATATAAAGCTCCTTTTATGACATTTTAGAATGCTTTCTAAAATAAAGAATAAAGCCCGAGAAATTTTATTTATAGCAATTTATTAAGTTAATCGAATGATATTAATTCCAGATTCTATAATAATTCTAGATATCTAAAATCTAGAATGATACTAATTCTAGTTTCTATAATAAATATAAATGCTAATACAGGTCTTATGATGCTATAGAATCACGTAAAATCTTTATACATGCATTTACAAAAATTTTGAGAAATATTTTTAATAGTACTGTACTTACTTGCATAATATACAAGACAAATAATTCAGAAGCGACTTCAAAATGCCTTTCAAAAACACTAGATGTATTTCAGAACAATATAAAATTGACATTTCCATGTTTTTAAATATCTTTAATTGAAAATTCTATATTTCCATATTTGTTTTTATTTAACTATTTCAGAGCAATTTAGTTAATGTTTTATTCTCATTTTCAGAAATCGCCATGCAGTTGATTATCTAGTAATTTTAAAATTACCAGTAAAAACATAGAGAAATGTTACATATATTAAACTGAGCTATATTACGCAAGTTTCCTGTAATGAAACAATTTCATTCTCTAATGAAAGTTGGTATAAAAACAGCCGTAGTTGCTGACTTTTTAAAATTTATCTAGAAAATATAAAAGTGGGTACTGAAAATATTTAGACCTTGCTTAGACGGCATTTTTTATATTTTATTTTCTTCGTTTTATTTAAACCCATCTGGTATTTTATTATGCTCAGACTTAGACGCTGATCGAAACCAGACAAGATAAAATTTTTCGTCTAGAAATATATAAAGCGCTTAGGTCACCTTTTTATGCATCATAAGCAGTTTTTTGCTGCTTTACTGCATATGCGCTTATTGCTTTCATTATTATTATTTGATGAGATGAAATAATTTTGGGGGGATTAAAACAAGTAACGGGAAAAAAAATGCATTTTACGTTGTTTGTAACTGATACTTATTTTAATAAATAATTTAATTTTGAAGTATACTTAAATTTATTAGTAATACCTTTAGTGCACTGCTAGAAATAATGACTTAATTAAGGGAACACATTGTTTAATAATTAATTCTAAAAAAAAAAAAGGTGTATACTTGTCATTGAAAAACTCAAGTTTTAACCATATTTGTTAAAAAAAAAATTATACTAACAAAAGTAAAAATGCACGATAAAATGCTACAGTATTAGACAGATTCCCATTCTAAAATATATTACCCATAATCACCCATCTAAAATATATTACCCATAATCACCCATAAACTATAAAATAATTTATTGATGACGTTATATTCTTTGTGTGTGTGTTTGGTGGGAAGGGGGGGGGATTATAATTATTAAATAAAATTTTCTTCTTTCAACATCTTTAAATTAAATTGTGCTTTTTTAAATATGCAATCTTCAATTGCTATGGTTGTATTTTAAATTTTTAATAATTTATATCATGATCTATTTCCTGATTTTTTTCGCATTGTTACGATGAAAAATTATTTATATATTTATATATGTAAATATTAAAACCTTTTCAAACATAACACAGGAATTAATAAATTCATAAAGTGAAGAAGACTATAACAATTAATAATAAATAATTTCTGTGTGGAGAGATACTAGAGAATAAATCACAAAATAACACCATTAAAGAAGAATTTAAACGACCTTAAAGAAGGGAAAATGAAAGTATATAAAGCGTACAACCCAGAAGGAATGTCTGAAAAAATGGATGTAAATTTTCGATTTACGAAAAAAGTGTAAACATAATACTTTTCTTAACTGCACGGAATAATTACACCTATCAAAACAAAGTATAATTATTCAAATATAGCATTTCATTCAATAAAGAATTATAATTCATCTGCCAAAAATAATTCTAGGACATCCCTGCAAATATAAATTCAGATCAAAAATATAAAACGACATAGCAATTAAAAATATTGATTTAATTATTAAACTGAATAAATTTTATAGCGTTGTAATGATCAGAAATCATGAAGGAAGACCTGAATTAATATAAACAATTACATGTAGTAGTGAAGCATTATCCAAAGTAAAAAATATTGAAAACGTAATAAATGTAGAAAAATAATTTTCTTAAAAACTGCTATATCTTTATCAAAGGTAATTATAGCAGCAAGGTAATAAAAAATGAGTTGTTTCTAAGACATTGATATATGAGATGATATAAAATCGCAATCATTTCCCCAACAACTCAAATGTTTCAACAACAAATTAAAAGACATTTAAAATATAAAAAAATATAAAGAAAAAGAAACGAAAAAATTACCAAACATTATTTATTTGTATAATAATTTACACTAAACAAAAATAAGTTATTAGTAATGAACATGATATAATATTAATATAAGGGACAATAAAATAAAACTTTTTAAGCAGAGTTAACGTAGTAATAAATGAAAAAACAAACATTTAGATTATTCATAAATAAAAGTAACTTCTTACAATTATATAGCGAAAAATATATAACTTTATACTGTAAAATTGCCTATAAATATATTACCATATAACAATCATTTTTACGATGATATATAAATTATTTAGAAAAGAAGAGATAAGTTGAGCGATTTTAAATATATCAGCAATTATATTAAGAAATATTTCATATTATTTAAAGACACTAATTAATATTAATTTCAATATGATATAATAAATTAACTGTTATCTTAAACGCTGTCATAAATAATCCTACCTTTTTAAGTATAGAATTACTGTGATGTTAATTTAAACTTATCTTATTTATAAACTACTTTTGTAAGCCCCATTTTAAAGAATTATTAATAATAAAATTGTTACAATGTACTTCGAGTCAAATAGGTGCATAGAATGAAATGCATGGGATCAAAAATTAGTTGATAATAAAACTGTTCCAATGTACTTCGAGTCAAATAAGTGCGTAGAAAGAAATACATGGGATCAAAAATTAGTAGCTACTTGAAATGTAGTTTAATACATTCAACATATATATATAATACATTCAACAACCCATCCATCCAATCAAGCCAAACATAACTACACTATCTCTTAAATCCTACATCCCCCCCCCCCACCCCATATATATATATAAGAGAGAGAGAGAGTTTTACAATATAAAATATTTTAATAAAATATCCTTAAAAAATTACAGTATATATTTACATATTTCTGCATTTAATTAAAAATGCATTCATTTCTGTCCCTTAAGAGGCCTCTCTACTTATTGTCCCCAGAAGCCAGAGCCAATGTTATTCTATGGAGAATTTCGCCCCTTTATAACTTATTAACTAATATATATTTTTAAATTCCGTTTTCCCATTCAGAAACTTCACAACTATTAAACAATTTATGGCTTTCTAAAAATTATTATTTGAAATTTTTAATATTTTATTTTGAGGTTGTAAAATGCGAATTTTCACAGTAGGAAATTTTTCATTTTTGAGCTTAAAAATGAAAACTTAAAAATAAAGAAAATCAATTTTTAGAAAGCGATAAATTGTTTAGTAGGTGGGAATTTTCAGAAAGTGAAAACGGAATTAAAAAAATATGTAGTAGTTAATGAATAATAATGGGTCAAAATTTCCCACAGAATAACATTGGCTTCGGCTTTCAGAGACGATAGGTAGAGAGTCCACTTAATATTTCCGAGTATTTACGTCTCAATTTTAAATAATACATGTACACATTTTCTCAGTATCTACAAAAAATATTAATAATTAAAGTGTAGGCTAAAAAAAGTTTATTTTCAATGCAATAAAAAAGAATGGCTACGTTATAAAACTGTCGTTTAAACTTCAATTCAAACATTTCGCCATATGATCATATATACGATATTTTACAATATTATATTATCATTTTTTGTAGTATTTTAACAGTGCAACATATATTAAGTCACTTTTATAAATTATGGAATTATTTTCTACAATAATCAAAACATATGAAATAAAATTTTATTACACAAAATTAGAAATACATTCAGCAAGTTAAACATTTCTGTACCACGGAAGTCATTAATTTTATTTCGAGTTATTTTTCTCTTAGGTTGATTATCTTAGATGCGATTGGTTTATTGTGCTGCTAGTTTTATAACACTTAAAATGCAAGTTTAAATTTACGATTTAAATAAATGGTCGTATCGACAGAAATCAAAGGCATCTTTCAGAAATTACTCACATTTTTATGCGCATATTTTCAACTGATTTTTTCTTCTCCCACAGCACTCGTAATATTTTCGATTATCCAAGCGTTTGAAAATATTTTCAACGATTAAAATAATGGTAATCTATCCAACATAAACCAAAAAACTTATCGCCACATTAAACAAAAATACATGACAGCACAAAAAATTATTACATGTTTTTAAGTATGCCGGCTATTTAGGAAATTAATAATATTTATCATAATATTTATCACTCAAACACAAATAGATGTCATTATGTAAAGTGATACCAAAAAATATGTATAATGAAGATCAACCGGATAGTACCTGATGTTGCTTAAGTGATGAAGAAAAAAAAAAGTTCCTACCCCCTTCTACCTATCACTGTGGAACGTTTAAAAGCCCCTAAGAAGAAACAATTTACGCAAATTATAAGCACAGGCAAAACCGAAGGAATTATGGATCACCTCTTGTCGTCACATTTTTTTTTCTTTTTTCACTTCTGCCTTCTCCTGCCCCCCTCGCTTGCTCCTGGGGGTGTTGTTAAATGAGTTGAAGGAGCAAGGGGAAGAGAGAAGGACGTCGGGAGACAGGGATAGGGAGGAGGAGGACCGTTTAAGTGTCGTGTAGCGGCCACGGTACAAGAAAACGGTGGGCATAATCTTCCTGTAAACAAACTCCGCTTAAAAAGGGCTCGTTAATAATCCACAAATTGGGTGGGTCAAAAGGTGGGGAAGGAAGGAGAGATTTATTTAAAGAGCAAGAAGAGGGTGCCAGAAGGTAAAGTGGGGAAAGAAGGAAAAAAAATCTTATATGGTAATAAGTGAATGATAAGAGTCCGATGTTTGGTGGAGAAGCCAGAATCTTAATGCTCTGGCACAGATTGCCAAAAGATAGATGATTGTGGTACTCTTATTACTGCTACGTTAATGATCTTGATCGTCGGGCTTTTTTTTAAATGCTTTTTTTTCGCCTTCTATTGTCCTTGATTATTTTCTTTGCAAGGAAGTAATTCAGATAATCGTGGGATGAAGGCATGGGTAGTTAATATTTACAAATGAATGTCGTTTTCTCTTATTTCAAAACAATTTGCTTTTTTATTGATTGCGTATCACAAATGAATGCACGAAGAGTTAATGTCTGAGCAGTAATTACTTGATTATTTTTGACTTCTTATTCGGTTCCAGATTGTTTTTATTTTTTCCTCCTTGAAATATCATGCTTACGTTTATAAAACAAAAATAATTACATCTAAAGAAATCAACTTCTTCATTCATTTTTTTTAATTTAAGCAGTTTTTGTGAAAAATGATATAATAATACAGTATATGTACAAATATCCTACATTAGCAACTGGCATAAACAAAAAGCTACTGTATATGAAAAGGGCTAATATTAATATTATTAAGGGATAAAATTAATATTAATGTAATTTAGGAAATAAAATATTTTCTACACTATAAAAGATAAAAACATTTAATTGAAAATTTGTATTTTAATATATATATATACAATATATATTCCAATCGCATGAGAAAATCACAAACTCTTACAGAATAACAAGAATCATGAATAACATAAAAAGAAATACAGTAAGAGAAAAATGTCAATGTCTCATCAGCAGGTGTCTCGCACTGCAATATCTCTTCACCTCGGAGT
Organism: Salticus scenicus; assembly: GCA_963930645.1. Classification (NCBI taxonomy): domain Eukaryota; kingdom Metazoa; phylum Arthropoda; class Arachnida; order Araneae; family Salticidae; genus Salticus; species Salticus scenicus. The sequence continues at coordinate 176,992,436 of OZ005656.1, read as the reverse complement.
CCCCTTGCAGAGCCGAGTATCCCGACAAATGGTTCCTGTCCATAATTTTATCTTTCCCACAGAGTGGGCAATTTGGGCTCAAATAAAAATTGTATTTTAATATTGCGAGAAATATATATTCTATTTCAGTTCTATGAAAAGTATCAATTTTTACTTTCATAATAGTATTTCAATAAAATCTTAATCAAGCTAATATTCAAGTCACTTTTCTATTTCTCTTATAAAAGTCGTTTTATGCTATTAAAAATTATTATCTAATTTTCCATTTCTATATTTAAGAAACCTCACTTATGTGGACTTGGCACCTTTGTCTTGGTACCATTGAATGTTTCACATAGAATCTTATATTTCCATTTAATATTTATAATTTCAATTCAGTTAGGTTTATTCAATAAAATAAATATTAAGACAATGATTTTTATGGCCTTTATATATATATTTTTTACATATTTGAAATTTTTAAATTGCGTTTTCTCAGTTTTCATTTTTTTCATGAATTCATGAAATGAAAAATGGTAAATCTTCTAGAGATAATAATTCTAGACTTAATAAATTTTTTTAGATATGTAATAAAAACCTAATTTAAGAAATTAGAGATAGATTTTGAAATATCTTTAAAAAAAAAAAAAAAAAAAAAAAAGTAAAACTATAGCAAAAACCATGTTTATTTGCAACATGCGCTTTTTATTTTTATTTATTTATTTATTTTTCTAAAACTAATTATTAAATTTGAAAATTCATCCCTATTTACTTTAAGTTGGTTCTTTATAAACATAAAAAAAAAAAAAAAACTTTTTATTGATTATCTATAGAAGTTTTAGCAATTTGACGATGAAAAATTCATGAAAAAATGCAAACTCAGAAAACGCAGTTTAAAGAATTTACATCTATAAAAAATATATCAAAAACTATAAGAATGACTGCTTAATGATATATTTTATTTAAAATGTATATATATTAAATGAAAATTTTTTAAACCTCTTTAAGAAATTATAATTATTTATTTTTTTATTTTTTTTTTTTTTAATAATACTTGACAATGATATTTGTTATTAAATTAATAGGTACCAAGATATAAATATTGTCATTATAAACATTTGCAAATTGAATCAGCAAAATGCTTCATTATGGTCCTCTTTTATATTAAGTTTTGTGCAATTATATACAATAGAATCTGAGATATAGACTTCCCGTTCACAATGGAAATTGCAACACAGAATCGCCACCTAATGGCCGATATGCACCCAACTTTAAACTGCATAATATTTCACAATGTTCCTCTATCAAATCAAATTTTGTTCAATAATACGCAATAAAACCTGATATAAATTTTCCTTATATGAGAGAAATCACAGTATAGCAGCACCACCTGTTCAGAGATTTGCACCAAAAGTTCGTACGCGCGACTGGTGTCAAGGTGCAATTACATATAAATTTATATGCAATTCTGTGCGCTAGTCCCTGTGATACAGTCGCCACAAATTTTGTCACACACACACAGACAAACAGACAGAAAAAGAGACTGACAAATAAATATTTTATAAAAATGATCAATTCATGTTCTGGATTTCTCAAAACGTGCAAATCTATCGAAAACTGAAAGGTGAAAATTTTTACGAATCCAATACTTTCTCCAATTAAATATTGATACAAGTAATAATTAAAAAATTGTTGAACATAATATAAAAGCTTTTTGCTCCAATATAAAATTTATCTTGGTAAAAATCTATTCTGTTTATAAAACATATCGAATTTTTATCATTCAGTAAATTTGTAAATATAGAACAAATTAATTTATTTTTTAAAGAAAAACTTCATTAAAAATTAATCAGCATACGCAAAGAAAAATATACTTTACCATATCATTTACCTCATTTTTGCATGATTAAAACAAATAATGTCGATTTATTTTCCTACCTTATAGAATTCAGGTTTTTTAGTACATTGTTTAAAAATCATTATTTGACACAGCAGAAAACAGAATAACCTAGAAAATTGTTCATGTTTTTAAAGTCTCTCCATTATATATAAAAAATAAAAAAAAAAATTCTATAAGTCAATATAAAAGAAACTAATTTTACTAGAACCATTTAAGTTTGCTTAGGGAAAGTAATTTATTTTACTCTTTTATCATAACATAAAGCTTCGACGATCCACTTCATATGGAATTTTATTTTGTAAAGTACAAATTAAAAAGAAATCATTTTATACCGCAAAAATCAATTAAAATCGTTTATTTATATTTAATTGTTCATAAGTTTTTTTTTTTTTTATCGTTTTTATGAAGAGTATCAGCCCGCTAATCCACTAATAGAAAAGAATTTAACAAAAGAATGAATTTAACACAATGCATTATATTGGAATATTTCAAATATATTTGCCAATAAATGTAATATAATAAATGTTAATATACCACACAAACTTGAAAAGCTTGATGCATCCTGCATTTTCAATAGTAACATTCCTTTTTCAGTGAAAATTGTGTTTAAATGCACTTGACAGAAAATTTCGCTAATTTCATTATCAAGTGCCATAATTCCCATAAAGTCCACCTTGAGGTACTGTTTCCAAAAATCCCCCACTCATAATCCTCCTCAGTTCACCTAATTTAAAGGAAAAAAGTTTTTTATTTTACTTCAGCAAGCAGCTGTTTACAAAAGAATACCCGCGCGCTAAACGCCGTTTGTTAGAATCGGAAAGTTATCAAATGAATCCTGGGAGAAAACAAAAGAAGCGGCCACCTAATTGCCTGTGAGCTAATAAAATGTGGCCCTAGAGGCCCCCGCCAAGACAGAGAATCGACAAATTGAAGATAGTGACGGGGCCTTAATCTAATTTTTGCGGGACTCCTTATTTTATTGGGAGTTTTAATTTAAATTGAAATTTTCGCTGTCGCCACATTCATCTAGTCAAGAGAGAGGGAAAATTTAATTCTATAATTCCCGGATGAAATCATATTTCATAGCTTTTTAGATTTAAGAAGTGAAGAAATGTCGCTGCATATTACTTCATACGCTTCAAAATTTTGAGGAAAATCATTTCAATCTGCTTAAATTTTGGTGGCTGCATGGAAAAATTTTCGAGGAAAATGAAATTGTTAACATAATTATTTAGACTGTCGAATTGATTATTGCTTTATTTATTTGTTTTTCCTTTCTAAGTTCAATAATTAAATGCTATGTCAGTCAAATGTTATAAGTATTATAACATTAAGAATGTTCTGAAATTAATCGCATATAAAAGTAGATATAGATGTAATTACATTTTAAAAACTCGTGGAAAACATTTTCAGTTGTTTTAAATTTGGAAGATTTAAATAAAAATGTTATCATTATGTTTATGTAAATGATTTATATATATACATTTTTTTTTTTTTTTAATTAAATAATATATGTTAAATATGTTTATGTTTAAGTAAATGATTTGTGATTTTCTTTCCTTTCTATTTTTTTTTTATTATATAATATATGTTATATATGTTAATAAAATCCTGTATGATTTCAATTAAATTCTTAAATTTATATTACACCTGCCAATTATGCTAATTTATCCGTAATAGTGTTAGGCCCAGCCTTTTTTTCACATCAGTATATTTGTAGAATAATTACACTGCGCTGAAAAAATGGAAATTGCAACACAGAATCGCCACCTAATGGCCGATATGCACCCAACTTTAAACTGCATAATATTTCACAATGTTCCTCTATCAAATCAAATTTTGTTCAATAATACGCAATAAAACCTGATATAAATTTTCCTTATATGAGAGAAATCACAGTATAGCAGCACCACCTGTTCAGAGATTTGCACCAAAAGTTCGTACGCGCGACTGGTGTCAAGGTGCAATTACATATAAATTTATATGCAATTCTGTGCGCTAGTCCCTGTGATACAGTCGCCACAAATTTTGTCACACACACACAGACAAACAGACAGAAAAAGAGACTGACAAATAAATATTTTATAAAAATGATCAATTCATGTTCTGGATTTCTCAAAACGTGCAAATCTATCGAAAACTGAAAGGTGAAAATTTTTACGAATCCAATACTTTCTCCAATTAAATATTGATACAAGTAATAATTAAAAAATTGTTGAACATAATATAAAAGCTTTTTGCTCCAATATAAAATTTATCTTGGTAAAAATCTATTCTGTTTATAAAACATATCGAATTTTTATCATTCAGTAAATTTGTAAATATAGAACAAATTAATTTATTTTTTAAAGAAAAACTTCATTAAAAATTAATCAGCATACGCAAAGAAAAATATACTTTACCATATCATTTACCTCATTTTTGCATGATTAAAACAAATAATGTCGATTTATTTTCCTACCTTATAGAATTCAGGTTTTTTAGTACATTGTTTAAAAATCATTATTTGACACAGCAGAAAACAGAATAACCTAGAAAATTGTTCATGTTTTTAAAGTCTCTCCATTATATATAAAAAATAAAAAAAAAAATTCTATAAGTCAATATAAAAGAAACTAATTTTACTAGAACCATTTAAGTTTGCTTAGGGAAAGTAATTTATTTTACTCTTTTATCATAACATAAAGCTTCGACGATCCACTTCATATGGAATTTTATTTTGTAAAGTACAAATTAAAAAGAAATCATTTTATACCGCAAAAATCAATTAAAATCGTTTATTTATATTTAATTGTTCATAAGTTTTTTTTTTTTTTATCGTTTTTATGAAGAGTATCAGCCCGCTAATCCACTAATAGAAAAGAATTTAACAAAAGAATGAATTTAACACAATGCATTATATTGGAATATTTCAAATATATTTGCCAATAAATGTAATATAATAAATGTTAATATACCACACAAACTTGAAAAGCTTGATGCATCCTGCATTTTCAATAGTAACATTCCTTTTTCAGTGAAAATTGTGTTTAAATGCACTTGACAGAAAATTTCGCTAATTTCATTATCAAGTGCCATAATTCCCATAAAGTCCACCTTGAGGTACTGTTTCCAAAAATCCCCCACTCATAATCCTCCTCAGTTCACCTAATTTAAAGGAAAAAAGTTTTTTATTTTACTTCAGCAAGCAGCTGTTTACAAAAGAATACCCGCGCGCTAAACGCCGTTTGTTAGAATCGGAAAGTTATCAAATGAATCCTGGGAGAAAACAAAAGAAGCGGCCACCTAATTGCCTGTGAGCTAATAAAATGTGGCCCTAGAGGCCCCCGCCAAGACAGAGAATCGACAAATTGAAGATAGTGACGGGGCCTTAATCTAATTTTTGCGGGACTCCTTATTTTATTGGGAGTTTTAATTTAAATTGAAATTTTCGCTGTCGCCACATTCATCTAGTCAAGAGAGAGGGAAAATTTAATTCTATAATTCCCGGATGAAATCATATTTCATAGCTTTTTAGATTTAAGAAGTGAAGAAATGTCGCTGCATATTACTTCATACGCTTCAAAATTTTGAGGAAAATCATTTCAATCTGCTTAAATTTTGGTGGCTGCATGGAAAAATTTTCGAGGAAAATGAAATTGTTAACATAATTATTTAGACTGTCGAATTGATTATTGCTTTATTTATTTGTTTTTCCTTTCTAAGTTCAATAATTAAATGCTATGTCAGTCAAATGTTATAAGTATTATAACATTAAGAATGTTCTGAAATTAATCGCATATAAAAGTAGATATAGATGTAATTACATTTTAAAAACTCGTGGAAAACATTTTCAGTTGTTTTAAATTTGGAAGATTTAAATAAAAATGTTATCATTATGTTTATGTAAATGATTTATATATATACTTTTTTTTTTTTTTAATTAAATAATATATGTTAAATATGTTTATGTTTAAGTAAATGATTTGTGATTTTCTTTCCTTTCTATTTTTTTTTTATTATATAATATATGTTATATATGTTAATAAAATCCTGTATGATTTCAATTAAATTCTTAAATTTATATTACACCTGCCAATTATGCTAATTTATCCGTAATAGTGTTAGGCCCAGCCTTTTTTTCACATCAGTATATTTGTAGAATAATTACACTGCGCTGAAAAAAAAAATTCGAGCCCTGATACTATTCTTGCTGATTCTTATGTAAAATGATCTCCTGAATCCGCATATGACACCCATTTTGCCCAATCACCTACCGTTTTTTCGGACTCCTCCCCTCCCCCTCCCCCAATCTTTATCACTGCTCGGTAATTTTATGGCCATGAATTTCATTTGGAGAATGTACAAGTGTTATTTTAACACTTAAAATCAATAAAATATAATTTATAATAAGTAATAATAATAATCGATTAATAGAATATAATAAATGTAATGTAGAATTTCAGTGGAAAATCCCCCTAAATTTATCTCTTGCTGCAAATGTTCATGTTTTAGAATTTTCCAACTCTGTAGCCCCTGAGGAGATATTTAACAGTTAAAATAATCATTTCCTTCCCCATTAAACAAGTCTGTAGCCATAAAATTTCCGAAAAGTGATAAAAATAGGGGGTGATAGGACTCTCTAAAATAGGGGGTGATAGGATTCTCTAAAAAAGGTAGGTGATAGGACAAAATGGACGTCATATTCGAATTCAGGACGTCATTTTACATAAGAATTTGCAAAAATGGTGTTCTAACTGATTTTCATGCTCAGCAATGTTATTTTCTTATTTAATAGTGAATATAGAGTATTGCTGAATATTACTCTACAAATTTACTGGCGTGAATAAAAAACGAGACCTAACACTATTACGGATAAATTAGCATAACTGACAAGTTTAATTGATGTATACATGGTAATTCATTTTCCTTTTAAACTATTTACAGAATTTTTATTGCATTTTTAAATCCCTGTTAAGTTAAATAATCAGCTAGTTTTGTAATATGAGAATTAAAACAAAAGTTTTAATAGTATGTACTTTACTTATTTTTTATTTTTATTTTTTATACTAATTGTTTAAAAAAGTTTAAGATATAAATTGTTTCTATACATTTTTATGTGAATTAGTCTAATAATATTTTAAATAAAAATGGAATTAGTAAAATTAAATTCTTTAAAATAATATTTACCATAGCCTTTCCTAACGTTTAATAACATAGTTAAAGATTTTAATCCTACGCAAGACAATATATTTACTTCAGTAACAGTATCCGTAAAATAAATTAAATAAATAAAAATCCGAATATAGTAGTGAATAAACTAACAGAGCGAAAAACTTCTTTGTTGAGCACAGCTGAACATCTAAAAAACACATTCAAACACGGATGATGTAAGCAAAACCCTATCGTTCTAAAGCTACCATATGGCAATTTCAAGAATAGAATTTGTGATGTGTTTAGAAAATAGAAGACTGAGTCTGTATCTCTGCGAAAAATGTAGGTGGTAAACTTCTGGAATTCACGGTAGAGAAAATAGTATAGATGAGATGACATTATCAAATGCATTTTCTAAGTCTAGATTCATTAGTTTTTTAAGTAGAATTTACGAAATAGGGAATCGAGGTAAACTTATGATAATCTAATTCTGATTTTTAGGTGTATGGAATCCTTTTACCGTATTGTCACTTAATTTAATTTTAATAAAGCTATCATGTACAATTCTTTCTCACAAATGTTCTTTTAAATTTAAAAAAGTAATAATGAGAAATTATTTTATTTATTTTTTATTTTATTTATTTATTTATTTATTTATTTTTATAATAAACAATTTCATTTGTTTATAAAATTTGTAAAATAAGGATTTTATCCTCTTAGATTTAAAGTTTAGAATCCTAATAGTAGTACATACTTTTTTGTAGGATTTCAATAGTGAATTGAATCCACTGAATTTCTTCAAAATGTTTAAATCGTAAATTTTTATTAAATCCTAAAAATTTTTATCTGATATGAACAAGTTAGATTTATTCTAAACATTTACCATATAATACGGATTGACGCAGATTTGATTTCAATAATCGTACAAATGCATCTAATTTTTATTCTCTCGATCTAACTAAATAGTACAGACTGATATATGCCTCAGTTAAAAAAATTCGTAACGTTTTCTTAATATTTAAAGTACATTCAAAAGGATTTATTAAAATTGAGTTTGAAAAAAAAAAAAAAAAAAAAAAAATCATAAATATTTTTTATTGCATTTATTTGTAAAATTTTGGCTGAAATAAAAATAATTTAAAATTATAATTCTATAGAATATTTTTTTTTTTTCACAATCTCTTAAAGGCTTTTTCTTTTAATATCTACGATACATTTATTTCTACTTCCTTTCTTTCACCAAAAAATAGAATAAATGTAAAACATGCCTAAATACTGCGGAATACCATAGAATGTTATTGATATCCGGAAAACATATGAATTTGATTCAGGCTGAAATTTTCCAGTTCAGGAGATTTCCATTGAAACAGACAATAAAAAAAACTATCAAACAACCAAGGAAAAAAATGTAAGACACGCACAGAAACGACAACAAACAGTAACTAAATATCTGATACCAATAAAATAACAAGAAATTATCCTGAAATAAATATCAAATTCTTTTTAAAAGAGGAAAGATGCATTTTACAAAAATGCAAATTCCACTAAAAACCAGTGGATTCGAGCGGAAGTAACTTGCAGTAAGTGGAAAACGCCTATTGCAGCATGCGGCAGCTCAATTCATTAGAGGAACAGCTGAATTCCGCCCCCTTTCTTCTGCACCCCCGAGATAAAAGAAAGAGGGTCTAAAATTCCTCCCTTCTTCTCCTCTTTTGCCGATTCTTTGGCCTCCCCTGTGTACCAGGACTGGTATTAAATTGCCCCAGGCGTACGTACTAGGTAGTACGTAGAGTCAAAGGCTGTGGCTTTGAGTTGAAATTAAAAGTGGAGAGCACCATCGATTCTAACGTTATCATCGGCTAGCACTGACGCCACCACCCCTCTCTCTCAACTCTACTCCCTTTTTACTCTCTCTCTCTCTCTCTCTTTCTCTCTTTCTATTTCCTAACGAGCCAACCCGCGTCGCCAGCGAAGTGAGGCGGAAACTCCTCTTTTCTTTCTTTCGTATTTCTGCACTTGATAACCCACTGCATACACACACACATGCACATATACAAGAACACATACATACATGCACTGTGGCGTACATAACAACACCCTGGCCTCTTATTCCACTAACTACCAACGGCTGTAAGATATTTTTTATATATTTTTTTTTTTTATTTCGCGCGCTTCTTTTCTTATTACGCCTTTGAAGCCGCGGCAAAATTTCAGTAGAGACTTTAACCTGACGCAATGTGTGTGTGTTTTTCTTCCTTTATTGTGCTGCGTTTTTAGTTTATTATTGCTGCCCCTGGCTCTTGCCGTTGTTATTATTATGATTATATTTTTTTTTATACATTTCCCATTCAGCAGAGTGAGTGCGGGTTTTTCAAAAGAGTTGTGTTTGTCCGCCGTGATCAGACTTGTTAAGGATCACGAGGAAGTACCTTTCGGCAAGGACGTAGAATGGAAATTAAAGTATTAAACATGTTGGGATTAGTTTCTAGGCTCTAGATGCTTTTTGAAATATCAGAAGTAAAAGTGATGTTTGTAAAAATGTTGAAAATCTATATTTTCAATCGGTGTAAAGATCAATTGAATGAAATATATATATATATATATATATATGAAAAAAAATCTGTTTCAATGAATATTTGTTTATTTATTGCATTAAAATAAAAATCGGGAGTTATTTCATTGTCTTTATTTTAAGATATTGCAGCTTGCTTCAGCCCACTTAAAAAATAAATAAATAAAATAAGAAAGGGCAATACATTATTGGTAGCTTATACTACAACTCTAAAATTTTAATTATGTTAATATATATATATATATATATATATATATAATTAAATTTTAACAATATATATATATTACAAAAAATGAATTTGAAAATTATTTGCTGTGAAGATTTCAGTCAGAATAAAACATATAAATACAGCAATCAATTAATTTGGAGAAAAAACTGGGAAAAATTTAGGTTTTTTAAAATTTTATAATTAGGTAACTAGCTTAGCATCTCTTTTACGAAAAACCATTTTAAATATTAAATTGATTTGTTTGATTTTGTTTTTTATTTATTTATTTATTTATTTTATTTTATTTTATTTTTTATTTTATTTCATTTCATTTTAATTTATTTACTTATTTATTTTTGAAGTGTCGAACTTAATATTTACAGATATTAGAAAAATTTATTTAAAGACGATATTTAAAAACATTTTATACTTTTAATTATAACATTTTTTCCTTTTAAATGAAGTTTTAATAATAATTAAATAAATTAGAATATAATGTATGATAAAATAACCGTTTAACAGATTCAGAAATAAACCAAATTATCCTGTTATGGAAGTACATATAACATAACAAAAACACTTGGAAACTTCAAATATGAAAAAGAATAAACAGTTCAAACAACAATCTACGTAACTACAACTTGTATTTTATAGACAATTACGAGAATATTATCAGTATCTTAAACTCCAAAATTATAGGTGATGAAATCGTATTTTTTATATATATAGTTCTGCACGCAAATCCAATGTTAGCATCAGTTGAAAAAAAAAAAAAAAATGCCCAAGCTATATCGATTAGTAGGTAATATATATATTTAATTTGTATAGAAAAAATTTTACCTTTATACACACACAATGCTACAACTTTCTTTAAATAATTCTTCAAAAATCATAATAAAACAGGAAATGAGAAATATTAATTCATAATTAATTTTTGATAAAGTTTTTTTTTTCTTTTCCTTAATAAACTGTTTAAACGCTTGCATTTTAGTACACAGTGCACTATAAATAAAACATATATCAATAAATAAATAAAACATTAACGATAACCAAATTTATGATGAATTTCTTTCGCGATTCTGGTAACTCTATGCTAAACTTTTACCACCTATAAAAGCTGTTTTAATTTTTCAACGTTACTTTCAAAGGGAAAATAAGTTTAGGGAAATTGTGCCAACTAAACAATATATATATATATATATATATTCATTGACATAATTCGATGATTTTTATAATATTTATTTATTTATTTATTCATGAAGAAGTTATAATATTTAACATTAGATTATATTTTATTTATATATTTATTTTTCAGTTCATGATGAATTATTTTCTTCAAAATGAATTTGAAACCAGTCATAATTCACATATTTTATCGTAAAATAATATTCAATAGAAATTAAAAATTTTGTTTCAATATCAAATATAATACGAATTAATTGATTTTCTATTTTTCTAAGCATTTTTAAATTTCTAGGGTAACCATATTTGTAACATCAGCAGTAAGGAATTTTGAATTCGTTTAGCGAGTCTGGGGAGACTACGCTTAACTTTTACCTCCTGTAAAAGTCGTTTCACTTTCTCAGCGTCACTATAGAGGGAAAACAAATTTAGGGGAACATATGATATGGGAAAAGATTGAGGGCAAATTGTAGTACCTAGGGGGGAAAAATCACTTATATATATTTAGTGAGTTACATATTTTTTATCCTTATTTTTATTTCAATAAAAGTATTTCTTTCACCCCCCCCCCCCTCCATGATTATATATATATATATAAATATATATATATATATATATATATGTGTAGTATATATTTTACTTTTATATTCAATTATTTTTTGAAAACTATTTGTAACTACTGATAATTCGTATATTAAATCTCAATACTTTTCATTAGAAATTGTAAATTTTATCTTACTATTCAATACAATATAAATAATTTGTGTGATTTTTCATTATTTTCTGCATTTTTAAATTCAACAAAAATTATACTGAAGTTATAAGCAGTAAAAAATTCCGAATTATTTTCACGAATTCGGTTTCTCTACGCTAATCTTTTCTCACCAGTAATTTTTTTCTCCTTTTCTCGTATTTACTACAAATGCAAAATAAATTTAAAGAAACATATGTACATTTCGTTATTATTATTTATAACCACTCATAATTTAGTTATTTAATTTCAAAACCTATCTTATTAGCTATTTAAAAACGTCATTTTACAATTAAGTTTAGTGTGAATTAATTTAATTTACATTTTCCAATTCTAAAATCGTCAGTAGTAAAGAGTTGTAAAATCTGTGTCATTAGTGTGTTGACTCTAAGCTTTAGTCTTAGTCTGTAAAAGTTGTTTTACTTTTTCAGCCTTACTACAGAGGAAAAGCAAGGTTATGGGAATAGGCAAAGGGCAATTTGTGGACATTAGAAAAACATAATTCATTTCATGATGTATATTTCGCGGAAGTGAAATATAAATATATATATTTAAATTAATGAAGAATTTCCATTTATTTATTTATTTCAAGATTACGCTTCATTTATTTTTTACTTTTATTTGGTGATAATTATTTATAACTACTCATATTTCATATTTAATATTTCAAAACCAAGCTCATTAAATATTTAAAAACTTTAGTACTTTCTCAGCCATACTATAGAGGAAAAGTAAAATTACTTGGAATATTTGATATGAGAATAGGCTAAGAGCAATTTGTGACATCTGAAAAAGATAATTCGTCTAATGATATGCATTTCGCGAATTACATTTTTTAAATTATTTTCTTTATTAATCCATGAAGAATTGATTTTTTTTTCTTTTTTTTTAAGAGTTGATTACGATATATATATATTATTGTTGGTGATTATTTAAAACCACAATTATTTTAGATACTCGTATAGTATTTTATTTTATTTTATAGTAGCTCATTAAATATTTAAAAGCTTTATTTACTATTCAGTATTCCATCAATTAATTTACTTTGCATTTTCTTAAGTAATTTTTAATGCGACGATAATCATACGGATGTTATCATCAGTAAAAATTGTAAAATTGATTTCATAATTAATGAAATAAATAATCATCGTTTGTCATAAATTAAAAGTATGTGTAGTGACTTCACGTTGTACTTTTACCATCTGTAAAAAAATGTTTTAATTTTTCCAACTTACGATAGAAAAAAAAAAAAAAAAAAAAAAAAACGGAAATATTTAATATAAAAATAGGTTATGGGGAACCTGTAATATATTTGAAAAACGTAATTCACTTAATATAAATTTTGCAATTAGTTTTTATTTTCCATAAAGTTTGTGCCTATTTTCATTTTTTATTTTATGAGTTTATTAAGTTTTATTTATTTATTTATTTTGCATTTTTCCCCCGTTAATTATTTATATGAATTTGTATTTCAGATATTTAATCTCAGATCCAAGTTCATTACATATTTAAAATCTTTATTTTACTTCCCTATATAATAATTCTGTGAATTTTAATTTTTAATCTATAAAAGATTTTGATTATACTTTTTTTTTTTTTTCAAATGTTTAATTATTTTTATCTGTTTTTTATTTAATTTGATTATGATTATTTATAACAACTCATCATAATTTAGATATTATATTTCAAAACCAAACTCATTAAATATTAAAAAAAAAAAAAAAAAAAAAAAAAAAAAAGCCTTATTCGCTATTCAATATTATATGAAATAACACAATTTGCATTTTATTAAGCATTTTTTAGCTCAACAATAATCAAATTTTCGTTATTAGTAAAGGATGGTGAAATCTGTCATGAGTGTCGTGTTTCTACGCTATATTCTTACGGCCTGTAAAACTTGCTTTCCTTTCTAAGCCTTCCTACAAAAGAAAAGCAAAGTTTCGGGAATAATTGATATAGGAGGCTATCGGCAGTCTATGACATCTGAAATATCTAATTCATTTATTGATATGCGTTTCGTGAATTATAGATTTTTGAATGTTTTTTTTTTATTCACGAAGATTTGATTATATTTCTATTATTATTATTATTCACGAGTTGTTTACGTTTTCATTTTTTATTTTTCGTTCGTGACGATTGTTTACAACCACACATAAGTATGATATTTAGAAAATCTAGTCTATTTAATAATATTTCAAAACTTCATTGTATCAGTCAGTATTATGTAAATCAATTTAATTTGCACTCTCCTAAGCCTTTTTAAAAACCAACGATAAAAATACTGTTATCGTCAGCACTAAAAAATTATAAAAATTTTTGTCATAAGTGTGTTAACTCTGCACTATATTTTTATGGCCTGTAAAAGTTGTTTTACTTTGCTAACCGTACTACAGAGGAAAAGCAAAGTTACTGAAATATTTAATATGGGAGTATGTTAAGGACAATTTTGACATCTAGAAAACATAATTCACCTATTGATATGCACTCCGTGAATTACATATATTTTTTTCTATTCATAAAGTGTTGATTCAGCTTTACTTTTATTTCATGAGCTGAATAGTTTTATTTATTTATTTATTTATTTATTTTTCATTTTGAATTTATATATAACCACTCCTACTTTAGACATTTTATCAAAGAATCAAAATTACTAGATATTTAAAAACTTTATTTTACTATTCAATGTAATAATAAATACTTTTGTTTGTACTTTCCCAAGTATTTTTTTAATTCAACGATAAAAATACTGACATTTGTGTTATGAGAGTGGTGTTTCAAATGTATATTCTTGCACCCTGTGAAATCTGCTTTACTTTCTCCGCCTTACTACCGCAGAAAAACAAAGTTGTGGGATTATTTGATATGGGAATATGCTAAGTTCAATTAATGACCTCTTAAATATACAATATATTTGATGATATGCATTTCGTGAAATACATATTTCTTTATTATTATTATTCTATTCATGAAGAATTGATTCAGTTTTCTTTTTATTTTATGATCCGAATACTTCTATTTTATTTATTTATTTATTTATTTTGTGTAATTATTTATAACCTCAAATGTAATAGATATTTTATCTCGGAACCAAAATCAGATATTTAAAAACTTTATTTTGCTATTTAATATAATATTAACTAATTTTATTTGTATTTTTTCAAGCATTTTTAAATTCACCGATAAAAATACAAATATCGTCAGCAGTAAAAGAAATGTAAAATTTGTATCATATATACGGTGACTCTACGCTACAATCTTGCAGCCTGTAAAAGTTGTTTTATGTTCTTAGCCTTATCATGGCAGAAAAACATAGTAACGGAATATTTTATATGAAAATGGCCTAAGAGTAATTTGAAACGCCTGAAAAGCATAATTAATTTGATGATATGTAATTCTTAAATTACATACTTTTTTATTAATTTTTTCATTCGTGAAGAATGCTTTTTTTTTCATGAGCTCATTATAGTTTTAATTATTTTATTTATTTATTTACATTTTATTTATTTATTTATTATCCTTGAGATTTTTTTTCTACCGCTCATAATTCAGATATTTTATTTCAAAACGTAGCTTATTAGATATTTAAAAGCTTTATTTTGTTATTAAATATAATATGAATTAATTTAATTTGCATTTCGTAAGCATTTTAACTTTCAACCATAAACATTTTGACATTGTGATCTGTGAAAATTTGTAAATGTGTTTCGTGAGTCTAGTGACTCCATGTTATAATTTTATCGCATGCAAAATTTTAAAATTTGTTTTGCGTTCTGAGCCATACTACAGAGAGAGAGAAAAAAAATCATTTCAAACAAAACTGGAATATTTGAAATGGGAATAGACAACTAACAATTTATAACATCTAAAAAGTATAATTAACTTATAGACGATTTACATTTATTATTATTTTTTTATTATTATTTTTCCTCTGCTTTATGAAGAATTAATTGTGTTCTTTTTTTATTTTTATTTTTTTCCCATGAGTTGATTATGTTTCATATTTTATTCATTTATTTATTTATTCTTATAATTACTTAAAACTATCCATAATTAAGATATTTAATCTTAAAACTTAGCTTATTAGATATTTAAAAATTTTGTTTTCCTATTCAATATATACATAAATTAATTTAATTTGAAATTTCATAAGAAGTCGGATTTAAGAGTAATAAGAAAATCAACAGGTACTCTTTTAAACTGATCCTCCTCTAATATGAAAAATATGAAATGAAAAATAAAATGAAATTATATATATACAATATATATATGTGTGTGTATGAGAGAGAGAGAGAGAGAGAGAGAAATTTCTTAAATTATTTCACACGAGTTTGGACATTATGTATACTCGTAAACATTTGTATATTTAAATAAAATAAAGAACAAAATGTATAAAACTAAATTCATGAAAAAAGATATTTTTTTATTTGTTTTATTTATTTGTATGTGTGCGTACCTTTTTAGCATATCAAGATATTGTGATTGATTAAATATAATTATCTTGTTGTTGTTGTTTGTTATTAGATGTATCTTTAAACATTTATTTACATTAATTTGTAATCGGTGCTTTAATGTATCTGTAATTCTGATTTAATACATATTTAATGCTGAAATCTGATTAATCTTTAAAGTATTCAATATTAAAATTTGTATTTCTAAAATAATAATAATAGTTATACCGAAAATAAATGATTTAACTTTCTGTCATGAGCAAAAGTGGCAAAGTATGACTTTGTGATCTCTTTCAACTTGCATATAAATACTACTTTATGCTTTATATTACTGTACGCTGAGAAAAAAAAATTATGTGACTTACACCTAGAATCTAAATTGTGGCTCTAGTAAAAATAGTTCCATGTCATCCTTATAAATTCTAGTTCTCTTTGATAGCGAGTTCTAAAAACCCTTATTAAAACTCTAGATCATTTTTTATATATTATGGTGGTCAATCTCATTTAAAAATATTTGTAAATAAATGCGAACACAAGAGGCGAGTTTTAGTAACTATAATTTGTTTTATAACCCAATTCTAGGAAATCAACGAAATTTTCTCTCAATGCAAAGGATTTATAGCATTCATAATATTGTTTCACCATCTAGAAAAGCGTAGACTATAAATTCTTGATCATTTCATCTATGCAAGTTATTTGTTTATCTTATACGCATAACTCGGAAATCTATATTTAAAATTAGGAATTTAGAAAATGGCTACTTATTCGTTCTAGGTGAAAACGATATATATATATATATATATTTTTTTTTTTTTTTTAATTTAGCGTAGCAGGTTTGGCATTTAAATTGCGCACACTAATGCGAATAGAATACTAATAAATTTAATTACATTGATTTCTAAACAGAACTCTGTTTAAATTCAATTAGTTTTCAGTTTCTGGTTTCATAAAGCATCAGAATATGATAATTTTAACAATCAGAATAATAAGACAATAATTGTAATTTGTCAAAGTTCTTTAATATTATAATATTTAACTTAATTTTAAAATATATACATTTAGATTTACTTCATTTATTTACTTTGTGTATGTAATTGTTAAAGCTTTGTGCTCTGTAGAAGGAACACTATAAAATTTCAATTCAATATAGTATTAAAGTTTCTTTTCGGGTTTAAAAAAAAAAAAAAAAAAAAAAAAAAAAAGCATTTCTACTCCTTTTCTCTTAATGCTATAGTATTACAAAAAAATATATAATGAGTTTTGTTATATTCACATTAGCAGTTAACTTAAAGAAAGGTTTTAAAAATATTATGGCTAAAAATAATTCATTTTATGATCACATTTTTTTTTTTTAATTTACTTTTAAGTTCATAAAATGCAAAGAAAATAAATTTTAATTCTTTTTATAAAAAAAAAAAAAAAAGCATTTGCTTTCTCCCTCTCTCATTTTTTATAAATAATTTAATTTAAATTGTGTTAATCCTTTCTCTAAATATTTATATATTTTTCTTGTTTGCTTTATTTAAACATATTCAATCATTTATTATTATTTTTTAAATTGTAATTTATTATTACCTTATATTTCCTTTAATATCATTTATTTGATTTTTTGTAATATCAGTGTTACAAAAATTTGATAAAATCCCGGAATAAAAATTTCATTTCTCATTGGGCATTATTTATCTTTTTATATGCCATAAAAATTTAACAATTTCACTTTCTGCGGAGCTTTATTTATTTATTTATATATTTATTTATTATGAAATACGCACATAACTTACATTAATGTTCCTAATTACTATAAAAATTTGCATTATCAATTATAAAATTGAATCTTACAGCATGAAATAAAAATAAATAAATGGCAATTTCAGTTTTATTTTATTTTTTAATATGTTGTAGAATTAGTTTTCTTCTTTAAAAATACCATTCCGCTTACGAAGTTAAAAAATCGATTCATCTTTTTAGTTTAACTATTAAATATTAATGCCCGTTAATAATCTATGTTTTTATTTTGTAATAAGGGGTTTCTCATGCACATTTATATTATTTATTTATTAATTATTATTATTATTATTATTATTATTATTATTATTATTATTATTATTTTGAATAACACAATGACGAGATACTGATAAAGAATTGTAAACTATGTTTCACTGATATTAAAAAACGTTGAATAAAAGCATGTTTCTTTCAATATTCCTGTAAAACTTGTTTTCTTCCATTATAAGTTTACCCACGGTATAGCCCACATAGGGTGATAGCTAATACGAAAATTAGTTATTACAAAGAAAACTGAGTAAGAGGTGAAACATAAAGAATTTAAACCTTTAAAAATCAACTGTTCGTTTAAAAAAATAATGATAATATTGAAATATGAACATTCACGAGCATTTTGAGGTTTTATTTATGATTCTAAGTACTTTGTTTGAAAAGTTATGAGAGCAAAATTGTAACTGATATCAAAATTGAACTTTATTACATTTCTAAACTTTAACGAAAGGTCTTTTTATTTTTATTTTATTTATTTATTTATTTATTTATTTATTTATTTTTGCTACTATCCACAAGATTTTGAAAGTTTTTCATCTATTGCTATAAAGTTTTGCACACACATTTCTATAAAGGATATTAACAAAGTAAATTAATTTTTAATAAAACTAACTTTATTCAATCATTTCCTTTTTCAAAAACGTTTGAACTTTTATAAAATTTTCATATTTTTATATACTGCATAATTTTAAAAATAGTAAATTTTGAAATATCTGAAAAACTTAAATTACTTTTCTGAAATAGATTTGTATAAACATTTTATGGTCATAAAAATGTCAATAGGTTGATTTCACGATAAGATATTTTGCAGATGGTAGTTTAAAAAAAAAAAAAAAATTAAGTAAAGAAACGTTAAGATTTAAAAATGCATTAAAATTTAATATTGACAGCAATTACAATTCTGCTCGTACTTTTTGAATAAAAATACGTACAATCATACATGAAGTATCAAATTGTTCAGGATTGTTTATGTTTTAACATAAACATTTTTTTAAAAGTCTTTTATTTTAAGGTTAATTTTTCCTAGATCCCTTAAAGCAGTGAAAGCAGACTGATTTTTTTTTAATATGTACAAAATAATAATTTTAATATTGATTTTTTTTTTTTTTTTTAAGTACATCTTTTGCGCATTGCAGATATGCCAACAAATCTGTTTTATTCCAGAGCAATGTGAGTGCCTTTTTTTTCACATCATTATGTTTGTAGATTAATTTTCTCTGTTTTTTGTTAAGCTTAAATTAAAAAAATATTCTTCAAAAAAAGCGGTGTGAAAAAAAGGCGGGTATTAACAATGCTCCGGAATAAATTAGGAATATTATCATATTTGAAATAATATGCGTGTGATATTTCAGGGTGTAGTGATAATCATTTTAGATGCAAAGTTTGGAAACGTGTGTGAAAAGCGATTTCCTAAAAGCGATTTCCTAAGAAGGAAGTCAAAATGAGTATAGCCTGAAAAGTATTACCAAGCAGTTTTATTCTTAAGAACACAATATAAAAAAAGAAATTAAACTTTAACTCACGTATTTTCATTCACGAAAAAAAAATAATAATAATAAAGGAAGAAACTGTTATTTATTGCTTAAGTGAAATGTTTTGTCTATACTCACATTAGTAAAAAAAATATAAAATAAAGGCTTAGTATTCTCTTTAAATAATTTGTTTGAACTGAGCTTTAAAATTAGTAATTTAAAATTTTGTATCATTCCTTCAGTGAAGAAATAATTAAAAAACAGCAGTCATTATATGAATTTTATGCCACATTTATTGGACTACATTTTATACATTAATTCACACCAATAACGCAAGAAAATAATATATCAATGCACTTTAAATTTGTTTAAAAAAGAATTGCGAAAAATTAATCATTCTTTTAGAAATAATAAATAATGTCATAGACAATATTATTTCTGAAGTATTAAAATTCGATGGAAATGTAAAATAAACAAACATTATTAAAATGAAAATATTCTATTAAAATTTCATAACCTGATATCAACTTGCTGTATATTAAAAATAAATTTTAATCAAATACTTTATCATCATCGCATTCTACGTAACCGTAAACGCTGCTTTAAATATATAATAAAAATCACGATTCTCGCCTTGTAGAAATTCAATAATACCACATTTTAAAAGGATTTTGGAGTATTTAAGGGATAAAAGCTCGTAATGATTTTATATCTACCTGATTTTGTTTTCTTGTAAGATTACCTCTGCTAAGAGACACACCAAAGATTGCATTTTAACTTAAAATTTTATTTTGAAATACATTATTAAGCTTTTAAGTAAAAATGAATGAGACAGATTTAAATTTTAAGTATTTAAAAATTGAATTCAGTACATTTGAATTACTTCTATTCAGTAGGTATTACAACAGTAAATAAAAAGAAAGGAAATACACTTATTTTTATAACTAAATTCCATATTCATTTGCCAAGGGATGTATTTTTGTTTTTAAAATATCGTATTAGTATACTTATTAAAATACTAATAAATTTCTTAAATTGTTTTTTATGTAAACGAAATATAATTAAGAGGAATAAAATATATATTGTTTATTTATTTATTTAATATATTCTTAAAATATATATATATGTTATTCACATTTATAAGAATCGTATAACCAATCTTAATATAGTTTTTTATTATTACAAGATGTTTAAATACGCCATTTGTACTTACTTATTAAAATAAAAGCAAATAAACCTTCATAAGATTATAATTTCGAATTTTCTTTATATCTTTATTTGAAAAATATTTTTATTGTATTACAAAAAAAGAGTACAACACGTCAATCGAAACAATTTCCAATTTCATATTTCATAATCTCCGTAAAAGAATGTATTTTTATTAACTGTAATAAGAAAATATGTTCTAACTCTTTGCATGAATAAAACCCCCGTAAAAATATATTATAATATTGTAAGATTATTCTATTATTATAATATTCTGCATATATTGAATATATTATTATAATCAGATGAAATTTGCCTTGTATAAAGTTTTACATTGAAATTCTTCAATATAAACTGTTTAGTTTAAATTTTATTAAAAAACCATAAAATGAAATATAATTTTTTAAATGAAATAATAAAATTTCACATATAATCTTCATAAGAATATATATATATATATATATATATATATATTGTTTTAGTTCTATTAATTGCTAAATTTTAAGATTAAATTTTATTACGTTATCTATTATTTATATATATATATATATATATATATATATATATATATATATAACCTATGAAAAGGTGTTATCTAGCTAACATTAAGTAGAAAAAAAAAATGACTAAACATTACGCCTTCTGGACGTAAAATTTTATTCTGTGTTTAAACTCAGTCATATATCTGGTCAATAATATGAAAGATAAAGCACTGTTAACTTCAAATTTTCACTCTTTGTTTCTTCATCGAAATATGTTTCTTTACTGGCAGGTATTGAACTAAAGGGATGGACATTTTTTATTTTTTATCCTTTTTATCCCGATGATAAAATTTATTTCTGTTGAATTATTGAAAGTTATTGAAAGTTAAATTGTTAGGTGTTATAAATTATTTATGATAATAAAGTTTTTATGCAATTTTTATTAACATATATTAATTTGTAATACTTCTTTCCCTTTAAGGGTAATTTTTATCAGCGTATTCTGTGAATCTTTTTTTTTTTTTTTTTTTTTTAAGTCTATATTTCCTTTCTATAAAAATGAGAAAATATATCAAATTATTATTGTGGTTGAGAGAATTTTCCGTTTCACTGGAGCTACGCAATGAACAACAGACAAATGTCTGGGATTTACACCTAAAGATGGCCCTGAGGCATGCCATCATAATTTTGATTCACGTGGAGGAGATGAAAAAATAAATAATTATAGTAAGCTTTATCTGATTAAGTTAATAACAACTTAATTTTTACCAAACAACGTATTTAATCAGCGAATGGTTTACACAAGTGATAATTTGCAAAAATTCCTGTAAAATGATCAATAAAGTAGTTCTTTTATGATAAAATCTAAAATTAAGCTTTTACAGCCCAATGTTCCCAATTGGAAACATCAAATTAAAATTTATTTAAAAATTAAATTATCCCAATATTGAATTGAAAAAATTAGCAGACATATTTAAAAAATTACTTGATTTTTTAAAATAGAAGCGACATTCCTATCTTTTGTTGGTAACTTAAAAAAAAAAAAAAAAAAAAAAAAATCTTAATATATATATATATATATATTTTTTTTTTACAGAGTAAAACTAAAAAAGGCTTAAAAATTTGAACGTATCCGATGCTTCTAAAAATCAGTTGGTGTATTTTAAACAGCTCTTATTAACAAAAAGGACATAAATTTGATAATATTAATCAGATGATATTAATAATCTATAATATTAATCTTAATAATCTAATAATATTACTAATTATTATTAATGATAATTAATATATATATATATATATATATATATTTCATTTAAACGATTAATATCCCTTAACTAAAGCATTATAAAGTAAAATATGTAAAAAAAATAATGAAAAGTATACCTGGATCTAAACTCGGCCTGTAAAAGGTTCATACCTTTCAGTAAAATGATGCGGAATTGATTATTTCAGAGTTTATTCGTTAATCATGGAAACAAATTCTACCTCTTTATACATTAAAATAAATAAATTTTATTTTTTATATTTTGCACATTCAACATTACAAGCAACATATTTTGTCTTTGTATTGATTTTAAAAGTATTAAATATATATACATTTTAAATTTATAAATGAAATTAATACATTTTACAATCATATATATCACTTAAGGACAAAAATAAAAATGAATTTACCTTTAAATGAAATAAATGATTTTTAAAAGGTTTAAATATATCTATATTTTTTTCTAGGAATAATTCATAAAAAAGAGAAATAATTTTCTAAATAAAATCTAGAAATAAATTGATTTTTTTCCCGTATACGTGTCTATAAATCTGGAATTATTTGCATTTCATTTTTCAACATTGTGATTAAAAAATAAATAAATAAATAAATAACTTAAATAAAACTTAAAATAAATCAATCGTGGAACTCATTAAATGTTATCTTTTACACCATCACGATGTATTAATAATGTGCTTAAGAAATAAATCAAAAGAATATTAGGATATATATATATATTTACCGTCAAATTTTAAACTACAAAATTTATCTTATTTTTCTGCAATTAAAAACTACCTAACTTGCAACTTATCACTAGCTATCTTCAATACTTTATACAGATTACTTCATCTTACCAAATCTTTATCAGGACATAGAAAAAAAAAAAATCTCTACTCTATAAGTTAAAAAATAGCTTGACCACTGGACTTAACTCCCTCCCCTTCAACTATCAGCCTAGTGGACGATCGATTTCCATCATCATCATCCGTCCTCTCCCATACCCCACTTCAACTACCCTCCCATCACGTCCACTTCCTAATGGTTCCAGCGCTACACGTCTCTCGGAAATCCAGCTCCCCCTCCGTCCACCCTCCACATGTCACGTGATGGGTCAGCGGCAGGCAGCAGCATTTGCCAGATGGGGGGGAAAAGGCAAAAACGTGTTTTTTTCCTCCACCACAAGGGTCGGAGAAGAGTAAAATATCCTCAGTTATTCCAGAAGCACGATTTTTATCTAGTTTAGCTTAACATGAGAAACGTATTTGCTATAGTATATGTTAAATCTGGGTCGTGTTCTTTTCAGATATTCATTTTGAAATGAGATTAGACTTTACTATCGACAACACTTATGGAATAAAAATCCAAAAATATACTCTTTTGAAAAATAAACGAAAATATAAGCTATTAATTGAGCTTTTATATATATATATATATATATATATATATATATGAAAACCTTTTCGAACATTGCACATATATCTATGCAAGCATTGATGCGTGAAGACATATATTCATTTTTTACGCAGTCACGAAAAAAAAAATCACAATAGGAATATATATATATATATATATATATATATATATATTTTTTTTTTTTTTTTATTGTTCTTATCAGTGTTATAAAAATACCACTGCAAATCATTGTTGAATGAACGATATATATATATGCACACATTGAATTAAATTTCAACAAAATACAGGAGGGAAAAGGAAAAAGAAAAAAAAAAAAGAAAAAGAAAGACACAATTTAATGTTCTCATATAATAAACTGTTTAAACTCTGCGCTGCAGATAAAAGAGATATATATGCAATTTATCTACATACATGTATAAAAAATTAAATACAAAGAAAAAAGAAGAAGGGTAAGAAAATATTAATAATAATAATAATAAGTTATGATTTTTGCGTTTTCAATAACTTATAAAGCAAAATATGTAAACATTATTATTTATTTATTTATTTTAAGGCAAATTAATTTTATAGTCAAACAATAATTATTTTCTCAAAAAAAGTAACATAAAATATTACAAATAACTATTTCTAAAAATTTAAATATGTTTCCAGTTTAAAGAACTATACAAAATAAACAAATATTTTATAAGTGCTCCAAAATCAGATTTCAAATTGAGAAATTAAGTCAAAACCCGTACTTTACTCATCCTTTCATTTTCCAACACGTTTCTTGAACCTTAATATTTCCGTATAGCTTTCCTGCATTAACAATAACGCCGTAGCAAAACAACATTGGCAGGCAAACTACACGCCGTCGACTATAAAGAGTTGACTAAATCGATATACTTAAAAATTGCAAAATAATAATAATAAGAAGAAGAAGAAGAATTTTAATAAGAAATGCTTTTAATAAATAAGTTTAAAAGTATCGTTAAAATAGTCATCTTAATGCTAATAATCTTAATTATATTTCTTAATAAATAAATATATATTTTTGTCTCGGAACTAAAAGTTTATAGTTACGTTCGATCTTAAGTCTCTTTTTCTCAAGACGTTTTTTGATGTTTAATATTTCCAAATAACTTTAGTTCATTAACAATATCTTCGAAATGAAACAACATTAGCAAGCAAACTACATGCCGATTGAAGAGAGTTGACCAAATCAATATACGTAAAAAATATATAATAATAATAATAATAATAATAATAATTTTTAATAAATAGGAAATAGTTTTAATAAATAAGTTTAATAATATCATTAAAATAAACAGTTCATTGTTTTAAATATATTTTTGTCTGACAAGGAAAAGTTAAGATTATATTCAATCCTAAGTCTGTTTATATATATATTAACTTAATATTTTCGAATAGCTTTCCTGCATTAACAATAACTTCGTAACGAAACAACATTGACGGGCAAACTACATGCTGACGTATATCAAATCCAAATACTTAAAAATTACAAAACAATAACAATAATTATTCTTAAAAAATAAGAAATAGTTTTAATGAAAATGTTTTAAATTATCATTAAGGTAAACATTTTAATGCTTTAAATATATTTTTGTCTCAGAACTAATAATTAATAGCTATATTCGATCCTAAGTCCCTTTTTCCAAGATGTTTTTTTACACTTACTATTTCCAAATAGCTTTCCTGCATTAACAATATCTTCGTGGCGAAACAACATTGACAGGCAAACGACATACCGACTGAAGAAAGTATACCAAATCCATGTACTTAAAAATTACAAAATAATAATAATAATAATAATAATAATTTTTAATAAATAAGAAATAGTTTTAATAAATAAGTTTTAAAATATTGTTAAAATAGACATTTTTAATGCTTTAAATATGTTTTTGTCTAAGAACTAGAAGCTAACAGGGTTCGTACGGGCCTTATTTTTTCCCTGAGTCTCACACCAGTATTCTGAAACAATAAAATTCCTCTTAATCAGAAAGACCTATTTTATAACGAAAACCGTTCTAAAAAGCTAATGGTATAAGACTCAGGGAAAAAATAAGGCCCGTACGAACCCTGGCTAATAGCTTCGATCTTAAGTCTCTTTTTCCAAGAAATTTATGATGCTTAATATTTTCGAATAGCTTTCCTGCATTGACACTGTCTTCGTAGCGAAACAGCATTGACAGGCAAACTACGTACCGAATGAAGAGAGTTGACCAAATCAACATGTTTAAAATTTACAAAATAATAATAATAATTATTATTTATTTATTTATTTTAATAAATAAGAAATAGTTGTAAGAAAAATATTGTCAAAATAAAGTAAAAATTTCAATGCATGCTTTGAATATATTTTTTCTCAGAACTAAAAATTAATAGTTATATTCGATCCTAAGTCCCTTTTTCTAAGATGTTATTTTATATTTAGTATTTCCGAATAGCTTATTATATAAAAAGTTATAGCTACTTCAAATTCCTTCCGTAGTCTTCCATATAGTTTTCTTGTGTTCAAAATATCATCGCATAGAAATAATATTAACAGAAAAACTACATGCGTACTAAAGAATGTTGACAAAATCAAAATATTTAAAAGTTACAAACAAATCAATTGTCCTTAAAAAATAACAAGCAATTTTTAAAAAAGTTACAAAAAGGTAAAAGCTTTAAAGTTTTAAATGTATTTTATCCAAGATGTTTCTTAAAGTTTCGTAAATATCTTGGATTAGTGAAAATATTAGGAAAAGTTTACTATAATTTTATTTACATAGTCTGAAAAAAAATTATTTTTAAAACTTCTCAATTTTGGCACATACTTAAAAAGTCTTATATAATAATGAAATGACACTTCTGAGTTTGCGAATTTTCGTAAATCAAATTAATCTCAGTTTTTTATCAAAATTTAAATTTAAATTATCACTTTTAGGTTAATTATTAAATAAATACTAAACTTCATCGTTCAGTTGACAAATACGACTCCAAAATTAACTTAATCGTTCAGTTGACAAATACGATTCCAAAATTAACTTAATCGTTCAGTTGATTAATACGATTCCAAAATTAACTGTGAATTTAATTGTATACAGCCACATGGTTGTTGAGTGATCAAAAAATTATACCAGGTTTTTCATGTATAATGTAAGTTAAACTTTAGTTTTATTAATTATATTATTAGTATTACATTTAATTATTATGAAATTGCTGATTGAATTTAATAAAGTTTGTTTCTGATTTGGGTTTTTTCCCCATATTATTCTTTCAAATTAATTTTTTTCTTACCTTTTGTGTGTTATTGGGTATAGCTTGTTGTAAATGTTTAGTAATGTGCATACAGCAAGACAGAAATAACACCTAATTTACAGGCAATATTCATTCTATGCCCTTGAAATGTAATGAATTTGCATGTTTCAATTTACGGTTGCTTGATATTCGTAATCTTTATTCGTGTTTTTAGGGTTTCATCTAATTCAATGTTTCATGGTTTCATCTATTCAATGTTAGAAAAGGTTTTCAATATATATATATATTTCTCTTTCTCGCTCTCTCTCTCTCTCTCTCTCTCTCTATATATATATATATATATATATATATATATATATATAATGGCTAACTGCTTGTCAGTAAAATATTTGCATGCACAATATCTCAGTGATGGTTAGCCACAAATTGATGAGAAGGTCATACCTTTTACAAAACATATAAATACATATAACATGGTGAACTATTTGCCCTTTAACGTGATGCTTTTTTGTAATTATAAGCATTACTATGGAAAAAATACTGATAAATTGTATAATAATTTTTTTTAAAGGGAGGTAACTTTACATCAAAATTATTTTTAGTAATTTTAATTAAAAGTTATTCCTCTACGTGTATAATATTTTAGGTTTATATGATACATCGTTTGTAAGTGATACTGCGCAAAAGACATTGTAAAATATTTATGGAGAAAAAAATTAGCTTTTAAATTTTTATTTTTAAAAATGTAGACTAAAATTATGAAGAAAAGTATAAGCTGTAATGCACATATATGTAACATTTAAAAACTGTTAAAATTTACAAGTTTTAAAATATTTTTTTTTTCCATATATTGTAAATTTGACTATTTTTGCTCATGTTTTTACAGTTTAAAGGTATCTGATCTGTTTTAATGTTTAATATTTCAAGGGTTTTTTTCTTTCATTGTAAGAATGTGTGTTTAGATAAAATAATAATAATAATAATAATAATAATAATAATCTGGTGTGTCACACACACGACTTTCTCTTAGCCTGAAATTTAATAGTATAAATACAGATTGGAGATTAAGGAGTAAGATAACGAGTACTATTATATAAACTTATGTTAAAATAATTCAAATTAGGCTTCGGAACAGCTTTATTTGATAAATAATTATCTGTGAGGGGGCTACTGCCTCCTCAACCCCCCCCCCCCCTGTTTCATTATTGTACCTACATTTAAAAAGAATTCAGATTTCTTATTAAATTCAAAAATTCATTTTAAATTATCCAGACAACTTTCACACGCAACATTTCTTGAAACTTATTAGTCTTGAACAAATTTTCATAGTAACAAACGTATTAACTTCAAAATACGTCATTGGGATCACCTGAAATTATTTGTTTTTAATTTACTCTAAGAGACACAGACAAAGATCAAACGTTAAAAATTTTACTTTGCTATTGAGCCTCAGACGTGTAAATACAAGCCTCAAAACGTGTAAATATACAAAAAAAAAAAAAAAAAAACAAGCGATGAACATTTGGCTTTTAAAAATATATACATTATTTGCCATATCGCTATTAGGAATTAATTTCAATTCCTGAGCAGATTTTCTGGACATGGTAAAATATTATAGTAAAGCATTTTCACTAACAATAAAAAAGAATGTTATGGCTTAAATATTGGCAGCCCTGTATATCTTCTGAAGATTATTTACACACCATATGGTGCACATAAATATCATCCTATATTAATAACACACTGCACAACCATACACTTTAATCAATTTTCAAGCATTGTTGCACTATAAGCTAGTTGTTTTGCGTAGCCTTGTCAATGAATAGCGATAAATTTCCATACCATATTCTACATGAAACATGTTTATACGCACATAAAAAATAAATATTCGTTTCGTTTGATTTAGTGCAGTCTGTACATGTTAAACTCTACTTACCTGTACACGAACTATTTGCTTCATCTAAAAGGGAAGTTTAGTGTAGCATCCCTATATTATACACATTTTGAATACCAAGTTTGGACTTTTTGCTATTATTTTTTCTTGAGATATGCTGATAACAGGCAGACACACACAGACACAGACCAACCACTAAAAACTTGATTTTTGGATTCAGGAGACCTCGAAACGTGTAAATATAACAAAAACTCAATTACGATAATTTTACCCCAAAACAATACTTTCTCTGCCATATATATGCGTAAGAGAAAGTAAAATAAAAATAAATAAATGAATAAATAAATCGATAGGTATAGTGCACTTGTATTGAAGACATTTGTCCAAATCATAATATTTAAAAATTACGTATAAAAACATTTAGTATACATAAATAAATAACAAATAAATAAATATAAAAATATAAAAATAGAGCTATAAGAATTCAAATTTTTAGTGCTTAAAAAATACTTTTTGCCTTAGAACTCAAATTTAAACACTATATTAGATAGCTTGTCTCTTTTCTCAAGATATTTCTTAATGCTCCCATTATTGTAAAGTTTTCCTCTATTAATAATGTCTCTATAGAGAAATAGCATAGATTGATAACGTACACACGGAATGAAGAAAGCTAACCAAATCCTAATATTTGAAATATTCAAAAAAAAAAAAAAAACTGTAATTATTAATAAATAACAAATAAAATAAGTAAATAAATATAGTTTTTTTTTTTTTTTTTTTTTTTTTGTCTTTGGAACGAAAAGTTAAATCGTGTTTCTCTGGTAGTTTCTTTTCTCAAGATATTTCTTAATGCTTAATATTTCCGAACAACTTTCCTGCATTAATATGCTCGTGTAGAGAAACAACATTGAGAGGTAAACTAAGAATGAACTCCAAAGAATTGACCATATCGCAATATTTAAAATTATAAACAAATCTGTAATCTATAACAAATATAATAAAATAAATAAATAGAGAAAATGTAAAAATTTTAATTCTTTAAAAAATATTTTCTGTCCTGGGAACTAAAAGTTAAAGGCCGTCTTCCCCTGGTACTGCCGGCTTCCTCAAATAACAAATATAATAAATAAATAAATAGAGCAAACTTTTTTTCTTTTTTAGAATTTTTCTTTTTTCTCCTAGGAATTAAAAGTTAAATGTTGTGTTCTAGTGGTAGTCTCTTTTCCAAAAATATTTCTTAATATTTAATGTTTTCGAATAGCTTTCTAGCATAAAAAATATTCTTTTAGAGAAACAACATTGAGAAGTAATTATCGCGGTCTTCTTAGTATTATTATTATGTAATTTTCAAGACTATCGATTTGCTCAACTCTTTTCAGTCGCCAGCGTGTAGTTTGCCTGCCAATGTTGTTTTGCTACGGTGATATTGTTAATGCAGGAAAGCTATACGGAAATATTAAGGTTCAAGAAACGTGTTGGAAAGTGAAAGGATATATAAAGTACGGGTTTTGACTTAATTTCTAAATATGAAATCTGATTTTGTAGCATTTATAAAATGTTTATGTATGGTTCTTTAAATATGAAACAGATTCAAATTCTCAGAAACAGTTACTCGTAATTTTTTTCACTTTTTTCTGGGAAAATAAATAGTACATAAATAGTACATATTCATGTGTACAATTTATTAACTATAAAAATAAACGTAAATTGTTATTTATAAGTAAATTTAAGTTACTATTATACTATTGAGGTATCTGAAGATAAAAATATTTACCTTAAATTTAAATCACCAGAATTTTTTTTTTACATCATTTTCTTTTTCTTTATTTTCTAACAATACGTTGTAAACTATAAAATTTAATTTAGTTGTGCTCATTCTTAGTTGTTATTACTTTATTACTGTTATTCTAAATTGCATTGTATGCAACGAATTTTCAAAATAACAGAAAAACTTTTTTTTTTTTTTTTTTTTTTTTTTTTCTGAAAACAAACTGCTATTTATTTGTGATATGTTTATTGTTATGGCACTCAAACTTATAAATATTAAAATTAATTTAACTATAGTCCCTTTAAATATTTTAATTAAAACTTAGGTATTTCAAATAATATAATATTCAAATAATTTCTATGTATTAAAAATTTTTAATAAATATTAACAATTAATAATAATAAATAAGTTTATATAAATATTATTACTGTTATTCTAAATTGCATTGTATACAACGAATTTTCAAAATAACAGAAACAGTTTTTTTTTTTTTTTTTTACTGAAAACAAACTGCTATTTATTTGTGATATGTTTATTGTTATGGCACTCAAACTTATAAATATTAAAATTAATTTAACTATAGTCCCTTTAAATATTTTAATTAAAACTTAGGTATTTCAAATAATATAATATTCAAATAATTTCTATGTATTGAAAAATTTTAATAAATATTAACAATTAATAATAGTAAATAAGTTTATATAAATAATATGATACTAGCTTAAAAATTACATACTTATATAAGTAATATCTCTAAAAAATGGAATTGTAAGTTTTTAAATCCTGTTTATATTATGATTTAGAAAATGTAAAGAGTATGTCATAATTTTTTTAAGAGTGTTACGGTAGTTTTAAATATATAGTGAGAGGAATTTCTTTATATGAAAGAAATCTTAAAATAAATATTTATTTTGTTGTATGTTTATTGGAATGGTTCTCAAACTTATAAATATTAAAACTAAGTTAAATATTGTCTCTTTAAATATTTTAATTAAAACTATTTAATTAAATCTATTTAATAAAATGTTATTATTTATTATTTATGCATTCATATATTTACTACATGTTTATTATTATTTATTATACTATATTTATTATTTTTTTTATTAACTATTTAATTAAGCCTATTTAATAAATAAAAAATAGCATTATAAAAAAAAATCGTTTGTGACATTTGTTCGCGCTCCCAATCTTTTAAAGTTTAAATCCTGTCATGAAAAATAGTAATAACATTAAGCTTTATTTAAAAGAATTTATAACAATGTCTGAAATTATTTTTAAAAAGAATAAAGCTGTTTGAATATATGTGTTTGTTACAAAACAGCGAGTAGAAGAGAAACAATGATTTAAACAAAGCTACACTGAATTAATTAATTACATTTACTTTTTCTTAAATCGTGCTATAAAATTCTGTACTGATTTCTGGTTATTGCATATCCGTGACAATATTTCAGTAACAGCCAATTAGTATACTTAAGGAAAATAATTTTAAACAAAACTAAGCTTAAGCTAAATATAGTTTAAGAACTAAAACATTACTAAAATTATTTTAAAGAAAATTTAAAATATTCATTAACACCTTTAGGTAAAACTAGCGAAAAGGTTAAGCTAATTAAATTTTACAAATATGATTTATGACTAATTCGAATCTAAAAATACACTTAAATGTGATTATTAATGTGAAAAGCAACAAATAATTTGAATTAAGTTTTATATACAGTATCCATATTTTTTATAAAAAGTACATGAAATTTTCGTACTACTTTTAGGCGTAGTCAAATGTTTTCAAAAAGTATATTAACATATATCTACATTTTATTTATTTTTACCGCATATCACATGATGGTCAGCAATGCAAAAAACTTGCAGAAAGGCAAATCATGTTTTTTCACTCCGTGTATTAGAAAGGACCCTGAAATACATATATATATGTGCGCGCGCACACACACACACATCTCTCTCTATATATATATATATACATAAATATATACAATTGTATACAATCCAACTAGGTTATAACACCTTAGAAGAGACCGAAACATTTTTTATGCTGTAGTCGAGTGACGTAATTGCCAAGTTTGTTTTAAAAACAAGTGAAATCCTCTATCTAACTGACTTAATAAAAAAGTAAATGCATCTTTATTAGAAAACATAACAAAGTGGGATTGTTGTATGAAATAACATTCATTTTTCTTTTTATATTTAAAATAATTCGAATTACATCATGGGCGCTGTAGATATGAGGGTGAGGGGAATGGTTCTTAATCTTTCATAATTTCTGTATCTTTAATAATATGTAAAAAAATAAAAATAAATAAAAAATAAAAATAAAAATGTTTTAAATGGTTAAACAGTACTAGCGAAACATTATGTCTTATGAAAATATGACCTTCTTTCTCCCCATTTTTATAGTGAAATTGTTCAGAGACCAACATGAAAATGTCTTCTAACCCCATACACTTTTTTTCTGGCTGGTGCTGCTGATGGATTAGAGATAATGATTATAAACATGAAAGGTTATGTTTGATAAACATAATTAATGTATTTTTAAGCATCCAGTACTTTAAAAAAGAGATTAAAATGTAACTTCAGCTTGTGGTTTTACTTTTCTGTTTTCTTCTCGAAAGAAAAAAAAATCTGGAGTAGAACAACCATACGACTTTCATTATCCATTACAACACACATTACATATACTATTTTGGGTGGTCAGAAGACATGGAATTGACTTAACAAATCAAACACTTAATAATTTACATATAGGAGCAAACTAATACATGTGTCGTAAAGAGATACAAAACAGAGCTTGATTAGCGAGTTTAAAAAAAAAAAATCATTAGAGCCTTTTTTGAAACACCAAATACCAAGATCTAAAACTAATCTACCTAATAAGGATTCTTGTTAATTTTTCTCCGGTAACCAAGGAATACATTCAAAAGGATATCTAAAAATGTGTTTATGTATCAAATTAAAAAAATAAATAAAAGTTAGACCGGTTTCTGAGATACAGACTTTTGGCCCCAATTTCGATTTTCACCATAACTTGGCAAACTCATCTGTTCTCTGGCAACCGATAATTAAGTACGAAAGCATGCTTAAAAGGAAGTTAATAGGACGATTCTAAAGAAAATCCGCCTAGCCGTTTTTAATGGAAGGCCCTTGCGAGGCCTAGAAATGACGCCAATCAATGTTCCTGAATTAACCAACTAATACACATGGAGAACAAAAATATCACGTTTTTATCTAGAAAAAATACGTAGTCATTTTCTGAATCCTTAAACTAGAATTATAGATTTTCGAGCTATGCGTATAAGATAAACCAATAAACTGAATAGACAAAATAATCGAAAATTTCTAAGCTATACATTTTTAGATGGTGAAAAAATATTATGATTATTATGAATCCTTTGTATTACGAGGCATTCTAGCTTGATTTCCTAGAATTTGATTATAAACTCGAATTATAGTTGCTAAAACTCTCCTCTTGTATTCGCATTTATTTGCAGAGATTTTTTAAATAAGTTTGACACTTCGGAAAACACTCTAGAATTCTAATAAGAGTTTCGCTTTCAAATAAGACTACAATTTATGAGGATGGCATGGAACTATTTATTTTAGACACATAATTTAGTTTCGAGGTGTCAGTACAGAATTTTTTCTCGGTGCACACGATGGGACTTCTGAAAGGAGTTTATTTTGCAACTTTGAAAAAAAAAAAAAATCTTTGAGCTGTTTTTGATATACGGACTTTACAGACTTTGTATCATTCGGCCACTAAAAATCAAGCTACCATTTGATACTTTTTCATTACTTTTGAAATACAGAATTAATTCGAATCAAAATTGTACAGTAGACATGCCTTATAATTATGCATATGCTATCCTGGATAAGTTCGCAGGATAACTTGTTCGACTATTTTGTTTCCCTTGGCGGCCACTTTGAAATTTCAAACATGATAAAAAAAAAAGATGTAAGACCGGATTTGCTTAAATTTTGATATATAGATATAGCCCTTATAAGGGTCACCACCAAGTTCATTAATAAACATGATCCACCATCTTGTTTAAAAGTGGCGATCACTTCAAACCAAGCTACCACTTGAAATTTTGCCATCACGATAACTTTTTAAATACCGAATAATTTCGAACCAAAGATGAACGTTGGACTTGTCTCATAAATACCTTACATAAGTTTGCAAGGCAACTTGCTCCGCCATTTTGTTTCCAAATACCAGCCCGTTGAAATAAGGCGACAACATGAAAACTTTTAGTTGCGGTGACTTTCGAAATACTGAATTAATTCGCACTAAAACTGGAGCGTAGACATATTTTAGAAATACCTTTGATAGGTTTGTTGTCCAACTTAATTTGTCATCTTGTTTCCAAGTGTTGAATATTTCAAAATTTTGAATTCGCATAATATATATATATATAGATTTACAGTAGAACCTCGATTAACCGACACTCACCTCGATTAACCGAAACTCTCCGTTAACCGAAGTCGGTTTCTTCTTCACTTTTTTTTTCACTTTCTACTATCATCCAAAATTTTCTCTCAACAAACACGTATTTTTAAAGTTTTTTTTTTTTTTTTTTTCCACATTCCTTTTGTATGCAAGCCATCCTTTCCAAACTACGAGTGCTGATAAATATTTTAGATGATTATTGATGAATTCTCGATTATCCGAAAATTTCGATTATCCGAAGTAAGTTCGCTCCCAATTACTTCGGATAATCGAGGTTCTACTGTATTTATTTATTTATGAATCGATTTACTTAAAACTCTTTATGTACATAGCCCATATTCAGGTCTCGACCAGTTTTATTCATAAACTTTTTTCCGTCATCACACTTTAAAATAGCGGCTACATGATAACAAAAAAGAAATCAGCTTACCCTGCGAACTGCCTCCGAGAGAATTGTTTTATTTTATTAACGTAATACACTGAGAAAAAAATATACCACCTTCATCTAGAATTAATAAATGGTCATTTTCTAAATCCCTGAACTAGAAATATAGATTTCCTAGCAATTCGCATAAGGCACGTCAATAAACTTAATTGACGAAATGATCGAGAAATTTTAGTCCACACATTTTTAGATGGTGAAACAATATTCTGAATCTTTTGTATCGCGAGAAATTCTCTCTTGATTTTCTAGAATTGGGTCATAAACCAAGATTATAGTTGCTGAAACCCGCTTCTTGTAAAAGCATTTATATGCAGAGATTTTTAAATAACTTTCCCTCGAGAATATAGGCAAACGTTCTAGAATTCTAATAGGGGTTTCTAGAACTCGCTTTCAAAGGGGACTAGAATTTATAAGGATGACGTGGAACTATTTTTTTTTACACACACAATATTTTTTTTACCACAATTTAGATTCTAGATTGCCCTTCGAAAGGAGATGCTGTCGCAGACAAAAAAAAAATTTGACGTGAGTGACAGTATTTTTTTTTTTTTTTTTTTTTTTTTAAGAGATTTAACATTAAAAAATTCAAAATTCAAAATAGTATAAAAACCAGCTACACGTTACATAGCTTTTATTAAGATTATTACAGTATAATGTTTTCTTTAAATCAATAAGATATAGTTAGTATTCAGCAGACTTTAAAATTGATAAGTGTTTTCATTTCCCATCCAAAAATTATCGGATTGGATCGATAAAATCGCATTTGTGAATTTTAAACTACGCATAATCATAGTAATATACTTTTAATAAAATAAAAATATTGGCAAATGGACTGTCTTTAAATATATACATTCTTTAGATATCTTAGAAATTTCGTAAATTATTTTACTTCTATCGTGTGTGATTGTTTAAGGGCACAAATTAGCCTTAATGCGAAAAAAATAAATATAAAGTAACAAACCAAACAGTCAAATATAAATTACATTGAGTACTTTGTTATTATCATTAGTTTTAAGAAGATCGGTAATGTGGCAAATAAACTTCTAATAACACAATGGAATTTCATATATATGATGTCACATCTTAATAATATGGAATTTGCTTGGTTATAACAATTATTGGTGATTTGTATTTTTCTATTTAGGCTAATGTAAATTAAATTTGACGCTCCCCTCTTCCAATCTTCCCTCTGTCTCTCTCTCAATATATATATATATTTCGCTTTCAGCAAAATGCAAAGATGCTAATATAGAATTTGTCTAAAGGATCTATATATATAATTTGCAAGAGAGATGAAAATTCCGGTTCGTAGTCATCTGTATAGCAAGTTGCCATTCAATTTTCATACTCTAGTTAATTTTAATCCAATTTTCATACTTTAGTTAATTTTAAAAAATCTAATTGTACGATCGATAAGCTGTTTAGTCCGACGGATTCAGAAAATTCGCTCCTTTCATTTGGTACCTTATTTGTAACAAAAATTTCGATTAGATTTTTTAAAATTAATTAAAATCTATGTAATATTTCTCTAACGTGGACCAATTTCAATTAATTTTTGTCGAATCGATATGATAGTGGTGAAGTTAATAAAATATGCGAAGATAAAAAATAATATTTAACAATAAACAATATTTAAGCACGCGGATTCAGCTCAATGATCTAATTCGATAACATGATGACATTATTTTATCGAAAATATATTTTTAAAAGTTCATTCTACATAATCTTTGCAAGCGTCATTTTAATCCTAGCAATATTTTAAAGATATAAAAAAAAAAATATGAATTATTATCGTAAATTCACTAAAAAACGCAATCATATAAAAAAGTATAATCAGAATAGGATTTTTTTTTTTTTTTTTTTTAACAAAAATTTACGCCAAATTAAATAAAGTGTCATTGCATACTTGGCGATAAAAATTTAAAAGGTGTCATAGGGGTACTTTACCAAAACTGCACTGCCTGCGGAAGTATGAAAACTGAGTCGTCAACAATGAATTTTATTTTGAAACTTTTCTTTGAATGATTCTGGTTTCACTATTGCACAATATTTATTTGGTTATAATAATAATATGGCTTCTAATAAATTAAAATTTTAATGAGGTTGTGACATTGGTATAATATTTATAAGTTTCAAATTTTAAAGGTAAATAACAAAAGAAATAAAGTGCGAAAAATTCGCACGGGTTTGCTAGTACATTATTTTTTTCATTGAAGATTATAATTAATGCTACAACATTGTTAAATTGTGAAAGAAAATTTCTAATTATTTAAATTATCTGTTAAATAAGAGACGTCACTTTTATTTAACTTTTATATTACAATTCTTCTCTTCTTCCTTTAATCAAATCAACAACTTGACTTTACAGACATCCTATCATTTTTCGCTTATCAATTTATTTATCTAATTTTTACGAAGTTTAACTTCAAGCTAATTAATATTGCATTGAAATTCAAGTTAAAAGTAAAACCACGATTTTCTGTATATGCAAGACAAAAGAATTGATGCTCTTCCATCCACAAAAATTTTCTAGAGCATATTAAACGCATTATTTTATGAAGTGTATTTAAATAAAGCGCTGTAAGCTTTTTTTCATACCACACAAGACAAAGAACATGCAGCACAAAATGAAGCAAAATATTTTTGGGCTTTAGCCAACTCCATACCTTTCTCAAAAAAAACTCGGTAAATAGAGCTCATAATTTACTGAACAACATTGCTTTAAACGTTATACCTTAAGACAATTTCATTGCACTCTTTTAATTGTTGATAGGAAACCTTGCTATGTTTTCTCCACAATACTTTTGTACATAAAAGTGCGCGATAAATATTCATAAAAGAGGTTTTAATTTCTTGAAAGCAAATATTGCGTTGCTTTGTAAAAGATATGTGTAACATTCATTAGTTTTATTCTTTTTTTCTTTTTCTTTTTTTTTTTTTTTCTTTCTGAGGTTGAATATATGAATGAGTATTCAAATTATTGTAAGTAAAAATTTATTTAATATTTTCACATTGCTTAGAATAATTGTGTGAGTAAATATTTTTATAACATAAAATTACTCTTAATAATTTTTATTAAGTAATTATATAGCTTCAAAAAATACTGAAAACTTCCTTTTGTGTAGTAATTGGTGAATTTAACGTTCAAATTTCTAAATGAAATTTAAATGAATTATATTTGCCAAGAAACAAAATATATAATAATGTATTAATATTAAATAATCTTTAATTAACAACACCTATATGTAATTTTAATTAAAAAATTTTAAAAGTAATGTAAGGAAAGATTATAGCAATAAATCTAATTAGAAAAATTGTTGTAGTTTTTTCTATATTACTTTCCGAACACTATAGTGAGAAAAGTATTGTAATCATGTCAAACATTCGAATTTGAGATTTTGACGTTTCTATACGTTTTGAAGTCCCCTGAGTCCGTTTTCACTATTTTTACGATGATATATGTATGTGTATGTGTGTGTGTATGTGTGTGTATGTCTGTGAGTGAACACACTAGCGTCCAAACGCTTTGTTCGAATGAGCTGAAAGTTGGTACGTATATTGTAAGTCACCATAGTACGAACCCTATTGACTTTGGTGAATCTAGCACTTATAGTTTTTTTACAGGGACACCAGGAATAATTCTTTATCATTATGGCCTATGGGGCCAAATTTTTAAAAGTGCAATAGCGTCTAAACGCTTTATTAATCTGAGCAAAAAATTTGTACACATGTTATAGGTCACAATTGCACGAAATGTATAGATTTTGGTGAATTTAGCACTTACAGTTCTTTTACAGGGACACAAAGAAAAATTCTTTACCATTGTGGCCTATGGGACCAAATTTTTAAAAGTGCGATAGCATCTAAACGCCTCATTCAACTGAGCTGAAAATTTATATGAATATTATAAATCACTGTTGCACTAACTATAAGCATTTTGGTGAATCTAGCATTTATAGGTTTTTACAGGGACACAACGAAAAATTCTTTATCATCATGATCTATGGACTCAAAGTTCAGTAGCGTTAAATAAAACATCGTGTAATATATGGAGAAAAATACTCAAACACTCTGTTATGGCTTTCTCTCTTTTGTTTGTTTAACAACTCCTCTTTCTTTACTTTATCTACAAAACTGTTAATTATTCGATGTTCGGAAAGTCGAGTGGAATCACTCCAGATTTTTTTGGTTTGTAATTTAATGTTTCTTAAATTTAATATCATAAGTAACAAATGCGCAATTTTATTAATAATTTGTTACAAGATTATGAACAATGAGTAACTTTTTTATTTATTCTGAAATTCAAATTACTACACGAATAAAGCTGACGCTTGTCAAATTAATGATTGAATATCGAGCTAATCATGCAAAATCATTTGCACGCGAAAGTCACAACTGATGAACTAGGGATTTCTATAATATTCTCATCATGAAAAATTCTCTGTAAAAATAAAAAAAATATGATACAAAAAAAGATAAATTAGTTTTTTTTTTTTTTTTTTTTCTGTGGTGTAAAATACAATTTGACTATTACACAACCCTTTATGTGTAAAGCATTTTTCTAAATAAATTTATATTTCACTTCAATAAATGAGCTGCGAAAAGTAAAATACGTCGTATAGTTTCTTTAAATGAGGTTCAAATATTCATAGATTACATTTAGAAATGCGCCGCAGATTTATTTTAATATTAAAATACAATGCTTTTCATTCATAATACATTTGTTACTGTGGAGTTTAAAACCCATTTTTTAAAGCATATTCATGTCAGAAAACTTCATCCTAATTAATCAAATTTTTGAAGCTAATATAGGATTTTAACGCTAGAATAAAAAATAATCCTTGATATGTATTTTATTTTATTTAAAATGATTGTTTCCCATAATCATCTTAAATTTTAAGGAATTTAAATCCAAAACTTTGTTTATTAAATAAGCATTTCTAGCTGTTTCCCAGCAAAAGGAAATTAGGAAGAAAAGAAAAATATTTTAAAGACAAAAAAAAAAAAAGAAAAGAAAAGAAAGAAAAAAGGAAAAGGAAAAGAGGGAAACTATCCAGTTTTTTTCCCATTTCATTATTTTCCTCCTAAGTTATATTTGAAATAATTAATTAGGTTCAATCTATTGAGTTCAAAAATCATGTTTGTGTGGTTTAAGCCGGATTTTCCCGATAATAAATTAGCTGTTTTTTCTGAATAAATTTCCAATGAAAAGTTTTCGGGAATCTTGTACCGGGCTATAGGCTAAATTATTTTAATGCTAGTTAGAAAATTTTTGGAATACAGGTAAAAATCAATATCAAATTGTTTCATAAAAATATGATTTTAATATCGGCCGAATTTGTATTATTTTATAGAGATTAAATTTAGTGTTCTGAGAAATTCCTGATTTTTCATTAAAATTTAAGGATATTAAACTAAAGATAAAATTTAAATTAATAACAACTTGTACTTGCGAAAGAAAACTAATACATTTTTTCTTTTTAAAAGTTTTTTTAAAGTTAGGTGCGTTACATTAGTAAATAATTTTAATTCTTTTTCTTAGAAAATGCTTCTTATATGTAACAAATTAATTAAGTCGACGCTTATTACTAGTAAACTCGTACGATCCGTTTAACCATATAACGAACATAACCATGAATTGACTAAATTCTCTGAATTCTCTTCACAGAATATTTGTGTCATTAAACTTAACAATTGCATCATTATATATAATGGTTTGTATTGTTACATTACATTGCTATATATTGTTGTTGAAATTTCGTGATAGATCAATATGGAAACTAAAGAAATGAAAACTATTTAAACTTTTGAAACGAGGGCTTCATAAATTTTAAAATTTATGTTGTAAATAACACTCAATTTTAATTGGAAAATTCATCTTCTAGTAGTTCTCAGAATTGTAGAAATAAACTGGCAAGTAGGCAAGCAGATATTTAATTATCATAGGTAATTATTGTTTCAGATTTATATATATATATATATATATATATTATTTATTTATTAATATTTTATTTTTATTTACTTATTTTATTTTATTTTTCATTTTATTTATTTATTTATTTTATTTTATTTTTTGATAAAGTTACAAACAAGTTAAGAAATTTAAAAAATTCAGTGTAATAGCACTATCTTATTCAAATCCTGCAATAGTCCAAAGTAGTCGCAATATTACAAAGCTTCAAATGTACATTTAAGACCTTTAAAAACGCAATGTTGCAATTAATTGGTTGTATTGTTTGTCCCTGTACAACATGTTGATGCAAAAAGTTGAATATGACAGATAACTTATTTTGAAAACCTCTAAGATTTTTTTTTTTTTTTTTTTTTTTTTTTTTTTTAATTCAACTTCTTTATTTAGTTTGTCTGATATCATATGTTAAAAAATCATTTTTTAAAATAACGAACTCTCATTGTTTTTACTTTATTTAAGATTTTTTATTATTATTATTATTATTCCATCTTTATCCTTCAAATTTGAAGTTTTATAGGAACATCTCAACAGGCAATTTCATATTAAGTGTCAATACGGAGATGAAACCGACGGAGATATCTTTACAGCTACTTGGAAAAAATTTCTCTTTTTGTGACACTATATATCGAAAATCATCTACAAAAATTACATGTAACTAAATAATTAGTTAAATCATTACAGCCGTAAAATGTATTATATTTGAAATTTGGTGTATTGTAGTAAAATTTGTTTGTATAGCTGAACAACCATTAAAAACTGTAAATTAGTAGTAGTTTATACAGTAGAAGCATTTTTAAAATCTGCAGTCATATGGCTCATTATAGGGGCGGCATAATAGTACCTAAACTTTTTTACGCATTTCTTAAGAAAATAGGATGAGTATTTTTAACTGTAAAATAACTATGTGTACTTTAATAACATATCCGGATTATAAAGTAATAGAGACATAAGTACAGAAATGATCAAATAAAACTGATGATATATAAATGATCGTTTTGTAGTTTAATAGATTATTTAAATTTCATAGCAACGGATTTTTTTTTTATTTTTTTTATTTTTTTATTTTTTTTTTTTTTATAGTTAGAACCCTAAAAAATCAACTTCAGACATACAAACTATTTCCGGATCCTAAAAAGTTTCTGTTCACAGTTAAAACGAAAAGTTTAGAGCAAAACAGGATTATCAATATCAGAGCAGTTGTTCAAAACTTACGCGTAAATATATATTAAACCTACGCATATATATTACTAAAGTGCATCACCTTATTTTCCTTGAAATTGATTCAAATGATAATCAAATATTTATAA
This sequence comes from Salticus scenicus, assembly GCA_963930645.1. Classification (NCBI taxonomy): domain Eukaryota; kingdom Metazoa; phylum Arthropoda; class Arachnida; order Araneae; family Salticidae; genus Salticus; species Salticus scenicus. The sequence continues at coordinate 176,949,278 of OZ005656.1, read as the reverse complement.
CTAATCTTAATGCATTTAAATGTGGTTTTAGAAGGTAATACTTTTATTTATTAATTTTAAGTTTGCGTGAGAAAAAATACTCACTTTAAGGTAAAAAAAATCTATTGAAAAAGTAAAAGCAAAATATTATATTTGAAAAATGCTGAAAATTTATAAATACAGTTTAAATGGTTCTATAATACTTTCATTTATTTTAACTCCCACAATTTTACATGAAATTAAAATGTAAATAATTATTTGAAACACTGATGCAAAAGTTAAATAGATTATGTGTGTGGGTGTGTATGAGTGTGTATATGTAGATTTGGGATTTTATATTTTTATACATTAACTATTAGTTCACTTAAAACAAAATTACAGTCTTTAAAATAAAGATATGACTGTTATAAAAGTTATTTGTGCTGCTTTGTTCTCACGCTTTCTTTGAAAACTCCGTTTAAGGAGAATTTTTATATTATTTCTTTTATAATGTTCGAATTCAAATGAGTCTATAAAGAAGTCTAAACTGAGTTTCAAAATTTCAAATATTTCTCACAATTTCAAATAAATTGAAAGTGTTTCGTGAAGCATAAATATTTATTTAAAATACCAATGAAAAATTTTAATAACAGCATTTTATTATTATAATTATTATTATTATTATTATTATTATTATTAATTTTTATAAAGCATTACATCTCTCTCTCTATATATATATATATATATAGATATATATATATACCGGGTGATTCAAAATAGATGTTACAGCGATTATCTCGAAAACTAAGAAAGATAGAAACATACTTCCAGTTACAAAATTAAGAGTAGATTTCAGATATGGCATTTTTTTGTACAAGGGGCTGTATACATATTAAATACGAAATTTAATTTTTATACGGCCCCTCCTATCATATGACTTATATTTAGAAAAATATTCTCCTCGCTCTAACAATCAAAATAAAAAAAAAATCATCTCTCTAAGTCAAAATCTCGCCGAGTTATTGCAATTTCAAAATTCTAGCATTTTTCGCCAAATCTTAAGGGGTTGTATCAAAAGTGAGAAATTGTAATTGCTATAGCTTTTGTAATAAGGCACACGTTGATTAGCGTTTGGGGGGGAAAAAAAAGAAAAATCATTCAGGGAAAGACCGCTATTTTAACCTGTAATGTCTCTGTGAATACACAAGAGAATCTCATTGATAATTTAACAAATAAAATTTATGAATAATTTATGTACTAAAAGGGAATTTTCAAATTCATTTTTCTTTCTTTTCTTTTATACATTCTCTTACTCATATACACGAGTCAAATTTCCGAAAATTAGCTTTTGTTATATTTGCACGTTTTCAGATCCTCTGAATTCAAAAATCATGTTTTAAGCGGTTGGTCTCTCTCTCTCTCTCTCTCTCTCTCTCTCTCTCTCTCTCTCTCTCTCTCTCTCTGTGTGTGTGTATGTGTGTGTGTTTCTGTTTTATTAGAATATTTCAAGAACAAATAGTAGCAGAAAATCCAAATTCGATATTCTAAATCCGTATCATATTGCGGTGCTACACTAAAGTATTCGTTGCGATCAGACAATTGTTTGTTTACAGGGTCATCCAAGAGATTTCAAACACATTACGTCTGTGAGTGAAATTTCTCATATGTACAGTGCGACATGTATATACCGCACTAAACAAAATGAAAAGAACATATTTTTATACGCATAAAAGCATGTTTCATGTAGATTGTGGTATAACAATCATTCATCATTCATTTACAGGGTTAACCAGAGTATTTTGATATATTGGAGCTATTCTTGGGAATTGCTGGAAGTGTATTTTAATTTATGTTAATTGTTTTACATATAACACTAAATTTACGTACACAAAGTCATTTGTATATAGTTTATAGACAATATACAGGGTTACCCAAAATTAAGGTAAACATTTTATTATTATTATTATTAAATGTAATTGGCGTAAGTGCATTGCTGCATTTTTTTTTATTTCGAAGAACACTGCTGACACAGAACGGAAAATTAATTTCTCATACCCATACTGTAAACAAAGTAGTTTTTAAAGAGATATTTTTTTTCTGTATAATACCACATTTTGAGGCCTCCTGAATACGAAAGGTAAATTTTTATTGGTTGATCTGTATATATATGCATTATCAGCATAATTTAACAAAAAATAATCTGGTGTGCCACTCACGCGACTTTCTCTTACCCTGAAATTTCATACCATAAATACAGGTTGGAGATTATGAGGTAACATAAAGACTACTGTAAACCTATGTTAAAATAATTCAAATTAAGCTTCGGAAGAGTTTTATATGATAGTTAGTTCTGTGTGAGGGGTGATCTCATGAAATTATTCGACGCAGGCAATAATCAAACTTTTAAAAACTTGACTTTGGTAATAAGGAAGCCTCAAAACGTGTAAATACACACACACACACACACACACACAAAAAAAAAAAAAAAAAAAAAAAAAACAAGCGATGCATATTTAGCTTAAAAACATACATTATTTATCATATGTCTATGAGGAATTCATTTCCATTCCTGAGCAGTTTTCCTGGACATGGTAAAATATCACAGTAAAGCACATTCACTAACAATAAAAAAGAATATTATAGCTTAAATATTTTGAACCCTGTATATCTTTTGAAGAATATGTACAAACCACAAAGTGCACCTAAATATAAACCTATAGTAATAATATACGGCACAGCCTAAAATGCACTCCCATCAATTTTCAGCTATTGTCGCATTATAATCTAGTTATTTTGTGTAGCCCTGTAAATGAACAGTGAATGATTTCGCTGCCATATTCTACATGAGGCATGTTTTTATGCATATAAAAAATATATATTCATTTCATTTGGTTTAGTGCAGTCTATAGGTGTAAAACTCTACTTACCTGCAATTTCCCCCATAGAGGTAATGTATTTGAATACTCTTGAGTGTCCCTGTACACGAACCATTTGTTTCATCTCAATAAAAAGCTTAGTGTAGCATCCCTATATGATACATATTTAGAATACCAAGTTTGAATATCTGCTATTATTTGTTCTTAAGATATGCTGATAACAGACACACACACAGACCAACCGCTAAAAACACGATTATCATATTCAGGGGATCTCAAAACGTGTAAATATAACAAAGACTCACTTTCGAAAATTTGACCCAAAAACAATACTTTCTCTACCTTATGGGTATGAGAAAGTAATAACTACAGGAAATGCGAATTTGGTACTTCGGATTCCGTATCTAGTTGCCAATGGAAAAGTTGATCAAGATTTGCAAGTTTCAAGGAAATTGATAACAAACTTGATTTTTGTTTTGATAAGTATAGGTACTATAATTAAACGGGGGTTGAGAAGGGCGGTAACCCCCCCCCCCTTGACATAGAAATTATACATCTATACGATATCATATTCTATACAAAACATTTAGAATATTAACAATAAATAAGAATTTCCTTATGATTTTTACAGTATAAAGTTATTTAAATGTAATTTACAAGAATGTCTGTCCCAAAACGCAATACATTGGCATTTTATGAGCGTTCCTGTACATAAACCAATTGTAGAGAATTAATTAATGCCATTTTAAATGGGGAATATCGTATAGTAAAACTGAATAACATATATCATTTCTGAAAATTTCTGAAAATATTTACATACGCTGGGGGCGGGCACACGGACAGATGGACAGTCAGACAAAAAAAATATGCAAATTGAAATCCTATTCACTGTTAAAAATTGCTAAAAAATGTTCAAAGTAAAAGAAAATGTAATTCCAGCAAATGTCCAATAACGACCCTTAACGTAACTGAATATTTTTATGTGCCCTGTAAATCTAATGCTAATCGTACTGTACACTATAGAAAGCATTATTTTGTGCATATGAATAACATATTTCAATTTCATTAAGATTTATGCTAAGTAATTAAAATTTGGTTTAAAGAAATATCTTCACATTGATCGCAATGCTTTGGAATACTTTCGGGTGTCCCTGTATACAAACCAGTGATGGTGTTTACTCCATTTTCTATAGAAAACTTTAATAACGTATTTCAATTCTAATAATATATGCATAAATTAAAGGTATTAAAATATGGTTTATAAAAATACCTCTCATAGAACACAATGCTTTGAAATACTTTCGGGTGTCCCTGTGCACAAGCCAGCAGAGGTATTTACTCCATTTTCAATAAGGAACATCCGATAGTGAACTCAAATAACATATATCAGTTTCAGGAAATTCTATGAATATTCACGGGACTTAGAACGCGGACACACAGAAAGACGAATGGACAGACAGACAAATCGAAGTCATTAACACTTTTCAACCTGGCTGGAATTGTTAAAGAGCCGAAGTCATTAAAATTTTCAACCATCATGGAAAGTGGTGAAAATAAAGCGCAAAAATTCCACATAGTTTTGCTAGACTTTTAATTTTTTTCCTCTCTTAACGTGTTTTAATTTGCAGGTAACCCCTAAGAAATTTAAGTATTAAATTTTTTAACAATACGAAATAATGTAAATTTGCATTAAGTTCTTAAAACTGTTGATTTCACGTGCTTGAATGATTTAATTGCTATTTTAAAATAAAGGATCTTTTTTTTAATTTTTCTCATCTCATAGATAACCCCCTAAAGTGAGCCCATTGGCGTCGAAAAATAGATGCCAAAATTGAAAAAAAAGTGGTGTAAGTCATCATTTTCAAATTGCAATAACTCAGCGAGATTTTGACTTAGAGAGATGATTTTTTTTTTATTTTGATTGTTAGAGCGAGGAGAATAATTTTCTAAATATAAGTCACATGATAGGAGGGGCCGCATAAAAATTAAATTCCGTATTTAATATGTATACAGCCCCTTGTACAAAAAATATGCCATATTTGAAATCTACTCTTAATTTGCTTTAATTTTGTAATTGGAAGTATATTTCTTTCTTTCATAGTTTACGAGATAATCGCTGTAACATCTATTTTGAATCACCCGGTATATATATATATATATATATCAAAAATTCCATTTTTCTATTTTTCAATTTTGGTTGTGTTATTGTTTAATCTAATTTCTTTTTTTACTTTGTTTTGTTCCAAGATAGAGACTTGCGTTGTATATTGCTTGAATTAGCTATACAGCGATCCGAAATCTTGCATATGCTGACAGAGATGCAAGTTACCTGATGGGTGATCATTTCTGGTTTTCAGCATTTAAAATTCTATTTTTCATTTCATGAATTCTCTTTTTTTTTAACAGATCCTTTTGGTTAATTTATCTCTTTCCATTTCTATTATTTGATCAATGTTTCTATTGGATTCATGGATTATGCAAATTATCTCATCGTTAGGCTTATGTGTTATGTGTGTCATTTCTCTTCGGCGTAATTACTTTAACATGTTTTTACTACTCAGTGTACTTAAATTAAATTATCATCGTGACAATAATTTTATTCGAAATACATCTCATTTAAAATTCGTTGGTATTTTCATCTATCTTTCATTTTCTGAGGCTGAGTGTTGTAAAGGAATTAAATTAATCAAATTATATATATATATATATATATATATATATATATATATAAATGGAGTCTAAGAACACTGAGCGAAAAAGGGAATATAAGTTGTGGAGTAAAATTAGCATTACAATATTACGAAAAATGGATGGTTGATTTTTATGGATGGTTGGGTTTGTGTGGGTTAAAGCCGATTAACTACACTAGGGTCTTAGTCCTATTGGTAGAATACCCTCTATGGGGGTCTTTATAAGAGGTCTTAGTCCGTATTTACGCGAGTTTCAGAGAAAAACACCAAAAAAAAAGTCGAACGACTAGATCGAGAAACATGACCTGGTTTCGAACCCGGCACTTTCTGTCTATCAACGTTGCGCGCAGAACCATTTGGATACTCTTTTTTTAATGAAAAATTCAAGCTAAAACTTACAGTTAAAAACTAAGAATGTTTAACAGAAGCAAATCGTTTCAAGAAATCCACCTTTTATACATAAAAATTAATTTTCAAAATCGTTTCCATAAAGTGTGAATGGCTTTCTGTATAAGAGTCAAAATCGAATTCAAAAATATTAAATGTTTCTCACAATTCCAATTATAAATTACAAAATTGTACATAAAGGTATCACATTTTCTCATTAACTTAAGAATTTAAATGACCAGTGACTTTAGGAAAGAATTGTTATGACAATAAACAGAATAAATATCCTAATAGAATCACCTTGCACTGAAGCGTTTAACAGCCTGAATAAATCAGAAAATCAATAATCCCACCAGTTATTCTCGAATTTCATCTCATTATAAAATAATTAAAATGAAACTTAGGTGGACAAAGGTTAACGAGATGTATTGATAAATTCAAAATCTAAATCTAAATTTGCGTCTTCTAATTTAACGAAGATAAATTTCCTCTTCAAATTAAAAGTGCATTGTAACTGCATTAGAAAAGTGCAATTATAAATGAATTGTAGAAGATACATTTTTCTTTGTATGAATTATGGGATTAGGAAGATATAATTGTAGAGTAAAATTAATTTTTATTCATAATGATAAATGTTATCTTAACTTTACCGTACGATTTTAAACATAAATATTTTGTAAATTAAGAATTTAAATTTAAAGATATTTGTTTTAATTTGACAGAGATAAATATCATCTTCAAATGAAGTGTGCAATTTAATTGCTTACAATGAGTACAATTATATATACTTTTCATGGGGTTCTTTCATGGAAATTTTTGAAATCAATAAGTTTTAATAACAGAAAAGTAAATACTTTTTTTTTTCTTTTTAACAGATATAATATATTCATTATTTTTTAAAGTAATTTAAAAAATATTATTGTTAAAAATAAGGTGTGAATTTAAATTTTTGTATTTTAATTATAACAATAATATAAAATTTCATTTTCAAATTAAAAATAAATTTTAACTGCATTAAAAATAAGCAATTATGTGTAATTATATATATATATATATATATATATATTTTTTTTTTTTTTTATAGCATATTGTTATTGTAAAATTTTATTTTGTTTTATAAAAATATTTTATTTTTGTAGATTACTTGATAAAATTCATAAAATTATTATTTTTATTTTATTATTTTTAACTAAACATTTTAATTATTACATCGATTATAGCTCCTGCAGTTCATATTCTACAGTAATTTGAAGTATACAAAGATGATAAAATCGAAATCTAAGTCTGAAAGGTCGACTTCTAATTTAAAGATGGCGAATCTTACTTTAAAAATAATGCAATTATAAATTTACTAAAAGAAAATATGCAAGTCATTAAAAACTAACTTATTTATTATAGTAAACTATTTAATTTTAAATATATATCATTGCTTTTCATTAGTTATATAATTTAAATTTAACTGACAGTTGTTATACAATACTTATAGTTATTACTAGCAGACCCGGCCACGCGTTGCTGTGGCTATGTTATACGTTGAATTATAATGTAGTAAAATATTCAATATATTAAAATTATTATTTACGAATAAAGACCATCCTTGATAACATCCTTGATCTTAGCAGACTTAGCCCGCTTCGCTGGTCCCTATTTTTAAATGATTCACTATAATTAAAGAATTCTCAAAATTGCATTAATTTTTAACATGTGAAAAAAAAAGAGAAAAAAAAAAATCTGATCGGGAAAAATGTTCGACATTCATAATGAATCCATATATTATCGAAAGGAAAATGATATAAAATACAAAAAAATCTTCTCTCATTGGTGGAATAATCTGTTCGGACCCCCACTGCCTGCGGCAGTGTATACCTGCGCAAACCATGCGCACCGTTTCTTCATCCACCGTTCCCGCCCTTCTTAATAACTCTATACTTTCGAAAATATCCGAAATCGATTTATCGGGCCTTAAAACTTAATAATACTAATTTTCAAAGTTCTAACTCTTATTTCTATTATTTTGCCCCTTTGCCCTCCCCCCTCCCACTATTCTAAATAATTTTACAAATTCGAAAATATCTACAGTTTATTTGTAGGTGTCAAAAACCTGTATGCACCAATTTGAACGATCTAACTATATTTTTATTTTTTGCCCCTCTGCCCCCCTTCCCGCCCCTCCTAATAAATTTACAAATTCGAAAATATCCGCAATCGATTTGTTGGTATCAAAAATTCTATGCACCAATTTTGAATGATCTAACTCCATTTTTATATTTTGCTCCTCTGCCCCCCCCCTTTCCCGCTTCTCTTAATAATTTTACAAATTCGAAAATATCTGCAATCGATTTGTACGTATCAAAAACTTCTATGTACCAATTTTTAGCGATGTAACTCTATTTTTATTTTTTTGCCCCTCCGCCCCCTTACCCGCCCCTCCTAATAACTTTACACTTTCGAAAATATCCTCATTCGATTTGCAGGCCTCTAAAACCTCTCTATACCAATTTTGAACAGTCTATCTGCATTTCTTTTTTTTTTTTTTTTTTTTTTGTTGTTGTTTGTTTGTTTGTTTGTGAAATCACGTTTTGGCCTCTCCCCCCCCCCTTTTGGGAGGCGAATTTTGCAATAAAAACTATCCTATCTCTCAAGTTGGACCAAATTGCACACAGTGTCCAAATTTCATTAAAATCGGCTCATTAGTTTAGGAGTTCATCGCGGACAAACATAATAAATTTTATATATAAAGATATATATATATATATATTATATTAAATTATAAAGTTTTGATCAATGAAGCACAAATAAGTAAAAAACAGGATTAATTTCACTGTATTATCTTCATTATAATATGAATTCAATTTACACTTCAGTCTAAGTAACACGTGGCCGGCTATGCTAACACCAAAAATTTAAAAAGTGGAAATAATTGAATTATACGAAATTTATTAATAGGTTAAAAAGTTGAAGATTCTTTGTGTAGATGGCAGCACCAAATATATTTCAGCTTTCATTTCAACCCAGTCGAAAGGTATCGACATCTGTTAGAATCATTTGGAGTTAACAGATAATTGTGACTGTCAAATAATAACAGACAAATAATTAGCAATAAATTAAAATTGCGACTATAATTTGAGATTTAAACTATCCTATCTCTCAAGTTGGATCGAACTGCACATGGTGTGCGAATTTTATTATAATCGGTTAAGTGGTTTAGGAGTCCATTGAGGACAAACATTGTGACACGAGATTTATATATATTAAGATGAATATTTTAATGTTTTATGTTTATTAAGAATGAATGTAAAGGAAAACTAAAAACAAAACAGACTAAAAAGTTTTTTTTTTTTTTTTTTTTTTTTTTTCCCCCACAAAATGATATGTATAAACAGGGATGATGTACAGGATGTTCCAAAAGCCCTCTCACCTCCTAACTCGAAAATGAGTCGGAATTCTGAAAAATGGCGAAACACCTGTTAAATGAATTCGCAAGGGACCTCTTTTGGTGAAAAATGTTTTGGCCTGGAGGAGTTAGGAAGCCGCTAGGGAGAGCAAATTTCAAATTTCAAATGGAAAGGTATGTCTTGCGATACATAGCTGGGAATGTGTCTTCAAAACAATCAATATGATGTAAATAGTTTTGCCCTACGATGATTATTAAAAACAATACATGAGTTTAGACTTTTGAAATGCGAATTTTATACTTGTGTATCCCCTTTAATAATCACTGCAGGACAAAACTATTTATATCAAAATCATTCTCTTGAAGAGACGTTTCCTGGGATGTATCACAAGACATACTTTGCCCAAAAATGATTGGGGCCGGGCAAAAGGGTGGTAGGAGTGCCGCTAGGGAGAGCAACTTTGAAATTTCGAACAGGAAAGTATATCTTTTGATACATCCCTGGAAATTTCTCTTCAAGACAATGAAATAGATATGAATAGTTTTGTCCTGCAATGATTATTAAAGCATGTAATGTGTATTCAATTTTATACACAAGTATTAAATCCACATTTCAAAAGTCTAAAAACTCGTGTATCTCCTTTAATAATCCTTGTAGGGCAAAACTATTTGTATCAAATTCATTGTTTTGAAGAGACGTTTCCAAGGATATATCACAAGACATACCTTCCTATTTGAAATTTTAAAGTTTCCCTCTCTAGAGGCCCCTTCTAGCCTCCAGGCCCATACTTTTCCCCCCTAAAGAGATACCTCTCGCATTAATTGAACACGTGTTTTGCCAATTTTCATAATTCCGACTCCTTTTCAAGTTAGGAGGGGGGGGGAACTTTTGGAACACCCTGTATATGTATATGTATATATATATATATATATATATATATATTGTATAACAATGCCTTATGATACGTAGTAAAAGACAAGCCACAGATACAATATCACTGAAACCACATAGAGCAATAAGAGTGAATATTTGTCAAGTAGGAGGAGCTCAGAAAGGTGAAAAAAATTTGTCAGGGGAGACCTTTTTCACCCTAAAGCACAAATGTACGATTTCATTCACTAGTGGCTATAATAGCAAATCACTAGTGCCCCCCCCCCCCACCCTATCGTACATGAAATTAATTGAAGTGAAATTTAAAATGGAATAAACTATTAAATACAAATTATCAAAGAATCTTACAGAAAAAACTTTAATAATCAAAACATAATAAACAAACAATACTCACTGGATGGTACATTTGGAGTCACATGGATTAAAAAAAAACATATTAATTCATAATTTTTAAAACGTTATTCATTTCACTTACCTTCATTTCCCGCATGGTATTTTCTTAAATAAACATTCTAGCAATCCAACTTTTATATGCAATTAAATCTAAATATTTCCTTTATTCTGTAAACCTCACAGTTTATGAACATATAATACTTCAGTATTTTTTAAATTAAGAAAAGAGTAGTTTTTTTGTTTCAAATTTCAGATTTTCGTTTTCTGTTTGTTAAAGTGTAATGATCTGTTTAATATAATTGAGCTTTACAGAATAAAGATTTATGAATAGAATAGGCCTGCAAAAATTTGTATCTCTACATTCATAAGTTTTTTTCTAATCTTGCAGGAAAGTGTAAAAATTAGAAACAAAGAGAATCCAGTTTAAAGATTTAATTTTTAATATGAATAATAATATAAAAATAACAACGCTGAAAACGCTGTTGCTTCATAAGTTGGCCGTTCTAGTTCAGTAAAATGCTCATGAATGGTTTTTTTTCTCTCCTACTGTTAGCTCTATGGGACTCTATGCAAGACCTCGATTTAATTTCACCTTTTCTTATACTCACATAGTTGGTTTGAAATGATGAAGTTACAGAAAAATGTCCTACTTTACGTCTAGGAGCTTCCATAATATTTATATACACAATCATTCCCTCATTAAACATAACTACTGCTTCTTTTATAGTCATATTTATAACTGTTTTCAGATGACGAAGTTTTAGGACAATACTTCCTAATGGTAGCATTAAATAATTCGTTTATATTCTGAATTTTTCCGCTAAGACATTTTTTAATCTGTTTTACAGAAGACAGTTCAGCTAATACATGCTTAATTTCATCCATTATCGCTATTGGTACATTATTTGTATGCTTGAATGTAGATAACGATGAAGTTACAGAAAAATGTCCTATTTTAAGTCCAGGAGAGCTTTTATAATATTTATATATACAATCATTCCCTCATTAAACAAAACTACTGCTTCGTTTACAGTAATATTAATAACTATTTAAAGATGACGAAGATTTAGGACAATACTTCCAATGTGGTAACATTGAACAATTCATTTGCATTCTGAATTTTCCACAAAGGCTTTTTTAGTCAGTTTTATAGAAGACAGTTCAGCCAATACTGGCTTAATTTCATCCATTATAGCTACTGGAACATTAATATATGTATACTTAAATGTAGTTACACTATCTGCAGCCACTGCTTTTTGGTATTTGCATTCATAGCTGACATTTTACGTTTTTTATTGTTGTTGGCGTAATTTTCATCCGATTTCAATGCGGTTTTCTTTAAAATGTTCCAAACATTCCTTATTATTTTGTAAAAATATTTTTGAAAAATCTTTTCTTTTCTTTTTTCCCAACGTTGAAATTTACTATCCCCCTTAAACATAACACCGCAAACAACCACTAATCGCCATTTGGATGAGAAATAATCATAATCAGACACTAAATCTAGAAAGAAAATGAATAAATGAAAAAAAATAATAATAATAAAAAACAGTGAAATAATATTGCTGGATATGAAGAAGAATAAAACAAGAATTTACTCACAAATTCTGCACGAACTATTAGAAAATAAATGAATCACATATAATTTTTAAAAAAAGAAGAAAATTAAGACACAGTCAACATTTAAATATTACAGTTAACTCACTCGAAACATGTAAAAATTAGCAGAAAATATTTTTAAAAAAGAGACAGAATTAATTAACTTAAGCTATTTTTAGAAATCGTAAATTTAATTAAACTAAATTTAAAAATAACTATTTAATTAAAATCAATTAAAATTAAAAAAAAAAAAAAAAGTTTTAATTTTAAAGAATCATGCTTAAAGAATTTTGTTAGTGATGCTATCTAGGGATTGGATGTTCATACCATATATATATCGAAGTAGTTTTTTTTTTTTTTTTTTTTTTTTTTAATTAATGTAATAAACTTTCATTATACAACATGTATGATAAATATGTCGCCAATATATAAACTTATTTGCTAATCACAAGCGCAAATTACATAAACTATGTGTTGTATTTTGATTAGCAAATTCCTAAATACTTTTTAATTTTACTTTTAATTATACTCTTGATTAATTTAGAGGGTAATTTTCAAAAATTAGCTTAACTGACTTTGATATTTTTAAATATTGCTGCATTTTTTAATAATTAACACCCTCAAATTAGCTTTTCATTCACAAATTCGCTATCCTTACAAAAAAGACAATGAAATACGGAAGAAAAAGTTTGACACCTGCCACAAACATTAATTGAGACATCCTTTCTAACAAAACTGAACTTTTTTACAGAGGGATGAAGAAAAAATAAAGCCCAATTGATCTTTCAAAAATTACCCGATCAATGAAAATAAAAACTCTGATAAAACGTCTTCAACTTCCTCCTAATAAACTTTCTTTAAAAGCGATACCATAATTAATTGTTTATATAAGAAGCACCTTCGAAAGGACCCGAATTATCTTCAGTGGAGATCTCATTTCCTTTTCAGGAAGTGGCTTTCTTCCGATAAGTGGTACTAAAAAAAAAAAAAAATTCTCTTTCACATACACATAGATACAGTATAAAAAATCGTCCCTATTGCCTTGGGAAGAGCCTGAGATTCGAGATAAGTATCTGGGAGACACTTCCGACAGTACCTGGGATCCCCTTATCTTTGCTCCCACTGCCGAACTTCCCATTTCCCTTCAGGAAGCCACTTCCTCATTTCTGGATGAGAGAAACAACTCCTTGAGGTATGCCCCCCTTTGCTTCTCAGGATTGTTACGGAAAAAGAAGATCATTGGACTTTCCTTCCTTATTTCATATTGGAAAGATTTTAATTTGGCATTGTTTTGAGGGAGGGAGGAGGCAGAAATGTTGTTTTTAGTTATGACAAGTTTTGAATTAATTATTACATGTTCGGAAGATTTCCGGACAGGTAGCAGCAGTTGAAACTAAAAAATATACAAAAGAGTTTTGAAAGAGCAAAGAAAGTATTAGTTGAAAGGAAAATTAAGTAATTAAATTATAATTTCCTAGTTTCTAAAGGTGTAAAACAGGGATTAATAATTTTAAAAAATTTCTGAACTATGTTTTTAATATTATTTTTTCAAAGTGAAGTTAGATACTATTTGTCATAGGATATATTTCCACAAAGGAAGCGCACAAAATTATTTCAGTACTTGACGAAAATGAATACAATTATATGAAAGAAATATAATTAAATGAAAAATGAAAAATATTCAAGTATTTAAAAAAAAAAAAAAAAAAAAAATGTTTAAAGTGTTAAAAGTGCATAAAAAATACATAAATTTCTTTATTTTACTTGACTTTTTTTTTTTCCCTGATATTTTTGATATATTTTCGTTTATTTTCTATCTCATGTTTTTAAAAGTTTTTTTTTTTTTTTTTTTTTTTTGACAGCAGTGTCAAAAATAGTACTTCTTAAACAAGTGAGAGGAAACTGTCTTCACTTTATGTACAAATTTTAAAAACATTTTTCGTGGAGATTTCTTTTAAAAAATGTGTTTTTGTGATTATCACATCTTTTTATTTTATTCTAAATAAAAGCTGAAAGCCCCATGATTAAAATACTAAATCACACTGAAAAGATAATGCAATAGTTTTTCAAAATAATAGTAGTAGTAGAAATAATAATAATAGTAAAAAATATAAATGAATAATATAAAATAAAAATAAAAATAAAAATCTTTCGTCTCTCTCTCTCTCTCTCTCTCTCTCACACACACACACACACACACACGCACACTTTTTTTTTTTTTTTTTTTTTTTTTTTTGTGAAGTAATTGTACAATAATTTCAAAATAATCGTAAAAATATGGTTCAGATTGAGAACACAAATTTAATAAATAGTCAGTTAAAATTGAATAAACTTCAATCTACACGCCATTAAACTAATTTAGATTTAACATAATCCACACAAAGCGAAAATAGTTGATATAAAGGCGTAAAACAATAAATATTAACTTACACAGCAAAAAGTTTATTACGTTGTGAATAGTGAAAAGCATAGATTAATGAAAATTACAACGTATAATAATTAGCAACATGAGAGGAATAATAGCTATAACCACTTAATTAAAGTTATTTTCATTCAATTATTTCAATAAAATCATGTTGCTTCATGATTTTTCTTCCATCCTACGCCCTGCTTTTTTTCCCAACCCTCATGTAAAGAATTGCGTAATTTTACAAAATAAAATACATTATATTAATTGCAGCATACGCAAAATCATTTTTGTGCTGCCTCATGTCATTACATCAAGCTTATCTTATTTACTTCTCATTTCAGAACTCAGTTTCTTCTATGATAGGAAGAAGAGAAAAAAAAGTCATAAAATCACTTCAATGAAAAGATAGATAATGGAAAGTTTTAGAACGAAAAAGAAGTATTTTCGCATAGTATAGGAGTCTGCAAAATATTAATTTCCTATTTTCTACCGCTAGATCCATTAGGATTTTTTTCTGTCACCAGTTTAAACATTGCCTGCCAATTAACAATTTTGCATCACAAAAACCTACACACGAGAACTACTGCAGATTTTAATAATTAATAACGTAACTTTCCGGCACGAACTGATTTTTATCGCGGACATCGCACGACAACCCAACTTCACTCCAACATCCGTCACATCCGCCGTTTAAAAAGCATTTATCAGTTTGCTCCAAAATTTTTCTCTCCGTAGTAAAAAAATAAAAAAGAGGACCGCTCTAAATAAAAATTCCTCGCACACAAATAAAGACAGATAGAGTGAGCCGTTTTAGGTTAGTCAGGTCCCAAGTTATCGTGAGATCCTCTTTTCCATCTTGGTGGTGAATTTTCAGCTAACCTGCGGAAGGAAGGAAGAATTGAATTAGTCCGTAGTGGATGGGGGAAATTCCACCCCCTCTTGTCTAACCCCTTCCTACTTCCTACCTCCCTCGGGTGGTACACAGAGAGGGTGGGAGCAAAAACAAAAGGCAGTTCCTCATTATTCAACCCGAGCCAATACCACTCTCGTACAGTCATTAGCGGTTTCCCGCTCTTTTTGCTTCTCGCCCCCCTTTAATACCCCTTTTTCTCCTTTTTTTGGGTTCTATCTTTTAACATGCACATCGCAGTGGCGCGCAGTTTGGGACGCCACTAAAAGAGAAAGTGTTTAAAATGAAAAAAATAAAAACGTATAGGAGTTTGCCGCAAAAGGGGAGGAGGGTCGGTAACTAAAATAACAAAGCCGAAATTTTTCTAAACCCGACCTATTCCTCGTTTTGGAAATAAAAACAAAAATCTTTCGGGCTTTTGTTACTCGACCACAAATTTATTAGCTCCGTTTATGCCACACCTTCTCTCTTTTTTATTAGTATTTCTTCCAACCCAACCTATTTTTAATTCAGGTCGAATGACGAGCTACATTATTCCAACAGCAGGCTAGTTTTAAATACCGGGAAAAAACTTGAATAAAATCTTTCAACGAATCCGATTTAAGGTAGAAGTAAAACTAATTGTTAACTGAACTTTGCGTTGATGCTTCGTCTTCTTTTTTTGTTTTTTATGCATTTTTTATTGTAAAAGAGATAATCAAACGGTTATTTAAAAGTAGCGTTCCTAAACCATTAGGCAAAAGAAGCCGCGATGGTTTGAAAGCTTCTTAATTAGATTTATGTTTCACTGTTTTCATGGGTGTTTCTTTAAAATCAAATTTCGGCGGAATACAGTAACTTTTGACTTTTTTTTCAAACATACTTTTGGCAGTTTCTTTTATAGGCTAATCAAGCTGAAATCTATTTTGAAGCTGCAAAAATTCATTTAGTGAAAGATTTTACTCTTTTCGGTACTCTTTTTATTATCATTGTTTGTTATTTCAAAATTGCCTCTCTAGTCGCTTGAAAATAAGATTTTTTCAAAAAACAAATTGAATGACTTTAATTCATTACAATATCCCTATTAAAACAAACTTATGTAGAATTATTTTATTGCGAAAAATAATTGTAAAAAAATATTTAAGCTTTGTTCACTTTTGAAATTTGATAATATATGCACTTTTTTTTTTATACTTGTCTTTGATATGCAATTCCTTTTTAAAAAATTGTTTCTAATTTCTTGAAAAAACAAACCTATTACTTAAAAAAACAAAATCCTGTAATTAAATTGTTATTCAGTTTAACGGCGTGTCTAAGTTATGGTACTACTAAACAGTGCTTTGCTGAAAAGAATCACAAAAATGTAAGTAGTCATTTTGAAAAACACACACCAAAACTGCAAACTAAAAATATATTTTCAGCATATTCTTTTTAAATGCAATATTAATGGCGAATGAAACATTTGTTTTAAAAAATTTCTATTATCTTTAAAAGGAAAACAGTTAAATTTGCAAATACCTTTTTCAAATTCATATTTTATTACTTTATTTCTAAAGGAAACTTAACACTATGTTAAACTAGCATTGTAGAATAATTATAGATTTTTATGTATGGTTTTTAGTATCTTCTATTGACTAATTACTAAAAAGAGAGAGAATCTCATAAAACATATGAGAGTATTTCCCAAAATCAAGAGAAAAGATTTCTTAAATTATAAAAAAGGAAATAATTTTTGATAACATCGAAGCAAATTTTCAGAACATCAAAATAATAAATTAACAAAGTCAGAATCATCTTCACGAAACATTTGGAATTAGCTCACGTTATTTAACAAAAACATTTTAAGATTCCGAAAAAACAACAACTAAGACAACAGTTAATTTACAACCTCACTTTATTTGATGAAAAAGAACAAACATCATTCAAATAATAAGATTATAAAACAGGTTAGATCTTTATTTTCACTTTTATTTTATTTTTATTTTTATTTATTTATTTATTTTTATTTTTATTATTTTTAAGCAATAAAAATTAATATTTTACTGCACACAGATTTGAATAAAAGTAATTTTTATCTACTATATTATGTGAATTTCTAAAAGAAAAATTAATTTTTATATTAATAATAACAAGAAGAAATTAAATGTATCAGAGAAGTAATGATGTTAATTTCACATATGTGGAAAAAAAAAAAAAATCAACCTTCAGAAAAAGAATTAACGTCCAGAGAAAGGTACTGTAAACAGTTTTAAGGAATTTAACTTATTACATAAACATAAATTCAACTAGAAAATAAGGCTTAATATATAGTTACAAGCAAAAGTAATTTATAATATTAATCATTACAGAAATATGTACATGTACTTGTAAATCAAGTAAAATGCGGCAAACATGCATCTAACGAAAGAAAAAGTTAAATAATCTGGAATGTATATATATATAATATCAATAACGAAAAACCAAAGCCTATTTTATTTTCTAAGTAATAAATATAAAATTCTTTACAAATAATAATAATAATAATAAATAATAATAATAATAAATAATAATAATAATTTAGTACGACAGGACATTTTTTAGTGTATTCTTCCATATAAAGGCGTGCAGTAACTGTGTAGTTATCTTTAGCAACGGTTACTATAAACATTTCTTAAAATTTATTTGGTGTAGCTTTGGTACAAAACCCCCTTGGTGACTTTTAAATTTTTGTTGCCATTTTAGAAATAAATTAGATTGGTTATCGCAATTGCGTAAGTAAAGACGCGAGAAAAGTCTGAGACTTGTCTAAATTTTGAATTTCGCCGAGGGAATCTTGTTTTAAAAGTGTTCTATTTGTTTAACTCGATTTTTCTCAATTTTATATTAAATATATTTTTTTAACTTGATGCGAAAACGAGAAAAAGAAACACTATTATGATTTAAATGCACAAAATGTCTAATAAATAAACAAATAAAATAAAAACAGAACTTTTACCTTAAAACATGAAGCTGCATTCTTTAGCAACAATTGCTATATTCATATCTTAAATATTCTTTTACAGGCTTTATTTCAATCTTTATTTATTTTTATTTGTTGCTAAAGGAAAAATCATCCTGACATGTTTAGGTGAAACATTGCAAATAATGACGACACGAAAATGCTGACTAAAACCAATAGTCTTGTCGTACTAAAAATTGTTAATTTCCCTGCTTTGTATCATTTTTGTTCTTTGTGAGTGCATGTAAGTACGCGTGCATAAAATTTCCTGACTTATCCCTAAAATATAACCAGTGGCGGATCCAGAACCTGACTTTTGGGGGAGGCTGAGATTTTTCAAAATGTTATTCTAGACAAATAAAAAATTTACAATTGCAATATTCAATGGTAAATGTTTTTTTTTTTTTTTTTTTTTTTTTTTTTTTTTTGAGGGGGGCTTCAACCCCCTAGCCCCCCCCCCTTAAATCCGCCACTGAATATAACCCACTTTATTTAATATTTTAAATTTTATATTTTTTTCACTTGGAAAAAGGAAGTTGAAAATTCTAATGTATGAATGAATCCATTTGATTATTTCACTAATATAAATATTAATTCCATATGAATTTAATCAAATTTAAATATTTAAAAGTGAACCTGTGGCCACTCTTAGCATTCGAATTTATTAAATAATTAATTAAATTTTCTTTTAGGTATATTTAACTGTTATTTTTTAAAGATTCATTTTTTACTGAAATGTGACTTATGTCATGTTAATTTGTTAAATTAATGTACTACTAACTTCAATAGATTAAACAGAGTTCAAAAACATGATGAATCACATAAAAGAATGGTCGTAATTTTATCGAAATAAATAATATATGTGATACTTACACTTGTACGATACTTACACTTATACGTGATACTTGCACGACTTACGTCCTTATTTTTATACGTAACTGAGGATTAAAATTTACCTGAAAATTAAAACGTATAAATTTTATTAGTGTTTCATAGCTGTTTAAATGCTATATTAGCAATCTCAAAGAAACAAATTCATGATATTATGAATTTACTCATATTAGATAAATAAAATATTTCATCACCAAAACCCAAAAGTGTGTTCAGAATTAAAGCTCAAAAGGTTTAAATAAAAAATTCATAAGCAAAGCACTTTTGTATTTTAATATGCCAAAATATAACACGTTTTCATACTTTACAAAAAAAAAAAAAAAAAAAAAAAAAAAAATAGTCAGAAATAAATAAATTCACTTTTCTTTGTGTAATTCAAACTTGAAACCTACGTCGTTTACCACAAACGTTCCCATTATATTTTTATTTATCATAGTATTTTCTACCATTTCAAAAACACATCCACTGATCTTCGCGTAAACACTTTTGAAAATAAATTTCACTTTAAATCGACAAAAAGTGTAAAAAATAAAAAGTTAACGTTCATCTTATATCTATCCTCACTCTCACATGACCGAAATACTTACATACAAAGTCAGGTACTGACTCTCATGCCGTACCAAAGCATCAAAATATCAAATTTTCTTTCAAAAATACAGCTCTTAATGTCGTATTTTTCTTTTCTTCAATTGGGTAGTGGAATGCTGTGGAGAACAATCAAACTAATTTGGGTGATGCTGTTCTCAAGCTCCGATATAGTTTGAAGACGTGATCCAAAGTTCCCTCTTAACACGACGCAAGTTAAAAAATAGTTGTATCCGAAACGGGACCGCACATATACACATAGGACGATTATTTCTTCATATCAAAATCTTTGTTTCTCTGTAAGCACGTATTTTGGTCGTTTTTCAATTCGCAAAAAGAGCGATAGTGTTTTCTACGTCAATAACAAGTAAGATTATTCAACTGCATTTTACCTAATAAGATTTTTAAAAGAGACATTAGAATTAACTCTTTGACGCAGATGGGACACCGGTGTCCCTTTTGCTTATTTATTTTTTGACGCTCTTATTACAAATATTATTATTATATGATAGTTTTTTATTATTAAAGAGAGACTAATAGTTACTATAAAAAATCTATTAGATTATCAGAGTAAATTTTTTACTAAAATAAAAATGTTAAATAAAAGTAATTTGAAAAAATTTTATCAACCAATTTCAAAAACGTATTTCTAATTAAATTTGATTATTTAAAAAAGATAAGTAATGAATTATTGCTACTCCTATATCGAAGTAATTGTAAATAAGTGCTATTTGTAAAAATATTTATTCATGGGACGCCCGTGTCGCATAATTAATTTACCTTTAACGCAGAAAGGGGCACCGGTGCCCCACTCTATATTTTAGAACCAAAATTAATTAAAATTTTAAATGTAACATTTTCCACTTATTTAGATCTAAAATAACTTAAAACTATCAAAAAAGTGTAAAAATTATGTTTGATGAGAAATCTGCTTCAAAGGGTTAAAGAGAGGAATTTGATGAGATACGCTGTTTCCTTTAACCATCTGTTATTTACTTATATTCTTATTTATTATAATAATTATAGTTATAATAACCCTTCCAACAAAATGGAATGTAGCGTTCAAGTATCAAGTACTTTTGACTGCTTTAATCTGCTTTTCACTTATTTTTTACAGTACGCTTGTGCATAATACGAAACATAAATTTTGTGCATTAATTGTGATTGTGAAGTATGTATAACTGATTGTTATATACTTTTTATTTTCAATTAGAACATCTATTACTCACTGTATGTAATAGTATTCAATTAATTAGCTACAAAGCAATTTTTATAACAGTTTTAGTATTTATTATCAGCAAATTTTAATAATGAATATACAATAAGAACATAAAAATTTTTATTTAAAAATTTACAGTATGAATAAACGGCGATACTTATTTCTTTTAATAAAAATTCTATATACATTATTTAAATACGCAAAAGAAAAAAAAAAAAAAAAAAAGATGCATTAAAAATATCAAAAAGTACTTGCTATGATAATGAATGTAAAGATCCTCCTTTTGCGAAAAAATAAATAAATAAATAAATAAAACAAATAAAAATGAAAATGAAAATGAAAATAATGATAAAAATAATAATAGTGACTATACTTCAAATAGAAAAAGTTAAATGTAACAACATAAAAAATATATAATAATTTGTTTTCGGCGTTATATTTGTATGATTTTGTTTATATGTTTTTAAACAATTATAGTCACTCTACAAACATTTTCAACAGGGAATTTATATTTTTATAAAAAATACATGGTTAACGTAACCTCGATATAAAAGATTTATATACATAAGAATTTCATACGATTTCAAAGATTCAAAAAAGCACATTTTCTGATTTATTAATATAATTTCTATGCAAATGTTTGTTTAGTTTATCTTAAGAAAATTTAAATTCATCCTTCATTTCCGGATTATTATTTTATTTTATTTTTTTTTTTTTTTTTTTTTTTTTTTTAATAAGAAAAACATTTATTGAAAATTTGTAATTTTTTAATAATATTTATATTTATATTTTTTTTAACTTTACAAATATATGCCACAAACTGAAGTCTTATTATTAAAGATTTGAATATTTGATCACTAAAATCTTTTGAAAGATACACGCTAAGGTATTTCAAACATTTATTAGCGCAAGTTCTCTCCCATTCCTACCATGTTTGGGAAACATTACTGTAGATCATCGTTAAAACCTAGAAGATATTTCATTAATTACTTCAGCTTACACTATTTATAGATTTTAAGCGTGTTTCTCTGAACATTACATAAAGTGCGTGTTTTGGTTTAGAATAATCTATCGAAAAAGCATTTATCTTGCATTCAAAAAATAGAGATTCATGTGAAATATGCGATTTGAATAAATTAACCGAAGTTCGCTTATATTTTATTATTCTTCAATTCATTGAAAATAGAAATACATAATAGAAAAGATATATATTGACAAAAAAAAAAAAAATCTTCAAAAAGACAAGAAATTATTCGCAGTATGTGTACGAGTTTTAGATCACCAAAAAAATAATTTTCATAGAAGTTTTTATTTTTTCAACATAATAATAATAAAAATAATAAACCTTATGTATGTTTCAGTATCGCGTAAAAATTTAAAAAAAAAAAAAAAATAAATAAATAAATAAATAAATAAAAAGGAAGGAAAACTTAAAAACTTGCAAACCAGCTAAATTTTTGCTGTTTGTGTTATGTTGGGGGTATTTTAACTAATACATTAAAAATTTCTGTATCAAACAAACGCTAAAGCATACCTACATAACTTCATTAATAAATTCAAATTGATACAATATTTCCTTTAAAAGATATTTTAATCAAAACTTTTGTAAGGCTACCTAATTTAGAATTAAAATATGAATAGAAAATTTAAAATCACACAAAGCTACATTATTTTACCATACAAATATACTTATTTTCTATTATTTAAGTCGGCTTTGATTTGAATTTTATAGATCAGTGCATTCACAAAAAAAGAAAAAAAAAAGATATAAAGAAATTACAGAGCTGTTGATTCTTTTTAAATAATAAAGAAATTTCAATAAAAGTGCTATTTTAAGAAAACAATGAGCAAAATTAATGTTTTATTAATTTACCAAATGGTAATGGAGGGATTATAATAGACAGTTATTGTAATTCTCTAGTTAATTTTACGTTACAAGTTACTTAATGTATATCAAATCCGTTACTAAATAAAATCAGCATTATTAATAATCAGACTATTTGTTTCTACGTGTATTTTTAAAATTCTATTAAAAATTTCTGAACAGAAACCAACTATATATGAACTATATATTGTTAATTTATTTAATGAAACTGTTATTTATACTATTTCAATGTCTTAATGTATACTGTGTTCACTTTAAAGGCACTCAAAATAAATTATTTTAAATATAAAAGAAAAGAAAATCTGCGTTAAACAACAATTAATGGCACAAAATGTTTTCTTCCTCGGATTTATCTAGTATATGTAAAATAAAATTTAAATAGCACAAGTCACTTTACAAAAGTGTTGAAATTATTATATTTTAACTTAGAAAAGAAAAAGAAAAAGAAAAAGAAAAAAAAAAAGAAGAAGAAAGTTCAGTATAGTTTTCACGACCTCTATTTGTTCTTACGAATTCCCAGTATTTCAGGCAACTTAAATACATTTGAAGAAGATTTGGATTTATTTTATTAACACCATGCTATATTTTGAAACACATGTTTAATGAATAGTAATTTTCTCTCTGTATGAAATTAAATTATACATTACACATAATTATAAATTAAAGATTTATATTTTTGATGAAATTTTCTATTACTTATGTGCAACTAAAAACTCATAAGATTATAATACGTATTGTTTGAATTTAATGTAAAACATTTAACAAATTCCTCTTGAACAATTTTTTCATATTTTATGTCAGAAGCATTTTATAAGGAAAGAAAATATATATTTGTATATCTATCCTGGTCAAAACACTAAAACCCTAGAGAAAATCATTTGAAAAATTATATTTATACATAAAATAAGTATGTACAACACTTTATAGAAGTAGATTTACACAATTTTAATGATGACAGATTAATGTAGATTTTTTTTAAATTTACAAAGCCGAACATTCAGTTTTTGATAAAGAAGCAATTTAAATTATATTCCTGAAAATTAGGTTCAGTGTTCTTAACGTCAGTAAAAGAGGAAAGAGAAAATTGTATTTGAATTTAACAATAAATAACAAGCATACAAATATTCTCGTTGAATTTTGCATATAATAATGACACACACACACACACATACCTGATAGTTAATTGTAGAATTTTGAATCCCTCAAATGCATTAACCTCTTAAAAATTAAATTTTAATCTAGATTTAAAAAAAAAAAAAAAAAAAAAAGGAAGAAGAAGAAGAAGGGGAAAATTGCATGCGGGCCGTAATAAAATACTTTAAAAATCTATTTTCCCATTACATTCCTTAACATTTGTAGCATTCTTATAATTTACTAGCAGGCTTTGCTCGCTTCGCTGGGCACTATTTAAATGAGTTGTCAAAATCCCATATCGTTTTTAATAACCTAAGTTAAAGTTCTCGCTGAGTTCTGTAGAGATTTTTCCCGCTCGTAACGTGAGGATTCCGGGTCCCCACTGCCTTCGGCAGCAACTTACCCGCTTCTTACTTCCCCTTCCCCAGCGGGTAAGTTCGAAGTTTCGCGAAATCCGCAGATCGCGTAGATTTCCCAAGACAAATTTAGCGCTAAAAGGAAGGTCTCGAATTCGCTCCTTCATAATGTCCCCCCCCCCCAAAAAAAAAAAAAAAATAATAATAATAATAATAATAATAAATAAATAAATAAATAAATAAATCGAAAATCACAAATAAAAAGACGAAAATGTGTTTTTGGAAATATCCAAAAGAAGACACATGTGTGTTTTCAGTACCTTTGTACCATCTTTAGTAGAACTCTACTCAAAAATCCGGAATTTCTGAAATTTCCCCCCGAAAAACGTTTTTTCCCCACCCTCCTGTAAGAATCAAGAATTCCAAAACCGTACATAATATTTTATTTATACTCTTTATTTATACTTATTTATGTCTCCTTATGTGCACTTTCTTCACCGTAAAGTAATTTGGGGCCGAATTATACTTACAAAAGTTCTTTTTTACTTCTTGACTCCCCCCCCAGGGGGAAAGGGGAGGGGGAATTTCAATAAATCCCGTTACTTTAGGGGTCGGATACATATAAACAATTCAAGCACCAAACTTTGTGACCGCAGCTCTCACAAATTTCCCAGGACAAATTTGGCGCTAAAGGGGATGTCTCGAATTTGCCCTTCGTAACATATAGCCCCTTCCCCCCCAAAAAATGGCAGATAGCAGAAAACCAAAAACGTGTTTTGGAAATATCGTAAAGAAGACGCAGGGCTTTTTTCAACACCTTTGTTCCATTTTTGGTAGAGTTTTACTCAAAAAACCAGAAATTGCAAAATTTCCCGCCAAAAATCGTTTTTCCCCCTCCCCTTCCCTTAAAAATCAAATTTTTCTAAATCGCAGATGGTGTCTTATTTGTATCCATGTGTAGTCTCTTCATGTGCAATTTCTTCACTGTGAAGTAAATTGGAGTCGAGTTATACTTATAAAGGGGTTTTTAACTTCTTTCCACCCCCAAAGGGGGAACGGGGGTAATTTCGATAAATTCCGTTACTTTAGGTGTCGGATATATGTCAACAATCCAAGCACTAAAATTCGTAACAGCAGCTCCCATAGATTTAGCGCTTAAAGAGATGTCCAGATTTTGACCCCTCGTAACCCCCCCCCCCCCCCAAAAAAAAAAAAAAAAAAAAAATCTCAAATCACGAAAGAAAAAAAAATGTGTTCTTGGAAATAACCTAATTAAGTCGCACAGCTTTTTTCAACATCTTTGTTCCATATTTGGTAGAGTTCTACTAAAAAATCCGGAATTATCGAAATTTCCCGCCAAAAATCGTTTTTCCCCTCATACCCCTTAAAAAGAGAAAATTCCTCAATCACAGATAATGTTTTATTTGTACTTATGTCTAGTCTCCTCATGTGCAATTCATTTACAATGAAGTAATTTGGAGCCGAGTTATGTTTACAGACGTGTTTTTTTACTTTTGCCCCCCCCCCGGGGGGGGGGAAGATGGAGGGAAATTTCAAAAAAAGTTGACAGATATAATTTTAAGTTGGATAAAGGTCTAAATTCCTGTCAAGCGCCGTTGAATTCCGTCTAGCCGTTCTCACGTAATACCCGAACAAAAGTAGCGTTATATACATACAGACACGATGAGACACACACACACACAGAGGCAAAATTTTCTGGCTTTCATTGTGTGTGAAACGTGGAGATATCGCAAAATGTTTTGATTCTGACAAATTTACAGACAAAAGTTTGATTTTATTATTATAGATTATTAAATAATAAACTGTTATTTCATTATAAAATACGGCACTTTGGAATACGTGGATTTTATTTCTTTTCTTTCTTTCTTTTTCTTTTTTTTTTTTTTTTTTTTTTTACAAAGCAAAACAAATTAAATTGAGAAGAATACATTTACAAAAATAGTGCGTATCTTTATAAATCATTTTTTCGCCCTATTTTCTATATCCTTTTACAATAGTTGTGAATTAGTCTAAATTTTATCCAGAAAAAAAAGGCACTAAATGGCAAAATTTTATTTCACGAACAATTATTATAATAATACCTGTAATTAAAATACTAAACAATGTAAAACGCAAATAATAAATTAAACCAGCTGACGTGGTTAAAGGAAAATATTTTATAACTTTTAAATTCTAATTTTACTGAAAAATAAATAGCATTGCACTGATTTTGCATTTTTAAATTATCCGATCATAAATACAAGGCTTTGGGTATCAGGGGATATTCTAGCTAAAATCAATAAAATCAATGCAAAAAATGTGAATATTATTCTAATCATGTGCAATATGTGTTAAATAAATAGCGCTGTTGGATAAGTTTAAAGATGTATTTTATCATCGTTTAAACTTTTTAAACTTTTTCTCGGAATCATATTTAAAGCTTATTAGTATGTCAAGACTATTTTTAAGATGATAATGAAGTTCACGAAAAAGAATTTAAATTAAGTTTTATGAAACGTGTTATTTTTGATAAATTTGAAATTGAAATTTTCTTATTTATTATAACAGTTGAAAAAAAAAAAATGTATGCTGTACTGACATTTAAAATATTAAATATTTGTAAGAAATCACTAAATATTATTTACATATACTATTTCTTTTACTTACTTTTTTAATTTCAAAAATATATGTATGTGTGTAGATAACTTGATGTATGTTTCTGGGCGTATTTTATTAACGTTTTTAATAACGTTTAAAACTTTAACAACGCAAAAGCATACAGATTTTTATTGTTGCAGAAATTTTTACTAAATTAATTCTTTTTTTAAAGTTAAGGAAATTTTTGCATTATTTTACTAATATTTAAACTTAGTAAGAGACAAATAAATCTCTAAAAATTAATTTTTATTTTAATTAATGAAGTTTTTTAAAGAAATCATTTATTATTTACTAAACTTTTCTTTTATAAACATATGCTTTTCTAATTCTCAGTCATTGCTAGAAAATATATAGTTACGTAAATGATAGACGAGAAATAAATAGACTTAATAACATGAAAAAAAGGAAAAAAAAAATAATTTGCAGCATTTATTATCCACAGAGTTCAAATTGATATCATCACTTGTTCTTTATTTTCTCAATGTTCCTCAGTTGGACATATTTCTAACCCCCCCCCCCCCTCTCCCCGTAAAATTTACAACATCAAAACTTTTATGCTGCCCCCACATCCCTATTGTTAAACTTATTCAAAACAACTGTAAGTCATATAAAAGAAAATATATATATATAACATTAAAAGTAATGAAGTGTAACTTCAAACTTTTATGTAAGGCCCTGGAAAGTCACTTTAAACTTTAAGATGAAATACCTTGTCAGTTTTACTAGTATAAGGATATTTATTTTATTTTATTTGTTTATTTGTTGTGTGCATATATGTATATAAATATGGGAACCTGGTCACCATAAAAATATTTGGATTTTTTAATTTTTACAAAATCAAATTTTCTCACGACATAACATCGTTGCTTTATACATTTAAAACGCGTTTACGATTTAAAGTATACCCTTATGATGAACGATTTTGAGAATAAAAGTCAGACAATAATAAAACCTTGGCATTATGTATAAAAACTATTATTAATTAGTTAAATTTAAAAATAAATAATGCTATATAAGTGCCTAACCATTTGAACTAATTGCCTGTTTTAAACAAGAAGACTTCACTTTTTCTTCCCCGACATTACACCACTTTCTACAAAAACCCTCTTCTACGTGAATTACATTTAATCGTATATCCATCTTTATAATCATTTTTTCCCAATGAAGATACTATTTCATGCACTCATATCTACTGCATATCTTTTTTCCCCACTATGTATGACAAATTATTATCTCTTGTAGTAATTTGATGTCATATATATTGTCAATTTATGTTTTTTATTTATATTGTCGAATATATTGCTGTTCTTACTACGCAACAATATTCACATTTTAATATTTTACTTTATTATTATTATTATTATTATTATTATTATTATCATCAGTTTTTTTTTTTTTTTTTTAAGAAAAGGTAATTTAAATACATGTCGCTCATAGACTGCAATAATGGCACAATTAATAAAAAATACAATTTTTGGCCTACGTACATGTCTCAATGTGAAAACATACGTTCCTTCCAGTAACAGAGCTGGCACATCACACAAATTAATGTGCACCGTAAGACATGTTTAAATTAAAGTATGTTCTATGTATTTCCATTAGCAATAAACAGTTTAAACCCATTTATTTTAAAACGTGATTTTTTTTTTTTAGTTATGCCACTATTGCGGCCTATGAGCGATATATGCAGAGCTTCCATATGTTTAGCACAGTATAAGGATACTGAAATATGCTTAAATGACATACATCTCTAAAGATGAAATGCATCCTCTCCCCATTTTTTCAGTCCTCATATACAAACCACCAGCTGTGCCCATACATGAATTTTAATTAAATAATTCTAAGGCCTATCTAAAAAACGTATCTAACATATACTGATTAAAACCAAGAAGAAAAAAAAATCTTTAAGAATATCTATGGAAATAAAAACACGGGCAAAGCGATAGACTAACCAAAATCTTAAACTCTTTTTAAATTGTTGGTATTATATTAAAAATATCTCTTAAACTAATAAGTACAAAACTTTGAATAAACACCATAAAATGCAATAAGCTGGCAACAATTTTTTGGGGCCGAAAGAACACACGACATCTTCGTCAAGCGAATAGAGTAGGAAAGAGTGCTGCAATCAAATCAGCAACACGTTGCCGCTTTGATTGCAGCACTTGTTCCTCGCCTGACGAAGGATCGTGTGTTCTTTCAACCCGAAACAATTGTTGCGAGTTTATTGCATTTTATGGTGTTTATTCAAAGTTTTGTACTTATTACTTTACGCCGGCTCTGTGGTGCTTACTTATTTTCCTCCAAATTGTTCTTAAATAATGAAAATAAATCATATCAAGAAACGGAATTATTTTCTTCAAATATTGCGTGCTTAAAAGAAAAACAGTACAAAATAAAATGACAATTCATAATTATTCTAACAGTTTATACACGTCTTATTATCCTTATAACTTCAGTATAGAAATATCTCAGCCAATAACACATTTATTTTTTTAATTACATCTGGTCTGCATTAGTCATTTTTTACTTTCTCTAACCCATAAGGCAGAGAGAGAAAGTATTGTTTTTTGGGTCAAATTTTCGAAAGTGAGTTTTTGTTGTACTTACGCGTTTTCAGGTCGCCTGAATCCGAAAATTATATTTTTAGCGGGTGGTCTGTGTGTGTCTGTATGTGTCTGCGTGTCTGCGTGTCTGTCTGTTATCAGCATATCTCAAAAACAAATAGCAGCAGAAAGTCCGAACTGGGTATTCTAAATATGCGTGATATAGGATGCTACACTAAGCTTTTCGTTGAGATGAAGAAAATGGTTCGTGTACAGGGACACCCAAGAGAATTCAAATACATTGCGTCCATGGGGGAAATTGCATGTAAGTAGATTTTAACACCTATGGACTGCACTAAACTAAATAAAATGAATATATATATTTTTTATATGAGTAAAAACATGTTTCACGTAGAATATGGTAGAGAAATCATCCACTGCTCATTTACAAGGCTACACAAAAGAACTAACTACATTATAGTGCGACAATAGCTCAAAATTGATGAAAGTGTATTTCAAGTTGTGTCGTGTATTATTACTATATTGGGTTATATTTAGGTGCACCATGTGGTCTGTACATAATTTTCAAAAGATATACAGAGCTGCAAACATTTAAGCGATAACTTTCTTTTTTATTGTTAGTGGAAGAGCTTTACTATAATATTTTACCATGTCCAGGAAAACCGCTCAGGAATTGAAATGAATTCCTCATAGACATATGGTAAATAATGCATGTTCTTAAGATAAGTATTCATCACTTGTTTTTTGTATATTTACACGTTTTGAGGCCTCCTGATTACCAAAGTCAGATTTTTTAACGTTTGATCTTTGTCTGTGTCTCTTCGAGTTACTTAAAAATGAATGATTTCAGGAGATCCAAAAGTTGTATCAATATAAGTTTGCTGCTGGAAAAGTTTGATCAAAACTGATAAGTTTCAAGGAATGTTGTGTGTGAATGTTGTCTAAATAATTTTAAGTGAACTCCTAATTTTAATAACGGATTTGTGTATATTTTCCTGTTAATATTTATTATTTTACAATTATGAAAAGCACTAAACTGAATTATTAGTTTTAATATACAGGGGAATTATAATTAAACTTTCCCTATAAACAGCATCCTACAGCGTAACCGAGAGAACGGAATGCAACGAAATTTGGTATGTAGACTATACACGAGATGCGCTCACGGAATTTCGAAAAAAAAATTAAATTCCAAAATTTCCACTAGAGGGCGCCTTTTCCGAAAAAACATTAAATTTAACACAATAAACTTTCAAAACGGAATATAGAAACAATATTAACAATCCAGAACAAGAATTATGAGTAACAAAGTGTAAAACTATATCTTAACCAGATAAACCGTCCTAATCTGTTCTTGTTTCTGCAAACTGAACTGTTTTGTTTTTTCTGAAATAGCTTACTCATATTTCTTTCTCACCTTTACTTAATGTGGTTCGATGACAAGGTGATCAGAAACTAGTCAGTAATATTAATATTGTTTCTGTATTCCATTTGGTCGTTTATTGTGTTAAATTTAGTGTTTTTATGGAAAAGCTGCCCTCTGGTGGACATTTTGAAACTATTTTTTTTTTTTCGAAATTCCGTGAGCGCAACTTGTGTATAGTCTATATGCCAAATTTCGTTGCTTCTACGTTCACCCGTTTGAGCTGTAGGACGCCGTTTATAGGGGAAGTTTAGTTATAACCACCCTGTTTCTGTGTGTGTGTATATATATATATATATATATATATATATTAATAATATTATTTTTTTTTGAGTAACTGTACGAAATTTTCCTCTTGAAATTTAAAATTTCTAGCATTTTCATTTTAGATTATCATGTAAATTTAAATCTTTTTAGATCAGAGATTATAACTAATATCTGGGAAGTTGACTTATGGTGATTACCTAAAAATGGCCAAATTTTATGTACAAGCAGGATGTTTCTCGTGTAAAAATGTAAAATAATCATGATATATATGGAATATTTTAATTTATAAATTAAAAACTTTAATTAGTTTTCATTTGATCAAATTTACATTTTCTCCACCTAATAATTTATTCATTTAAGTTATTACAGTAAAAAAAGATAAATTTATTAAATGTTTTTTTTAATCAATGACATAATTTCTCAATACTTATTGTTGAATGGATTAAAATTTTCTACGTGATCCTAAAAACGACAAAAAATAAAAAAAGTTTATGTCATAGATGCGTGCAAGCAAACCTTGTGTTCAAAGTTAAGACATCACACAATGTATCTCAGTTCTGTATCATTACGTCAAAGATCCATCATTAGAGAAATAGCCGCAAAACTATCCACGCAGTTTTAAAAGAGATAATTATTTCACTTACGCATAAATCATCTTCATCCTTCTTCTTTACACTTTACAATTTAAAACCCACTCCCTCCTCCTTTTAAAACATTTCTTTGTTTTTACTCTGGACGGTGTGTTTCTACTCACACGTGTTTTCCCCCTCTAGGCAACCCTTTGTATCCCAACGTTCAAATCGATAACTATTCTCTGCCTCATCCAGATGCTTCAGTTCCCTGTGGCCCGCGTGACGGCGTTAACGTGACGCGTGACTGTGTGTCTCTTTGCGTGCACCAGAGATCTTGGTTTCTCTAATGGAGCAGAAGGATGGTTTAGTTTTTTATGCATTTGATTCGAGTGCTCGTTGCATTAATCTAACGTATAAGCGCGGAAAGAAGGGTGCCCGCTTTGGTCTTAGATTGGGCAAAATGTGCTGCAGATATTTTCTTGGATAAGAGTATGAAATGATACGTAAAAAGAATAAAAGAGCAAACTTTCTTCTTTTGTTGGAAGGAAATTGTATTAGATACCTTGGCTAGAAACCAAGTTCTTGTTAGCTCGTCAAATTTCATTATAAATTAAAATTAATATAGTTTTGTGTTAGAGTACGCAAAATATGTCATTCATGTATCTTAGTGATTGTACTAAATAAAAAGAAAAAAAAAGGTGGTGTATTTTTTGTGTGTATTTTCATATTTGTTTTTGATAAATTGGTTTTTGACGCCGTTATTCCAAATTTGGAAAGATCGATGCACCTGGATCGGTGCACGACATTTATTCTACCAATCGACGGACTTCTAATTTCAGAAGAACAGACATTTCAGAAATTTTAATTATTATAAAAAATTAAAAATTGACAAATATAGAAACGGAGCTACAAAGTCGCTCAAACAGTCAACGGAGAAACAGCACAAGCTATTTTATTTTGAGACGCAGTCTTTCCGTAATTAACAGGACACACATGGCCCGAACAGCCCCGACACTCTGGTTAACCTTCGGAGCTGTATCTCTCCACAAATACAGAATTTATAAACGCATGTGTGTATTGATGGTAGAAAACCCTTTTCAATCGTAAATGCAGATAGTTATCGGTATAATTTGTCAAAACAGTAACAAGCAAATATTAAATTATATTTATAGCTAAAAAATGATAAAAATTAAATAAATCCCAAGTACTCTGCTTTTATTTATTTATTTATTTATTTGTGAAAATGTGCCATAAATGTGTGTGTATTTATATATATTGCATTTATATATAAACAAAAAAATTCTCTTTCAAATCAAACTTATTATCTATCATAGAAACTTAGGTTTTATAAACAAAAATACGTCACAAAACGAACATGGGATGACTCTTAGCTACAGCAATATGATGACAAATTCCATTAGTTTTGCATTACCTTACTGTAGACATTAAAGTTATTGTGATACAATATTAATTCGCTGTTTATATTCAATATGGTATTCGGTGAAAATGCATAACTACAAAAATGCATTGGTTCTTTGTATGATGAATATAATACACACATACAAAATTAGCATGGGAACATCCATCATTTTGAAATTGAAATCGAAATCGAAATTCTTCAGCACATGGTATTTTAATATGCCCTTTATGAAATTCTGAAAAAAATTTCATATTTGTGCGGCAGTATGTATAGAAAATCATTCAACACGATTAACATGTAAAACTGAATAGTATTAGTAATTTTGTCGCGAAAGTGCTTTAATTGTACTATTAATATCCTTATAAATATATAGAGAAATATTCTACTAGTATTTATTACTTCTGATAATCAATATTTTAAAATTTTAAAGAATTTAATAATTTTAAGATACATTACATATAAATATGTATCGTCAAGTTAAAAATAATAATAATAATAATAATTACAAACTGCCAAGTGCAAAACATGGAAGCAAGCACAAATTTTAAAAATATATTTTAAAAAAAAGTACATAAATCTCAAATTATATTCCAAAATTCAATTCTTTTCTTAAACATAATTTTGAGTTCAATTCTCTGAATAAATATTTGAGGGAAAAAAAATAAAGCAGGAACAACTTTGCTACCGATGAGTTTTCTTCTCAAACGTGGCATAGAATTAATTTTTCCTTTAATCTTTCTTCTTATCCATCAAATTTCAAGCCGTAAATATCAAACTTCACGTAACATTATAAAATCTGACAGATTAAAAAATTAAAAAATTAATGACAAATAAAATAGAAGCTTTCAGTTTCGTTATTTTAAAAAGAAAGAAAGATTAATGAATTGCGTTAGGGAAAAAAAAAAAAAAAAAAAAAACTTTCTTTTACAACGAAAAGTAACAAGGGAATAAAACTTAGTCATTTTTGTAGTGCGAATTAAATTTCAGAATGAGTACTTTTAAACTATTGAACAAACTTCTTCATAATTATGCAAATACGTAAGTCTAAAGCTTATAAAACGATCTAATAATAAATTCCTCATACATATATTGAATGTTTAGTTACTATTTGGTTACGCTGCTATGGTGTTAGGATATATTAATATAAGCACTAGTTAGCATTCAATGCCTAACTGCCAATTCAAATCGTGTTCAGGTTATCTCAAAACATGTAAATCCGTCGAAAACTGGAGTTCGAAAATTTTCACAAATCCAATGCCTTCTTCTAATCTCTGTTACTGTCGCTGGCGTCAAATTTTTTTGTCTGCGACCGCATCTTCTGTCGGAGGGCAGGGTCCTTCGCGTCATGAGAGGTATTAATGTGTTCCGAAAACTCCAAGGTAGACATTTCAGTTGCTTAAAAATTTCTATCATTTTAATTAAAGAAGCTATTAACAAAAAACAACGGGTTTATGAAGGTACTCTGTTTGCCACCTTGAAAAGTTTCTCCCAGTGACGTTATTCTTCTGTCATGAAGTCATTTTACACAAAAAATTTAAACTATGATCCGTAGTTGTAGGTAGGTAGGTCGGATTTAACGTCGCACCATTACTGTGCTATGTGTAATTGGCGACGGTCTGGGACGCACCCCTAGGGATGTTCCGGAGACATGCCATCACAATTTTGATCCTCCATGGAGGGGAGGGCTCCCCCGCTTTGGTGATCTCCAGAGGTATAGTTTTGATGGGAACATAGGACTTTGCGGCTACGACGGATTTTATGTGCACCAGCTACCATAGTACCATACTACCAAAAATAAATTTGAAATATTATAGTAAAATTTTCTTTACGTGGTTTTAAAAGCATAAGTATATTACACAATTTTTAAAAAATGCTAATAAAATAAATACTAACTGAAAAGTTCACATTTTATTTTGGTATAAAAACTTTATAATTTTAGGCTTCCCCTTTTCCAAAAATCTTTTTTACATATTTTTAGTATATAATTTAGTATTTAAATTTTTAGTATATAATTCTCTCAATAAAAACATCGACAAAATTTTACTAATGCATTTTAAATATATCGCTTATTGTTTCGCCCTACAAAAAAGTACTCTTAAAAAAAATCATTGCTTAGTAGTAGTAAATTAAATCTAATTCCTTTTTAATTGTTACGTTTTCATTAATTATCTAGTTATTTAAAAGAATCAGAGGCAGAAAATCCATGGATAGTTCATGCAATAAAAAAAGAGGGATATTTTATCCACCATCTCCTTGGGAGATATTGGAGATTCTGCTGCCGGAATACCACCTACAAATAATAAAGAGACTGTATCTAGAAACTCTGCAGTCAGCATCACCGCCTACTTCGAACTTGGAACCTATATTCCTGACTGGGATTTTATGTCAATATTTCACAGAAACTTTCTTACGATGGAGGTTATGTGTACCGCCCAGTCTCAGATTTCTATTTCATTAAAATCTGATATATGTTTTTTTTCCTGCATACCTCATATTCCTGTTCTCATATGGGCTCTAAACAGTTGCTATGGCAATGGCATACACAACCCTTTAAAAAAAGGTTGAAGCAAATATATAATCCCATGGAATGTTCTACAAAAAAGAGCCTTAGGAATAATTTCATTGAAATTTACGAACTTTAGAGAACTCCTAAAGATCGACGCTACAAATAAAAGTGGGGCACCATGGCTACCACTGTAACGCCCTACCAAGAAAATCCGTTGCACCCCACCCGCTTGTTCCGTCGTTAACACGGGAAAAAAGAGGAATGGCGTATCCTGAAGCGACTACAAAATGAAATTAAAGCTGAAAGGAACAAATGCATGGGATGGAGAGTCAGAGGGGAAAGAAGTGAGGAATTTTCAAAATAAGGTTATGGTTCAAAGCGTCAACATATTGATGTGGTATCATTATAGAGGGAAAAAAAATCAGAGTTTCTGTGAAGCTATTTATGTAATAGAAGAAATTTTTTATTTATGTCTTCAGAATAATAAATATAGATATTCTTATTAATATAAATTTGAAAATTGAGGTGATTTGATTTAACACTTTTATTTTATTTATATATTCTGTGTTATTCAGTATATAATTTTTTTATTAATTAGTTAATTAATTGTACAAAATATTAATATTATATGCACTTTTTCTTCAATTATAAAACGTAAATAATATTTTATGCTAATAATTCTTTTTTTTTTTTTTTTTTTATTCAGACGGCATGTATAGCTTTATTGGTTCATTAATTTAAACGAGTATTCTATAACTGAACTCATTGTCTACCCAGTGAAGTTTTATTAACATTCATTAACCAATGCGCATATGAAACCTTTTTTTTTTTTTTTTTTTTTTTTTTTTTAAGTATACTGTTTCTTAGGATAATTTTTAGTTCTTCATTTCACTAATTATACCAGTTCTCTTTCCTAAAAAAGCTGTTATAATGAGTTTCAAGCAAAGTTTATTACGTTATTGCAAAGTAACAGTGATAAATATTCGATTTCAAGTATTGTACTACAGTGAAACCCCGAACTATCGTTCCTGCATATCCACCGTTTTCCCGCATTGTTCGTTTTATTTCTATGGTCCCTGCATAAACTGTATTTAAATAATGTTAACGA
Source organism: Salticus scenicus (assembly GCA_963930645.1). Taxonomy (NCBI): domain Eukaryota; kingdom Metazoa; phylum Arthropoda; class Arachnida; order Araneae; family Salticidae; genus Salticus; species Salticus scenicus. Next base: position 176,912,222 of record OZ005656.1, on the reverse strand, counting down.
AACCCGCGTGTATCGTTCTTCAAAAAGTCATTTTCCCACATTCATCGTTGTAATTTTATTTTTCTTCTGAACGAAATGAAATTGAAAATCAAGCGATTCCGTATGTCATTCAAACTAGGATTACTTCATTTATCCTAAAATAACACTTTTCCTTCTCCAAGGAGGGTCAAAATTGTGATGGCATCTCACTGGACCATCCAGACAGTCTTCATTTGCCCACGATGTAAAACCCAACCAACCTCAGCTACTCAAACTTATGCTGTTTTAGGTGAAGAACAGGGATCGTGCAGATATTGTAACATGTGTGTATGAATTACTAAACACGGATCGTGTGTTGTTGCTTGGAGAATAAGTTATTTTACTTTGTATAAAGAGAAGAATGGATGCATCCAGTATGGCCAGTTATTACATTTTTTCACATTCCTGAGGCTGAGCCTACGCCAGTGCCAAGTGTGTCTGACGTAATTACGGCATAAACACTGTTTTATTCGTGTTCCTTTTAATAAACATTGCTTTATTCGTGTTTTCACTTTAACCCACATTCATTGTTTTCCCGCTTTCATCGCTTTTTTTTTTTTTTTTTTCACGTACCCCATGAAAAACGAGGGATCAAGGTTCTACTGTACTTTATTCTGTGATATACATGCTTGAAAACTTTACACTGCTACTTAAAGTTGATTTCATTTTTATTTTTATTTTCAGTTTTTTTTTTTTTTTAATGCTGAAAAAATAATGTCCATAGCTAAGTGACATAAACGCCGTAACATAGAAACTAAAAACTGCATCTTTTAAAATAAAAATATGTAAGGTCTTTTTAAATGTCTTTTTGACAAATTTTCATGCATTTAATAGCATATTTTTCTTCATTATATAAGATATTTAGTTTTATTACAAGTCAAAGCTTATTTCCTCAACTATTAACCACAGAGATATTTTGAAAATCTATCAGTACCTGAAAAGAAGTTTAATTAAATAAATTAATTCCTGTAAATACTATTATATTTTAAAATATTTTGTCTCCAAGTCCTACAGGTTATATTTGGTAATTTTTCATTTATTTATTTTTATTTATTTTTTTATTTTATTTAAAAAAAAAAAAAAGTTAGAATGTAAAACTAAATTATAATGAAGTACTTTATACATAATTAATAAATACAATAAACCTTGAAACACACTTCATGCTTGGTCGTGAATAGTTTCGGCTGGGCGCCCAGCTTTTCTCAAACGACATTCATCTGTGTGATGATGAATGACACAGATAAATGTCGTTTGAGAAGAGCTGGGCGCCCAGCCGAAAATATTCACGACCAAGCATGTTTTGAGGTTTATTATATTTATTAATTAAGTTAGAATATTTTTGAATGGCGCAAGAATGGAGTACACACAAAATGATTAGAGAGAGAAATATTTGTAGCAATTTTATTCATTTTTTCAAAAATATACATTACAATGAAGAGTGTTAAAGTTATAACATTTTGTAGTACATAAAGCTAATTGGGAAAACTGTATGTACAAGATGTACCAAAGATCACCAAACCTCTGAAAAACCAGATTCTTCGCTATAGTATACATAAACAAGAAAGAAAAATCCTGCGCTTCGCGTATGTTGTGTTTCCAATTGTTCGTACTCGTTTCATCGTTTGACTTTCGATGAATTTTGCCTACATGATCACACAACAGACAGGCAGAATGACAAGAAGACAGACAAATAATTTATTTGAATGTAGAATCACTCTTAAACATTGTTGAAAAATCTTTAAACACTTAATACAAACGGAAATTAAATTTCCAATTCTAGCCTTTAATGTACCTAAATATTTTAGTGTAGCCCTGTCAGTCTTAACCCTAAACATACTATATTCTACACACACATATATATATATATGTATATGTATGTATATAGTATAAATAATAAATGCTGATTTCACCATAAATTGTGCAGTACAAAGTTATTTAGAGGTGATATTTAAAAATATCTGTCATGAACGCAATACATTTCCATTCTTTTGGGTATACATGTACAAAAACAAGTTGTGTTGTTTATACAATTTTATACCATGTGCTGTCTATACCTTACGGAACGTCATAGTGAATTTCAGTAAGTCATCAGGGGTCGATCCAGGCAAAATTTGGGTCCCTTTTGCGGCCCCTTCACAAAATTCCCCATAGTAAAAAGGGACCCTTCACAAAATTCAAATTCATAAAAAGGGACACTTCACAAAATTCGAATCCATGAACAGGGACCTTTCACAAAATTGAAATTCATAAAATGACTCCCTTCACAAGATTTTTTTTATAAAAAATGATCCTTTTATTAAATGTTTTCAGAATTATTTTTAATTAATGCCTTAATTTGGCTCAACGAAACTATTTATCAAGTTTACATAAAGTGATTGTGAAAGCGAAAAATTTTACACAATATTTTACTTTTTCACAAAAATATTTTATATTTCACAAAAGTAAATAAAAATTTCACAAAAATATTTTTTTTTTTCATAAAAAAGGGACCCAAAAATAAAAACCTGGATCGACTCCTGGTCATATTATTTTGAAGAAATTCCGAAAATATTTACGAACACTAGAGACGGACGAAGAGATGGATAAACGGACAGTCAGATGGAAAGAAATACAGACAAATAGACTAATTAAAATCATAATCAGTCTTAAACATTGTTATAAAGTGTAAAAAACGCTTAATTGAAACGAAAATGATACTGCAGCAATTTCTAACTTTAGCCCTTAATGCATCTAAATATTTCTGGGTGGCCCTGTAACTCTTTATGCTAAGGATACTATATTAAATAGAAAATATTTGTGTATATAAATAATAAATATAAATTTTATTATGATTTGTACAAAATAATGGTATTAAAATATGATTTATAGAAATAGTTCACATAGAACACAATGCTTTAGAATTATTTTGGAAATCTCTGTATACAAACCAGTGTCGGTATTTACTCCAATTTCAACAGGGAACATCCAACAGTAAACTTGAATAACATACATAAGTTTCAAGAAATTCTATGAATATTTATGGGAGTTAAAGCGTGGCCAGACAGACACATAAACCAAAGTCATAAAATCTTCTCAGCTTTGCTGGAAAGCTTTAAAAATGGCCAAAACACTGCTCCTATATGACACAAAGTTTTCAAGAAAAAGGCTAGATATTAAATACTCAGGACTCTGCATTGGATTTGGGAGTCCGGTTTTATATGGCCGACATGTTCGTCAGGTGTGACACCATACGATTTCTAGTAATGGATAGGAGGCAAAAGGTATTAATCAACTGAAAAAATATTTTAGTTGGGTGTTTCTTAATATATATATACATAAACTTTTTCTTTCTATTCCGTATTAAAAATCTGAAAATAATAGATAAATCTTCATTTTCGGCTTACCTTATGATAAAGTAGTTAATGCACCTTTGTGCTAGCATTACAAAGTCATAAAAATATCTAGATGTGACTCCACTCGACTTTCCAAACATTAATTTATTTAAAAAATTATGAATTATTTAAATAAAGAGAAATTATTAAATAAAGAAAAGATAAAATTATAATAGAATGTTTCAGTACTTTTCCAAATATATTACGCTGTTTAATTTAATGCTATTGCACTTAAAATATTTTGACCCTTTAGATTATAATGATAATGATTTTTTGGTTGTGTCCCTGTAAAACTCTTTAAGAGCTAGATTCACCAAAATCTACACAATTCATGTGATGGTGACCTATAACATGTATATGAAAATTCAGTTCATTCAAACGAGGCGTTTAGACGCTATTGTACTTTAAATAATTTGAGCCAATAGGCCAAAATGGTAACGAATTTTTCTTTGGGTGCCTGTAAAAAAATTTTAAGTGCTAGATTATTCTCAAAATCTATACAGTTTGTGCGGCGATGACTTAAAAAATTTTCAGACATGTATAAAATGACATGTATAAAAATGTTCAGTTTATTCGAATAAAGCATTTAGATCCTATCGCACATTAAATAATTTGAGCCCATAGGCCTTAATGATAAAGAATTTTTCTTTGTGTCCTTGTGAAAAAAAAAAAAAAAAAAAAAAAAACTATAAGTGCTGGATTCACCAAAATCAATGGGACTCGTAATACATTGGTAACATAAAATTGTATCATATTTAATACAGTATCATAAAGTAAATTTTAATTAATATTTATTGGAAGAAAAGTAAAAACTGATCAGAAAAGTAAAAACCTAATTAACAATTGCAAAATCGTTATAAAAATAAAAAAAAAAAAGAAAGAAAGAAACAGAAAAATTACAGCTAGTATTAATGTAACTAACACGATTGAGTTTTATAAAACAAAATCTTTGAAAATCGTAGCAATCTATATAGATTCCGGATCAAGATAATTGAATAAATGAACTCGTCATTTTGTTGTCTGTCTACTAGAAAATAAATTACATTTTCAGTTCATTCTTATTTTATTATGTAATATACTTCTAAAATTAATAGAAAGGTAACCATCAAAGCAAAGATTGTATTATTTTAGCATACGAATAATTTTGTCAGAGCAGCTAATACTTTTTTCTCTTCGATCATATTTGGCAAAACAGAGCTCAGCAGTTCTTACCAGACAAAAAAAAAAAAAAAAAAAAAAAATGAACAAATACTGACCAAATCATTGAGATTTTCTTTTTTTTCTTTTAATTATATATAATATCTCGGCTCATTCGCATTATTTGAGCTCCCTGTGTGTGAGCCCAAGTACATAAACTTGAATAACATTCGCATATTTACTTTAATTGATAGAAAACGACGACTAAAACTCTGGTCACGTGATACTATTAATTTTGTGTAACACATATTGCCAGTAATCTTAGAAACAAAACGTAGTCTGGATCGGGATAACCGGAGAAAGAGTAAACCAACAAATATGTTATCAGGAAATAATATTCCATTTGCGGTTCATTCCTGCTCTATCGGGATATATATGTGGGCCGACCTTTTAATGACTGCAACGGGGTCAGACGGTGGCACACAAATAAAAATTACAGCGAAGGAGTTGCGATTATTGCCATTGGGGGGTGGCGGTGCAAACCTCTCCACGGCAAATTAATTGGCTGGGAACTCGGTCGCCATGACGACATCACCATCCCTCGTTTTATAGCTGCTCGGCGTCCTTCTGGAAGGAGACTACTGCTTATCTTCTTTTTTCTTTTTTTTCCTTTTTTTCGGTTTTAAGGAATCGGTGAGATGACGCTCTTAGAATTAGAGAGCTCGAGGGACGGAAAAAATGGACAGCGGAGAACTTTTTATTTTATTTTTTTTTTCCTCTAGTATTTTCCATTCAATCCGAAAAATCATTCGCAGGTTCTTTTTAAGATTTTTTTTTCATTCGCACTTTCTTATTATTTTTCATATGCGAATAAAGGCATTGCTTTTGTTTTCACTGCTTCACTGCTCTGCATAAAAACAAAGGTGTTTGTTTTGAAGGGTTTTCTTTTTTTTTTTTCTGTTTTTTCACTTAATTATCTCAGGTTTCAGAGCTATAATATAAGAATGAGAGTGTGAATGATGTTTCTTTTCTTTCTTTTTTTTTTCTTGCGTTTTCATTTTGTTTTATTGATCATTTGACAAAAAAAAAAAAAAAAAAAAAAAAAAAAAAAATAGTGAGATTTTTTTTTTATTGTATTTTTATTCTGGAATATAGGTATTTTTGAATTTCAACACGTTTTGTGTTTACTCAACCGGAATCTTCATTGTGTAATGAAAAAATCATAATAGTACAGTCGGTAACAAAAGTATCCGAACACTAGCACAAATTCCTATATATATAAAAAAAAAAAGTAGAGTTAATACTGTTTTGTTAAATAAATCCTTGACGAACCATGTTCTTAGACTGACTAAGAACATGATTCTACAAGAATTCATTAATTCTACTTGTTTTATATAGGAATTTTTGCTAGTGTTCGGATAGTTTTGTTACCGACTGCAGTTCTCCTTTCATAGCTGCTTTTCTTCCGATTTGAAGGATATTTAGAAAATAAGAAACAGGCACAAAGAAAATAAATCTAATACCATGTATAAAATTTTTCTGATGCTTTTCATATAACAGATTTCTACAAAAGTTTATATATAATTATTATATACATCTATACTATAATATTATTCAATAATGCATGCATTACTTACCATACATATGTAATATTATTCAAACATAACAGTTTAATAAATGAATAATACAAACTCATACATCATAAAAATTTCTAAAAGGTCATTAAATTGAGAAATACTTTAAAAGAAAGAAAAAAAAACTCGCATGAATTAAAATTTATTATAATGAGTATCACAGTTCATCAAAAATATCATCAAAGAAAATAAAATGGAAAATAATTGTTAAATCTCCCAAAAGTTAAAGAAGTGTTGCCAGGGAAAATTTCCTTTAAAGGCGTAAATAAATATGCATTTGGCTACTAATTATATTTAATTTAATTTCAAATAATAGTTGTGGTACACTTAAAAAAAAAAAAAAAAAAAAAAAAAAAAACTTTTATTATTTGTATGACTCGTTAATATGTGTTATTATTATTAATATTTAATTTATTAACTCTCAGCGAACGAGTGTTTATAATTAGCAGGTAAGATAAAAAGGAAAGCTTCACCTTTCGTCGTTCCTCTAAAACCATACAATATATGCAGGTGTAAAATAATGGAAACACTTTAATTTTTTTACCTTTGTCGAATATCTCGAAAAATGCTTAATTTGTTGTACTTGAATTTTGGGAATAAGGAAAACATGTCTTTCCTCATATTTCCCACCAAAGGTTTAGTCACGAATGCCTTTAGGGGGCGAACAACAAATTCAATAAAATTAAAAATATTTGCGATTACCCTGTATCTAGAAGTACATCCATTCATCTGCAAATTTTAGATGCGGATATAAGTATTATATTTTATACGTGTGTAGAGTTTTGTAAGGCTAGATTGAATATTTAAAGAATTATAAATATGTTATTAAAAAATGCAAAATTTTTACGCAAGTTTTTACTTTATAACTCTAAAGGCTTTTTTCGATATTTCATAAAAATTTCAGAAAACATGACAACATATGCCTAAGTCATTATACTATAGTTTAAAATAAATACATTTAATATTCAAAGAGATATGGACAGTTGTAATAAATAATTTATTACTGTGCAAGCGTGGACTGCCGCAAAGAAACTTTGATATAGCTTAATATTCAGCAGTATAGAGTACCTTATTAAAAAAGAAAAAAATCCAGTTCAGTATCATTAAAATTCATAGAGATATCGGTGATTAAATAAGCTGTTTTTAGAAAGGTGTTTACGATAAGTGGTCATTCACAAATGGAAATTCGTATCAGAAAAAAAAAATATTACACAATGAAACTTAATAAAATATTTGTAATTAATTTTTCTTTTCTTTTCTTTTCTTTTTTTTTTTTTTTCATAGGTATGTACTATACATACAGTCGGTAACTAAATCCTTATCGAACCATGTTCTTACATTGACTAAGAAAAGGATTCGACAAGGATTTATTTAACAAAACCCTATGAAGTGTACTTTTTTTACATAGGAATTTTTTCTAGTGTTCGGACACTTTTGTTACCGACTGTACCTATTAAAAAAAAAATTAATTGTTTAAAAAGAAACATGAAATGTTTTTTATGACTGAAACGTTTTTAATGAGACGTTTTGAAACACCTGTATATATATATATATATAGCTACTATGCTTTTTTCTAGTTTTCTCTCTGGATTCCATGAATAATTAATTTAATAATTTATTTAATTTCTCATTCAATATGGTTTTGCTGCTTCGATCGGGGCTGGAACAATATAAATTGCTATGATTAGCTATATTGTTTTACGAAATCGATGCAGCTTTCACAGCTTTATGAAGTACATGCCCCCTGACGAGTATTTACTTCTAATTTTAAGCATTTTTATCCAATTATTTCTGTGGTCATTTATTTATTTTCTCTGTCATTAAATTTAATGGACCTTTTTTATTATTATCATTCATGTCATCGTAAGTAATTTGAATTGTTTTTGTCTCTTATTGGTTCTTAATCTGTATCGCAACATTTTTTGTCAGTCTTTCCTATAAGTTAAAATCAGTTCTATTTTTTTATGTTGGTATTGTTTTGTATCTATTAATTGCTAAATTTTAAGATTAAATTTTATTACGATATCTATCATTTATATATATATATATATATATAGCAGATTTTGCCTATTGATTTTTTACCATTAAATGCCATGATCGTACGCAATATTATAGTGATATTTACCGCATCGATTTCTGTAAAACATTTTAAAAGAACGCCAAAAGGCGGGGCTTAATGTTTAAAATATGAAAATATGCCGACTGCAAAGGGTTGATTTATTAATATAATTTAAGATTATGTTAAAAACGCAAAAATATAAAGTGTATATTAACAATTTTATTGTTTAATACGCTAGGACTATTTCTTTCAGACAGCAATTTTGCGTTGTTATCATATTGCGATCTATCACCTTAAAAGAACATGTAGACATTTCTTTTTTATTTATTTGAAATATATAAAGCTGAAAGTTTGTCACTGTATCCGTCCCTATTTTTAGTTCGTTCTACAAAGCTCTACCATTCAAACGATCGCTACAAAAAATTGGTACAGTTATTAATCAGGACAAAATCTAGTTAAAGTGGTATTTTTTAATTTAATCAAATAGTTGGTTTAAAAGATATTAAATAAAAACACCATTTTAACTTTAAAATTATTAAAAAGAAAAAAAAACATATTGATGCCAAAAATGAATAAATAAGCTAAAGAAAAAAGAAAAACTATAAATTGATTGAAGAAAGAAGAAAGAAAAAATAAGAAAAATCGTGCTAAAAAAATGGAACAGCTTCAGTACCGGGACTCTTTGGCGAAATTTAAATTTTTGCACCGAAGTAGCTCGGACGTTTCTCGCCAAGATCTTTATTTACGCAATTGTGATAGCCATTTTAACTCATCGTCAAAATGACAACAAAAATTTGAAAGCCTCCAAGGGTCTCCTATGCTAAAGGTACACCAAAGAAGTTTTAAAATATTAATACAGTAACCGATGCCAGGGAATGAAACATACAAGTAGTTACTGCATGCTGTTATGTGGAAGAATAGATTAAAATAAGTCCTATCGTACTAAATTATTATTATTTTTTTTTTTTTTCCAGAATTATCTTTAAAAATTTTGGTGGCAATACCAATGTATGTGTTACATCGAATGTACGTTTCTGTAAAATATATGGCTTTTAATAATGCAAAATTTATTTTGTAAAATACTTATTATGTAATTTGGCAATATTTTTTTTACGAAATCATTCCTTAAATATAAGGTAACTCTTTTTTATTGATAAAAATACTATTAAAAGATTTCAGTTACATTTTTATTTCTTCAAATGATTCAAACATTAATATCAGTGTATGCAATCCCTTAAATACGTTACAAGATTTATATTAAATATTTGTATAACCCAGAACGGTCTTAACAAAAATTGTTTACGATGTGAAAAATATTATTATTATTTTTTATTTATTTATTTATTTTTATTTATTATTATTATTATTATTATTATTATTATTATTATTATTATTGCAAATTTAAAGAGTTTTTAATTGTCAATGAAATAGTGTTTTTCAATGCTTTAAAAGGATATTTAATGAATTACATTTATTTTCAATATAGCATATTTCTGGTATTTTTAAGAAATTTTAGCAATGTTTAAAATATTCTTTAACAGAAACCTGCCCTATTTAAGCTATCCCTATTATTATATTTGTGTGTGTGTGCTTGTATTATAAATTAGAAAATTGAAATTTTTTAATTTTAAATTTTCCAGCATGTGTTTAAATGTTCTCAAAAATTATAAAATGTAAATGTATCTTTAGATATTTTTAGTTATTTTTTAAATTAATTTTGAAAAAAGTACAAAAATAAAAAAATAAAAATAAAAAAATAAATAAAGTTTAATTTATACTGCTTTTTGATAATTCTCACAATAAATTAAAAAATTTTAATAATTAAAGAATGTCATCTTAACAAATATATTTATTACATTTCTATTTTAAATTCATCCTAAGTATAATTATTGTATTTTTACACTTTTCAAACACTCGGTTTTTACAGCGGTATACTTTTCAGAAAGTACGCATTCTGAAAACTGATATTTAGGAGTTAGAAATTCCTATTTACATCCCAAATTCATATGTGTGAACACCTGTGATTCTTTTCACTAGTATACAGTTTGCATTTTTGTCTCTTGTTTAGAACAAAAGATCTTGGCGGCTCGGATAGATTCGCTTTAATAATAATAACATTCTTGGAGAGGCGTCAATAAATATGGGATAAGGAAGAAAAAACTGGATTTTCATTCTTACGCAGGAGGATTTTCCGGAGAATATTTCTGGGCGATAAAAGAAGGGGTTGGGCTAATCTACATGGGAGCTCTTTGCCATATCAGTAACCATAGGGTTAAATCTTTCTATCTTTCGCCCTTTATTCGTCTGCCCTCAATATTCAGATCGAACTTTCAAAAGGGGGGATTGAGATCCCCCCTCTAATAAAAGCTGAGAGCATGCTGAAGCGTAACCATGGCAACTGGAGGTGGCTTGACGAGGATTAATTCTATCGTCTGGTGTGCTGGAGGTTTATCGTCCGGTGAGGGCTTAGCCGGAGCACGTGACGCCCAGCAATTTGTTCCCAAGTCCGGCCCGCGGTCCATACGTCCATCCGTGTATGTATAAATCTTGCCCATCCGTATTTTGCACCTTCTGCTCGTCTTCCCTTAAGAAAGTGGAGGAAAGGGGTGTTGGATTTTGGAAGGCCTCCAATTCTTCTATGATTAATCGTTGATTAATCTCCAAGGAAAGTTTGGTAAATTCCAAGCTAACGGTATGTCTGCAGGTGCGCAAATTTCAATCATAATAGAGGCGATCGAAGATCTGTGGGGGAGATGAAATATTAATCCGCGGCAATTAGGCAAAAATAAACTAGTTATTCAGATGTCGTAAGAAAGATAATGGAAAATTAAATATTTGTCCGCCAGTTAGTAAAGCACATAGATATGACGCAATAAAACAGTCAAAAATGACTACTTGGAAAATGTTATATTGTATGCTACACTATAATATACTATAAATGAATTTTCAAAGTATATCGCTTTAAGGCATAAGCACAACTTTTTATTAAATATTTCAGTAACCGATATATATATATATATATATATATTAATTCTGAATCTAAAATTATTCATAAAAATATCATATTTTAAATAGATAAAATTACCCCCCCCCCCTCCTTTTTTATATATATATAAAGAAATACTTTTGATAGTAATTCATTGCGGAAACAAAAAGTTTGAAAATTATCACATTCTAAGTGTCACTCTTTTTGAGCAGCACTTTACTCACCTTGCAAAGTTTTTTTTTTTTTTTTTTTTTTTTAAGTTTTTAAGTAAGAATTTAATTAATAAAATTAAAAATAATTGAATTCCTTGTTTAAAATTTAACCATTTATATTTAATCATCAAGTTTATCAACCTTTCTGTCGGCAGTTTCTTCATCGATAGAGATCAACCTCTATTTAAAACGAGAAGAATGCCTTAAGAATAAATTTATATCTTTTTCATCCTCATCGGAATAGTAAATAAAAAAAGAAAGAAAAAAGAAACTTGCTTTTTTCTATTTCGTTCTTTGATTCCATTTTATCATATTTTAGTTAACAAAAAGAAAAGAAAAAAAAAAAAAAAAAGATATTCCGTCACCTGCTTTAGCGCATCGTCGGGTTTAAATTTTTAATGAATTCATTGTGATTGCAAAGAAAAGTTTTGTTCTTCCCTCGCCGTTCTCACAATGGGTGTTTTGTCGAAAAATTCATTTAAATTACAAATATGACAGTAAACAAAGCGAAAAGAAAACGACTCGAAACCTGGACCCAGACCCGTTTTCTTAATGAAAGCTTCTGCATCAGGTAAGCTTCAAGCAATTATGTAAAGCAGCCGAAAGAGAGAGGGAAAGAAAAAGTTTATTCAGTTTATCATCACAATAGCGAAGGAGGCTCTGCAAGCTGAACCAGCCAAGCATTGAAACACAAAGACAATTTTTACCTCTAGAAACGTTCTTCGTTAACATCGGAGATGAGGAGGAGGAAAAAAAAATAGCGGGAATTTATTTATCGGCTAGAGAAGACCCTCCATAGCTTCAAAAATCATTCATTTTGATAAATAAGAAAAGCATTTGCGACCAAAGATTAGCAACTATTCGTAATTATAATTTTTCTCTGCATATATTTCTTTAAATTTTTTTTGTACCTTTATTTATTTATTTGCATACTGAAAGAAGATAAAGTTTATTTTGTGTTGCATATTTTTAATTTTATAGATGGACAGATATAGATAGTGAATGATAAGTCGATAGGCAGATGGATATAAATGTAAAAAAGTTAAAATTGATGGATTGTAAAATACATGCTTTAAGTTATATTCGTCATTTTATTAAAACAAGAAGCATTTTACGGCTTTTTTTTTTTTTTTTAATGAATAGTAACAATTAACCGTAAAATATTGCTCTATTTATATTTTGAGTTTTATAAATGAAAAAAATTACCTTGCATTGTTAATGGTAAATTTGTGATAATAATTAATGGATATTTTTTGGCTTCATAGTGTGGTTTCTTCTAATATGATTTTTGTACAAGTTGTATATAGGAAAAGTGATACAATCCTATTTAATAATACTAATTTATTGCAAGAAAAATAGTTCCCCCCTCCCCCCCCCCCCGAAGCAATTAATGTGACAGTTAGAGTTAAAACACAAGTTTTTAAATAATTATTTATGTAGATGGCATTTTTTAGTTTTGGTAATACACTCAGACTGGAGCTTGAAGTCATCGAATGTTTCTGGAATACAGTTATGTCTAATAAAGATTGATAAAGATTCATAAAATAAAGTATTAAAATAAGCAAGTAAATTATGAAATGTAGGAAATAAGGAAATCAAATATTAAAAAGAGCTTCTAATGTAGATTAATATTCAAAATAAAAACTGTTACGGTAGAATTAAAATTCTAACATTTAAATTAAGTTTAAACTTTCATTTGTTTAAAATTAAATTCAATTAAAATATAGGTATATACAGTCGGTAACAAAAGTCTCCGAACACTAGCAAAAATTCCTATGTAAAAAAAGTATACTTAATACAGTTTTGTTAAATAAATCCTTGTAGAATCCTCTTGTTAGTCAGTCTAAAAACAGGATTCGAATAGGATTTATTTAGCAAAACTGTATGAAGTGTACTTTTTTTACATAGGAATTTTTGCTAGTGTTCGGAGACTTTTGTTACCGACTGTACGTAAACGGAATTTGATGTGATAATTTATTTTAGGATTCAAGTTAGAAATGAAAAACAAAAAAAATAATTAAGGCTTTTTAAAAGTGAAGCAAGTATTTTATATAAGATTATTGAGTGAATCATTATCTTATTTATATTTGTTGATTCATTTTACGAAAATGCAATTCTAAAAACGAAAAAAAAAAAAGGTTGGATTTTTTCCCTTTTTTCTTTTTTTTTTTTTTTTTTTTTTTTTTTAGAGTAAAACATTAAATCAAAGAACTTTTACAAGAAGACGAAATGATACACACATGCAACACATACTTAGAAAAAAAAAAAACTATACGTTACTGACTAGAGAAAGCTCGTAATATTCATTTTACCATGTTATTTGCTTTTTCAAGTGCAAAGAAAATAAAAATAAAAAATTCAAACATGAAATTTTTCTAGCTCAGCAAATAGTAATTTGTGTTGTTCCCCTTCCTGAGATGTTCATTCGAATGCACGTTAGACGTGGAAAAAATTTCTTGTTTTGAAGCTTATGGTTGTTATGTTTGGGAAGCACAATCAAAGTGTGTTTTGTTCACAAATATGAAAACACAAAATGTTTGCTTACAATGCTGTTTAATATATTAATAGTTGCATATTTTGCATATTAAAATACCAATTCATAATGCGCTTAAGTATTGCTGACAGTTTCTTACAACCTCAAGATAATTTGAAAAACAAGTGTATAAGACGAAAATTGCATCTTTTTAAAAGCTTCAAGAGTTAGCATAAAAAGGTTTTTACATTTTATTTTTATAAAGCAAATAAACATATTTAAAGGGTAAAATTATCTGTAAAAAATGTTCGATTATTGATTAAATGTTTATTACTCTGATTTTCGTAAATTTAGGAAAAATTACCGGCAAATATCATTAATTATTACAATTTAAACCATTTAATGTTTAATTCCTCTATATAAATCAGAAAATACACATAAAGGACAAGATGCTAACTCCGAAATATGGGCATGATGTCCTTTACATCCGGGGTACACATATATAAAGATTATTATTATACGAGACGAATGGTGATTTGTATACTAATCGGAAACTTAATAAATTTAGAAAATTAAAATAACAATAACGTTGAAAGTACCAGAACTTAATGAGCTTTGATATTGAAGCTGTACAGTAGTATTAACATTGCCATCATCAGTATCTTACCGATATTAATAAGCACTAGGATGCAGCGGCATGAAACATATTGTCATTGAGAAGGATTTTCTTAATTCTATCATAATTGTAGTGTGCTAATTTTTCTCATTATTTTTTGTACTTTCATCCATATTGCTCTATTTTTTTTAGCTATATGTATACATTCGTTTCACCTTGCGTAACAAAGTGTCTAACATAACACATCGAAAAGTTCATTAGATTATCTTATTAAAGAAAAACGGAATTTATTATTATTATTATTATTATTTAAAGCCTATTGATTATTAACAATAAACGCACAAATAACTAAATTTTTTTTAATAACCTCTCTGTAATCAAAGAATTTTTTACTTCATTTATTTAGTTTTATTTTACAGAATATATATATATATATATATATATATATATATATATATATATATATTATGTTCGCCTAAACACTCAAGTCATTAACAATAATTATACGCGTCAGTCTTAATGTTAAAATGCCTTTCTCAATGAATTGATAAATTCTTATTATAAGTGTGATTAAAATTTAAGTATTTATTAAATAAACTTAAGCAATAAATTAAGATCTAATTTTAGGCTTCTGTGTATTATACTAAGTCAATATTAGTCCTTTCTAGTGTTCATTTCACCTATGCTGTTCGTGTTTCGAATTCCGTTCATGAATATGTGGACTCGTGGCTATATATTTCCTACTAATATCTACATTATAATGATTAATATACATAAAGCCTGATGGTGCAAGATCGGTAAATATTTCAATTCTAGGCAAATATAGTGGATGACATAAATTTGCATGTAACTGTTTGCATCTGTTGCATGTGAACAGTGGTGCTTAGTAAATAACTGCAATTTTAACGTTCGATAAATGAACAACCATTTATTGATAATTGCATTTTGGCGCTATACATATATATATAGGAAACGATACTGATTATATTGACTGATGAATTAGAAATGCCATTTAGTGTTAACATTATTATTTCGTTATTTATATTCGGGTAATTTACTTCCTTGGAAACATCTATTAAAATGTTTCTAATAAAATAATCGGCATAATAAAGATAATTTATTGCATAGATTTATGTACATATTGATTTTATGTTTTGTGGTCCTACAATACTATTGAAATATATTTATTATAAATTTCGAAGATTTATTTTATATAAATTTGAATCATTAAATTTGTGTTGCATTAAATGCAATCGCAAAATAAAATTACCTTTATTATTCTAACAACATTACTAACTTAAAACGATACATTATTTTCTATTTCCAATTAATTGTTTTAGAAGTAAGATTTAAATATTTAAAAATACAGGGCATTCAGATTCAACAAATAATGCATAAATAAAGAGTTTTCTTAATCAATTATGTTTCTCATTCGATCCGATCAATACCTAAAGATATATGTTTCTCTTTTCCATTACGTAAGTTAATGTAAACCTTGTTTTTTTAAGTTATCGTCCAAAGCACTATAAAAATGTTAATAACAACAGCAATCTATTTCAATAGATTTGTTCGAAAATATGCATTAATCTAACAACAACGATAATAATAAATTTTCAAATATGCAGAATATGTCATTCTAAGTCAAACTTTTTAGTTTATAACTTTAACATATCAGGAAAATATGTTTAAAAAGCTTACCATATTTCGAGTAAAATGGGATGGTTTTGCAAGAAATACTGGGGGTACACAGTATATCGCTAAGAGTCTTCGTAATGATTGACATCAGCCTCATCTCAGATTTTTGTAATGACAGAAAAACACAGAGTAAAATTCTTAACAGTTTTTGATTTATATAGATAATTATTGACAATATCACAAATAATAATAATAATAATAATAATAATAATAATAATAAAATCATAGCAGTAGCTTCTAGGAGCTTGCAGAAAAGATTATGCTAAACGATTAATGTTTCAAAAATAAATTAATTATACAAAATATACAGCTAATAGAATTATATATATAAGTGGACATAATGTACAACTATGTACTTCAAACTCTTGTGCCATCTTGTTTATGTATATATATATACATACATACATACACACACACACACATATATATATATATACATATGTATAAGGCAGAAAGCTTCTTGCATTTACTTTGTATTAATTTGCAATCTTTCTTTTTCCATTAAATTTACAGTTTCTTCATTGTTGAGTTGTCAACTATTCTTAAAAATCTAATCATACTATTAAACACATAGTAATCAATCTATAAATTTTATTGTTGCTTCATGGTTTCATTATCCCTTATCTGCTATGAAATTTTGCATTTTTTAATCCATATGACTTCTATTCTGGTCTTGGCAGGCTGGGGGATTGTTGCCGGCGTGAAACTAGTTTAAACCCACAGGCAATTCACAAGTCTTGCCGCCTGCCTCCTTCCTTCCTTTCTTAAATTTCTTAGATTAATTTATCATAAATTTCGATTTAGTTTATGTTTTGTTTTTCTGTTAAGATTATGTTCAGTGAGTTTATTGTTTCATTTGTTATGCAGGCTGTTAATTAATGAATTTGGTTTCTTTAAATATGTGTATTTCATCCCCTGATAATTTTTTTTCACCTTTCTGAGCTTCTCCTATAACAAGAATTTTTTCATTCTTATTGGTCTTTGTGGTTTCAGTGATCTTGTATCTGTTGCTTGGCTTCTACAACGCTAAATAAATCATTATTACATATATAAATATATATGTATATATATGGTTAAATTTTATTACGATATCTTTCATTTATAAATATGTATATATATATGTGTGTGTGTGTGTGCGTTGATATAATAAAGATGTGAAATTTTCCGTAAATTCTTTTGATGTGCAATATTCATTGATATCATCACAAGAGATAATTTATATGATTTGTTTGAGGTACTTATTTAATTTTTGCTGCCTGCCTCCTTCCTTCCTATCTTGTGTTTCTTAGGTTATTTTTTCATTAATTTTGATAAGTTTATGATTTTAAGTTAAGATTTGTTGTGTTACTTTATTGATTCATTTGTTTTGCAGGCTGTTAATTAATTAATCTCGTTTCTTTACATTAGTGTATTTCATCCACTGATATTTTTCTTTTTTTTTTTTTTTTTTTTTAATATTATTGGTCATTGGTGTTTCAGTGATCTTGTATCTGTTGCTTGACTTCTACTATGCTTAATAGATCATCCTTATTATATATATATATATATATATATATAAGTAAAACAATAATAAAAAATCGAAGTTTTCTCATAACACACTTCTAGACCCCCCCTTTTTTTTTTAAATATATTTCTGTAATTCCTAACAGAAGGAAACAACAGCATTCATAAGATTAATAGAGTAAGTAGTAAGTCAAATCTGTCGTTAACCAGTAATATATATATATATATATAATTTCCTACATTTACCTTTCTTTTATCAATAAAGATTAATTACGATCATTCCCCATATGCTTGATATCAAATACTTATCTCTTTGATGACACCGGGTAATGATGTTACTCAACTATAATATCCATAAATGAGTTGCATGTAATGTCAGACAACGTCAAGATACAATGTGAAGTGCATTGTCAGCTAACTCTAAAATAGTCTAACAACTGGATGATGTCTTGTCAAACATAAATGAAGTATTTGTAGATGAAGTATTAGCAATTTCTTTATATGTGTATATCATAAATTTAAATTTATTTTTATTACGAGTATTAAATAGAAATTTATTTTTAAATTAACATAATTTATAATGTCATAGTTATTTGAATTGTATTGTGAAAATCAAGTAATTAAAAATTAAAGAAATTTTAATTATTTCATTATTATTAAATTTGCTTTAATTTGCGTTATGACTGACTCTTATAAGTTGCCGAAAAAAGCTCATTCCAATATTACGTTAATTCTTCCAAACATTTTTTCATATAAATTGTATATAATGTATTTTCTAAACGTTGAAATAGAGCATTAATGATAATTACTTATTTAACGTATTGTATTTTAACCTTATAAATTTATTTTTGAATTATGTAACTTTAAATCTAGTTTTGAACAAAATAAAACACTTTATCGGAAAATTGTTAGATAGAACTTCTTTTGTATATCTAATTAATAATAATAGATGCCATCAATCTATGTAGAATACAGCAAAAGAATAGTTAAAGATTAATGTAGTTAATATTTATGTTAATTATTCTCCTATAATTTTCTGAAAATTTTTCTGAACTGCAAGGAAAAAAAGTGAAAAGTCAAAACTACTCTGTACAAGTCAAGATGAAATAAACATTCAATTTTCACTACATTATTACTGAAATGTTAATGTGAAAAAAAGTTTCTATTAAACTTTTTAAAAATTAACATTCTTTCGTTTTACACATTATTCTGTGTAACAATTTTAAAGTAAAATAGATAATTTAAAAAAAAAAGGGGGGAAAAAGAAAGAAAATAAAAGAAATCATTTTCCTCTAAAACTGTACGAAATTAAGGATAAAATCAGACCTATAACTGTAATAGACACATAAATATGTAGACGATGTAACTGTATAAACATAATAAAAGCAGACATACAAAGGTATAGCAATATATTCACTGCATCTTGTCTTAAGACTGATAAATTACTATTACAAGATAATGGAGAAAAAACAGCTTCCAACTATTTCATTGCAAAATTTAATGCGAAATTCCTTACATGAAATTTGCACTAAATTCCGCAATGTATCTAATTATACTTATATTCTATAAGACATTTAAAAAACACATCTTGTCTCAATGCTCAAATTACTTTATTTATTTATTTATTTATTTATTTATTTTTATGTTCACTTACTCTATTTCATTACTTTCTTCTATATTCAATAGAAGAAAGTATCAGATTCGTAAAGATTTTCGACTCCCGGTGTCCAAAGGATTGAAGCGTTTTGTGAGGCCCAGAACAAGATTTGGCCATTTTTAGAAAACGTCTGTCTGCCCGCCTGTCTGTATGTGCGTTTGTGACAAAAATATTGTGTCAATGGTATCTCAGGAATTACTGCACAAAATTGCGTATAAATTTGTATGCAGATGCGTCTTGACATAAGTTAGTGCCTATCGACTTTCGCTGCTAATTGCCTAATAGGTGGCCCTGCTGTAATCCAGTCCCACAATTTCAGGGAAGACTATGTCTCAGCAACTACTGCACAGAATTGCATATAAAGTTATACGTAGATGCATCTTGACATAAATTAGTTTATGTCAAATTTTAGTGCGAATCGTTTAGCAGGTGGGGATGCCATACAGTGATTTCCGCATTTCAAGGGAAGACTATAACTCAGATTCTATTTCGTATAATCGAACAAAATGTGGTATATGAAAAAGCTATTATGATATATTATGCTAATTATATTGTGTACATATCCGGCGATAGGTGGTGCTGCTATACTTCAATTTTGTCTGAGAAGGGGAAGGGTGTCATCTGCACGGTAAAAATTCACTTCCGTTGGGCGCTTAACGTAATACCTCTCTGAGATGAAAATCGTCTGCATTCATAATAGATAAAAAATAACAAATAATTTTTATTGCGTGAATTTGTATAGGAAAATATAGAAGGAAGTTTTGTGATGGCCACAACATACTAGTTTTTAATTCAATATTATGTTTAATTTATTTTTTTTTTTTTAGTGATTTTAAGTTAGATCTAGGAACACATAAAAGACACCGCAACATATTTATTGAATCTTGACTTAAAAGTAACAAAATAGGGTTACTAGGTAATTACAAAAGAACAAGTTCCAAATATTTCATTGCAGAATTTAATGCAAAGTTCTCTGTAAAAACTTTTCTCTTAATTCCACGTATATTTCGTGAAGCTTGAAATATATATTATTGCACGAATAATTCCTACAGACATGTGAAAAACATTTCAATATTGTCTTTTTTTTATCCTTAAAAAAGTGTATGTGAGAGTTTAAAAAGTGCTTTTTTAGTTATTTTAAAATAGATCTAAACTATTCCATTCTCTAAAAAGCTTTATTTTACAACTATTCAGCAAAATTCATTTTTGGTATTATAAATTTAAGTTTTTATCATTGAAATTGACAAAAATAAAAGAATATAGCCGCTTCAAACTTTAAAATTTTGTTAAATCAAATGTTTGTATTAAAAAAGAAAAGGGATCATTTTAAAACAAATAAATAAACAAGGAAAAAATTCCAAGCTTCTGACAGTCTCTCTCTCTTTTTTTTTTTTTTTTTTTTTTTTTTTCTGTTTGAACAAAACAAGAACAAAATTTTAGTGCATTAAACAAAATTCAACAAAGGTAATAAAATGTAATTAATTATTTTAATTATAATACATATTATGATAGTGAACTATAATTAAATTAAAATAACAAAAAAGAAAAAGTAATTGATTGTTCTTTTTTTAATAAGAATATCAAAAAAGATTTTTTCTATTTTTTCCATTAATTTTTAGAAACAATAATTGCTAATTACTCTTCACAATAAAACTAAAAACACTTTTATAGCACGGCATTAGAGTTACATTTTAGGCTAAATTTATCAGAAAAGTGCCACTATTTTTGCAATCCGAAAAATGCACAAAAAATATTTAAAACGTCATACATGTAAATATTAAATTTTGTTTGTCACAACATAGCACCAATTCTAATTTTAAGATCAGAGAAAATAAAAGTAAATATTTCGCACTGAAGCATGTGTACTCTGTTCAGAAAATAGTGCATTATTTATTCGACATTATTTTTTGGTTACAGAAATTTGAAATATTTCGTAGTACAACAAGATTCCTAATTGCTTCTCTACCCGTAATAAAACCTAGAGACCTACCTCCAGAGATAAAACTACCAGAGTCATTATTGGAAATACGAATTATTATCAGAAAATTTTGCGCGCTAAGTTGTATTTTTAACAACAATCGTAAGTAATCATCTAAGAACCTATCACCCGCATCATACAAACACACACATTTTTCCACGCTCAAAAAAAAAAAAAAAAAAAAAAGAGAGAGAGAGAGCAAAAGAGAAATAAAAATAAAACCCGCCAACTAATATTTTCCCGACAAGCGCACACGTCTTGGAGATTAAGGCAAAGAATTAAGGTGGAACTCTTCTTTTGGAGGAAAAAGGTAATGCCAGTGAGTGACATTAATTGCTGGCGAGCACCAGCCAGATCTGCTCGTTTCCGCGGCAACATCCGTGGTAGCGGACAAACTACGGAAGGAGGTTTCTTCTTCTTCCAATTAGAAGCCAAGATTTCGCCTTTTCCGTTTTTGTGCCTTATTTATTTATTATTAAGCTCAGCATCGACAATTTGCCTGCTATGGTGTTTCTGAGCGACAAGCACTGTACCGAATATTCTTAAGAGTTATTCCCGATTTTTTTTTTTTTTTCCTCCATCACAAAGATCGTTGGAGAAATTAGTCGAGCGTAATTCTGATGGTCCCTGAGACGTAATTTTGAAAGGGGTTAGGGGTGGGAAATGCTTTGTGTTTATAATCGTCCAATATGTCTCTCTAAGCATGAAATATTTATCCTAGATGGTCAGCCGCTTGTAAAGGTATCCCAGGTAATAAGAAATAAAATTTCTTGGGGTGTTTATTATTGCGAAAATTCTGGGGTAAAAAAAGTTTTATGCATTTTTAACCCTTTACGATTTTGCAATTAAAGTGTACTTATAGATTTATTTTTAATACGTTTAACACCATTTCATGCAAGATTATCTGTTAAATTCATCTAGTCGCATATGGAACAAAAATATTGCTAATAACTTTTACATTAAAGGAGAGAAAATTTAAAGTTTTTAATTTCTTATTAATTAAAAAAAAAAAAAAAAAAAAAAAATCAGTTTTAATAAAACATATGGAAATCTGTACAAGTCTTATAGATTAAAATAATAACAATTAATAAAGTAAAACGCTTTGTACTGAATTATCTAGCCACATTTTTGGTCATAGAAAATATATAAGTAAAATAAAACAATAATGAATTTTTGAAAAGAAATTCATTAAAGAAACACAAAAGAATTTGCATTAAAAAAATTACTCCTTTAAAGTTAAAACCATATGCAATAATCGCAAGTAAAATAAAAATAAAAGTAATATTAATAATTGTGCCATTTATTATTATTAGTATGAGTGTTAATGATTTGCCAAAAATTTTATTATTATTATTATTATTATTACTGAAGTTAAAAATTTAATATCTTATCACGTTTATACTACATATATAAAATAAATATAGCCAACTAACTAAATTCCATAAACATTTATTTACAATATCAAGAATTCAAAATCGATATAAATCATTCGGGTCTAACTCGTGATCTGCGCCTCAAACATACGTAAGTCGACCGACTATTTTACAGTTCAATAAGCGTAAAGGGTTTCATCTATTAGAACACCAAGCTACAATATCCATGTACGATTTCCTCGTTAAGAATCCATTAATCAGCGAAGCCGCAAACTAGAAGCTGATAATTTGATATCACAACTCGGTTATTGAATCTATCGTCAGATTGTCCAATTGTTGGCAATACACCCACTTTAATGATAAAGGTTAGCTTCGATTGGGATATAATCGCGCTGAATTGTATATCGGAACAGGTACAACTAAGCCGCAGACATGTATTATTGTTTTAGTCAACTGTTATGATGCTGGGAGCCAATATCTGGTAGATTCGTAACAGATTTCACAAGATTAGTGTCACATAATCTGTGAAAGGAAAGTGTAAAATTAAAACTGACTAGAACCTGCTTAAAAATGTGTGAATATTAATAAAAATTAGACAAAGTGGAAATTGGATGATATTAAATATGTCTAATTATCCATATTTAAATTTAAAGTAATCGTACTCAGCAAAAATTAACAAAATAATCTTTTTTTCCCCTTCCTATTTCTAGCTCCGCGGCACTTGCGACTAAGCATTGGCCGGCGGGTCGCTGAATTGATGACCAATTGTGAAGGGGCATCCGATAGGCAGCCATCACAGCCCCTAATAGAGACAACAAATCCATGCCTTGTCCGGGATTCGAACCTGGGGGAAATATAATCTAAAATGAAAGAATGAACAATTAATTATATGTTTAATTAAAAAAAAAAAATAGTGGAAAAATATTTTTTATTTCTAAAATTAAAATTATCAGCGATATAATCAAATGAGATTAAGGATACTGTAATGTTCTATTTTTATATACATCTTTTATTTATTTATTCCAAAATAGAATTTCTAATGGAGCTTTTAGAAAAAACAGAATTAAATGTTTATAATGATAACAAACATTTTTAAAATTAATTACGAGAAAATAGGTTTCTGCCTAAAATGATAATTTTCCTACGAATTACGAAGTTTTGGAAGCATTAGCTTAATACTTGAGAAATTTTTTTGTGTGTAGAGTTTATATTCTATTTTTTTTTTTTTTTTTTTTTACGAAATATATATATATATATATATATATATATATATATATATATATATATTTAACTCTATAATTAATAGGTATTTTATTGTTAAATTAAAGATGTAAAAAATGAATTTCTACTTTTTTTTTTTTTTTCCAAATAGTTAATATTAAATTCTTGAATATAAACCGTATGTAAAAAATATTCCTGAAAAAAAAATCGTCCATGTACTTTTTTTATTTTATTTGAATATATGTTTGAATATTTATTTATTTCAAATTTTATAATTGGTGCACTTTTCATTTTCCGAACATATGTAACTCTATGTAAGGAACTTGTTGTAATCATTAAAAAATCTGACTGTTGAGAAATCTATTCTGAGCAGGTCAGTGGTAGTGTATCCTTAAAATTCGAGGAGAGTTCCTATTTCTATAATTTTTTTCTAAGTTTTAAAAATTATAGCAAGAAAGTTGTTTAACATAATTATTAACATTTTGATCTTCATTCACTTTGAATAAAAATTATTTCATCAAAAGTGTAATTATAATATTTTTTAACATTATATTTAATATAAAAGTACTCTAATATTTATATTCGCTATAATCCACAGCAATAATTTTAAAAATATGTTATGGAGATATTTTAAGAAACACGCTGTATATTGCCAACGACACAATGATACAGAATTGCTACTACCAAAAAATGCTGCATTTGTAAACGAAACCATATGTAGAGGAGAATCGTGTATTATGGACCATCGTGTAATACAGACCATGAGAAAATTTGTATGTTCAACACTAGATGATGAAATCATCTCATTGCCTTTAGTGAATATTATTGTTACACAAACCATGGAGTGACTTGTACATGTATACCTGTATTTGGATGATTATGAAATTGAGTTTCCATTTTATATGATCATTGATGTAACAAGTATGTTAAAATGAAAGTATTACTTTCTGCTGTTAGGTAATTGTAATATAATTATCACGTTAATAGTAGCAAATGTACTTATTTTATAAACAATTTAGACATGCGTTTCATGGGCATAAATTTGCATAGCGATTTTTGATTGGAAACCACGTTGCTCTGTTTACGCGTGTAATATGAACCATGCTGTGTTGTGTAATATGGACCAGTGGTCCATAATAAAAACAGAGAGATTTTATTAATGCTCAGCGTACATATGTCGCATACTCAAAACCTTGAGGCTATAGAATAGGCCAGGGAAACAGAGGCAATCAAATTATCACTTCTTTGGCACACTACCCATTGGATATAACCATCGAGCAGATATACTTTTCGTCCATTAACTTTTTTTTTCGTCCATTTCTACTATTCCTAAGAGATGTACAAGTGTGTGAGGGAACATGCTGGACAGTTCGTTTCACAATTCCAAGTGTGTCAACTGTTGGGGAACGGGAAGAACCACTATGGACCACTTGGTCCATATTACACATACGTTCGTGTAATATGGACCACCGATACGTAAATAAAATAATTATTTTCTGCAATTATTAATAGTTCCCAGAGTACTTTAACAAGTTTAAACTATGTAACTATGCAATTGTAATGAGCAGCCACCAAATTAAATCGTTTTAATTTAATAATTTTAGTTTTATCAGCTTAGGTGTCCATAATGCACGGTTCTCCCCTATATGTTTTCGTCATGAAAATGAAACTAATATAAAAGGAAACAATGAAAAAAAAAAAAAATGTGTAGATACTGTGATTCATTTGTCCAGAACAGAAATAATCAAATACTCTAGCAAATTTTTCACTTTCGTCTATTTACTGAATAAATCAGTGATTCAAATTTGTTTAAATGAATGTTAATTATTAAATGTTTGGAAAATCCTATTCCTATAGATGCTTCTTTCAAAGAAAAAATTTGTTAAATTCACATAGCAAGTTGTTCTTCTAAAAATGACAGCAAACTAAAATGCTTCTTTTTAAATGTAAAGTAATTGAGTGATTCAAATATATCAAATATAAATTTTAAATAAATAAATTTTAAAAAGCACCAGTTAATATTTGCGTTATTTTACGGACAAAAAGACGTAGTATTATTGAAATAATTACATGTTAATTTGCAGCGAAATCTTGAGAATATCGTTAAGATATACATTTTTTTCGTCCTCGTTTGAATCAAGCGGCTATTTCTTATTTCTATTTCAGCTTATATATATATATATATATATATATATATACAGTAGTGGACAAAATTGTGGAAACCCTTTGAAAAAAGTTGATTTTAGTGGTTTGATGTCTAATAACACCACCTCTTTTTGTACCAATACTATAAAATTATATATCATTGTAAAGGTAATTTAATCACAGTTGAAAAGGAATAACATTTGTTCAGATATCTGTATTATATCAAAAGTTATAGCTAAATAACCAGAAAAAAGAAGCACAGCTTGATAACGTTTATAGGAAGTAGCTGTACTTCATTTGAATGTAACCAATGAGCATGAGTGTTAACAGGGCCAATCAGATGTCATCTTGTTCTGGCAATGTTTTGGCAATAAGCCAACAGGTCACAGGACATTTATCAGTGTGTATTGTAATTGCTATGAAGTTGGTGTTTTGTTTTGTGCTTTTTGATTTTCTAGTGAGCTTGTGAAAAGTAATAAAAAAAATAATCAATATAAAATTAAAGAAATGGCGCAAAGAGTTGACTGGTCACCTAGGAAACGATGTAAAATAGTAACATTAAGTGAACAAGGCTACAGTTATGAAGAAATTAGAAGAAATATTGAGGGAAACTTAACCAAAGGTGGCATTTCTAAATTTTTGAAGAGGTACAATGAGACTCAGTCATTAGAAAAACAGACTGGTAAAGGTAGAAAAGGGTGCACAACAGCAATTGATGATCGAAGAATTAAAAGACTGTGCCTAGATGACAGAAAAAAATCATCTCTGTGTATACATGGGGAAATGTTACAATGCAGTGTGACGGTAAGTGCAAGGACTGTTCGGCGCAGACTACATGAATTTGGTCTAAACGCTAGAATTCCACGAAAAAAGCCATTTTTGTCTCTGAAATAAAGGTTGAAAAGATTTAACTGGGCTAAAGCTCATGTTAACTGGACAACAGAACAATGGGGCAGTGTAATTTGGAGTGATGAGACCAAAATCTCCCTCTTTGGTAGTGATGGCATAAAATACGTATGGAGAAGAATTGGAGAAGATGTCCATCCTGAGTGCATTACACCTACCGTGAAACACCCAGTTAGTATTATGATTTGGGGCTGTATGACATCAAGAGTGTGGGTAGAATTGGCGTGATCGATGGGAATATAAATGCCCAAAGATACATAAATGAAATACTTGGGCCCAAGCTGCTGCCTTCTGCACGTGATCTTTTCCAAGATAATGAAGCATTTATATTTCAACAGGATTCAGCTCCATGTCACGTTGTTGGTGTGTGCAAGAAGTGGTTTTAAGATAATCATATACAACTGCTGGAATGTTCTGGGTATAGCCCAGACCTTAACCCAATCGAAAATCTATGGAGCCGCCTAAAGGAACTTGTCAGACAAAAGCACCCAGCAATAAAACCCAATTAACAGATGCAATAATTCAATCTTCGTTTCATGTTATAACAGCAGCAGAACTAAAGAAGTTGGTTCACTCCATGGGAAAGCGCTGTAAGGCCGTAATTAAGGCTAAAGGTTACTGAACTAAGTATTAAGTGGTATGGTGAAAATTTTTGTATATCTCATTTTTTTTTTTTGTATAACACTTTTCTTCTTTATAAATGCTGTTCTATTAAAAAACTATTCTTAAATAATATTGCTTTACAATCTTGATTAAATTACCTTTCCAATAATATATAATTTTGTAGTATTGGTACAAAATAAAGTGGTGTCATTAGACATCAAACCACTAAAATCAACTTTTTTCAAAAGGTTTCCACAATTTTGTCCACTACTGTATATAATTGTATTTTAAATGAAATGAAGTACTAACTCGACGGGAATTTTTTACTCTTAATTTTAATGCAAGGTGGCGCATCTAATACTTTATTGTAATATTCTCCCGAAGTTTATATATATAGAATTTTCCATAAATTTAATATAATAAATCATTTAGAATTTTTAAAAAAAATTATACTGACATTTAAAAACTTTAATATCAAAGTAAAAATTTATATAATAAAATCAATAAGGATGAAAGAAGCCATTTATATATATATATATATATATATATATATATATATATATATATATATATATATATATATATATATATATATATGTATATGTATATATATATATATATATATATATATTGCATAAAGGACATCGTACTTTACGCAAAGTAAATAACTAACATTACACGTACTTAGCTTACCATTTTATTATAATTTTAAATTAGTTTTAATCCAAAAATTCATTAAAACATATTTTTAAAAAATCTGCTCTATTATCTGGGTGTAGAAATAAACGTAGAGTTAGGTCAAATAAGTTTAGTGCCATTTTTTATTCTTTTAATCTAAATTTTGTTTAATCTTTTTTCCAGCACTTTTTTTTTTTTTTTTCTGAGTATCAAAAACTTTGTCGCACTTTAGACTAATTATTTTAGAGCATGTAAACTGTCTAGCCTATATTATACCTTAATTAGAAAAAATGATCAACCCCACCCCACAGCGATAAATTTTAGAGGTTCATTCATTACATTTTTTTTTTTTTTTTTTTTTCTAAAGCAGTATCTCCCTTTCATTTAAGTTGTTAAAAGTTGAAAAATGATATATATTTTTAACAAAAATGTTTGCTTTAGAAAATATTCTATGTATGATATTTTAAGTATTCTTAGTGTCTGTTGTGATATTCTAAGTATTTTGTTAACTTTTGCATTACAACAGCCTTAATTTTTTGTATTACAACTAAAATTTAATAAATAATTCCCTTCAAGATAAGAAACATCATTCCATTATCATATCATTTTAATGATATATGATTTTAAATTCAATTATGGTACTCTTTTTTTTTTTTTTTTTTTTTTTTTTTAGTAAAATAATAACCTGAAGAATGGAGATCAAAACAAACAACTAATAAATAATATTTTTTTCTTTCTGATTAATAGTATACATTTATAGATTCAAATATATTTTTTATATAAATTTTAGCAATACAAAAATCTTTTCTAAATGGCCAAAATCAGAAGAAATGCTTTTTTTTTCACCTAAGTTTAATTAATTAAATAAATAATAATAATAACAAAACGTAACTTTGCTTTAAACTAGTGGATCTGCAGATCAGGAGCCTCAACGTCCTATTTGCATCAGACATTATTCAATAGGTCATTTTTATTTATTCCTTATTATATAATAGTATATATTGATTCGATCGACTTATTACCATAATCAGATACATTCCTGAGGGGGGCTATCGCCCCCCTCAACCCCCTGCTGCATCTCTCTTTGTTTACCATTTGTATATCATATAAAGTGTTACGGAATTGTAAATAATTGCATTTATTTTTGTATAAATTCTTTCAAAGAGGCTTAGTAAGCCGCTAAAATGCTAATTTTGAGCATTTCTAGTCGTTTTAGCGTTTAAAAAGCCTAATTTTCCTTTAAAAACGCATTAAAAAGCTCCAATAAGGGAAGAAATGGATTTGGCGCCAAATTTGGCGACTGTTTTCCTCCTTGGCGATTTTTTGGCGACCTTGGCGAGAAAATAATTATTAGGGATATACCAAATATGGAGGCTCTAATCTCATTGGCTGATGAGATACGAGAATTTACCAGAACAGTCTGTGTTCGATAGAATAGTATAAAAGGAGCATTTTTTTTAGCCAAGGCGGCCAATCTCAGATCCGTGTCAGTTACGTCAAATTCTTGCTTTGTTTTGAGCCTCTTTGAATGAGACTTGCTTTATGTGTTATTGATAAACAGTTTGTACCGTTGTTTTGCTGTTAACGGCTGTTGTTTAAGCTATGTTTACTGGTTGAATTGAAGCTGATACTTGGTTCATAGACTTGTATTTTTCTGGAACTTTCCGTGAATGGATCACTGAATTTTTGCAAATTTCGCTTTCATTCTCGGACAACTTATGAATCCCCAAGTACGCAACAATATGTATTCTTAATAAACGACGGTCTTGTATTATTTCCCTGAAATTCGTAAATACCAAATTTCATAACTATCAAATTTCATACAAAAATATTACATAGCTTATCGGAAACATTTTGCGTAACCTTTAAACTAATTATCAATTCTATGGCCACAATTTTCAATAGGAAAACATGCTTTTAAAATTCTAATAAAATTTCATTATAATTGATGGGGTGTAACCATGCTAAAATACACTTTTAAGAAATACCGACTATAGACCGTAATAGTACGAAATTCCTTTATGTATCCCGGAAAAGTAGCCACAGTCATTATAAACGCCAATAATAAGAATAAACCTAATTAACTATAACTCATTAATTTTTCAAACTAATTTGACATCATTTGGATGATTACAGTACATACTCGGAATTATTTTGTGTGGTCCCATAAATTATTTAGTCTATACATAAACTTTTTTAAGAGTAAACATGATTTTAAGCATCTTTATAATGTATGTTAACTTTATTAAGTTCAATTCAGCATAAACGCATTAAAGTGCGCGCTTAAATTAAAAATTTGTCCATAGGCTCTAATGTTACGAAATTCTTTCGTGTGTCTTTGTAAACGAACCATAAACATTGTATACACCAGAAAAAAACTATTCAGCTTATTTTGCGTTTAAAATTAATAATTGCACCAAATTTAACATCGTTTGGATGACTACATGACATTATCAGAACACTTTTGTAAGGTCCTGTACATTAATTAGAAAGCTTAAGAGCACATATTTTCTTCAAACAACATAAGTTTAAGCATTTTACTCACGTACGCTAGTTCCATTTCCTTCATTGCAAAATAATGATATTAAAATGCGTTTAAATGAAATTCACCCCATACGCCGTAATATTAGAATTTTGGCGTGTCCCTGTACACAGTTTATAAAAAATATAGCAATAAAAATTATACAGCTACTTATATGCAAAGCTGGAACGTGTGCGCCAATTTGCAAGTCATTCGAAAGATTTTTGTGTCCGCTATTGCGGTACATACAAATTCTTCCCATAGGCCGTAAAGATAAGAAAAACTTTGGCGTGTCCCTGCACACGAACGACAAATGGAATACACACCTAACACTATACAGCTAATTCCGTTGGGCTCATGAATATGTGTACCAAATTGCAAGCCAATAGCGTTATTTTGGGGGCCGCTATTGCGGAACATACAAATTCTTCCCATAGGCCTTAATGATAAAAAAAAAACTTTGGCGTGTCCCTGTACACGAACAACACATGGAAAGCGCACCCAAAACTATTACAGCTAATTTCGTGGGGATCATGAACATGTGTACAGAATTTCAAGTCAATAGCGGGAATTTTGCGGCCGCTATCGCACGACAGACAGATAGACAAACGGAACCCAAAATTCTTTTGAGTCTCAACAGAGGGCCTCCACTGACGTTTCGGCAAAAATTGGAAGTCAATAGCTTGATTTTTGCGGTGGCTATCGCGGTACATACAGATTCTTCCCATAGGCCGTAATGATAGAAAATCTTTGGCATGTCCCTGTACACGAACTACAAATGGAGTACACACCTAAAACTATACAGCTGATTCCGTTGGGCTCATGAACATGTGTACCAAATTGCAAGTCAATAGCGTGATTTTTGTGGCCGCTATCGCGATAAATACAAATTCCTCCCATAGGCCGTAATGATAAGGAAAACTTTGGCATGTTCTTGTATACGAACTACAAATGGAATACATACCAAAAACTATACAGCTGATTTCGTGGGGCTATTGAACATGTGTACCAAATTTCAAGTCAATAGCGCTACTTTTGCGGCCGCTATCGCGCGACAGACCGACAGACAGACAGACACACAGACACTTATCAAAACCGTTTTTAGACTAAACAGAGGGCCTCTACTGACGTTTCGGCAAAAATTGGAAGTCAATAGCTTGATTTTTGAGGTGGCTATCGCGGTACATACAGATTCTTCCCATAGGCCGTAATGATGGAAAAACTTTGGCGTGTCCCTGTACACGAATTACAAAGGGAATACACACCCAAAACTACACAGCTGATTTCGTGGGGCACATGAACACGTGTACCAAATTGCAAGTCAATAGCGTGATTTTTGTGGCCGCTATCGCGATACATACAAATTCCTCCCATAGGCCGTAATGATAAGAAAAACTTTGGTGTGTCCCTGTATACGAACTACAAATGGAATACATATCAAAAACTATACAGCTAATTTCGTGGGGCGCATGAACATGTGTACCAAATTTCAAGTCAATAGCGCTATTTTTGCGGCCGCTATCGCGCGACAGACAGACACAGCCCAAAACCGTTTTGAGTCTCAACAGAGGGCCTCCACTGACGTTTCGGCAATTATCGAAGACCTATGGTCTAACCATTTGTTTTAAAGGTATTGACGAGTTCTTTTGAAAGATAGCCATATTGAAAATTTACATTCCAAGGGGTAGAAATACTGCTACATGCACACAATTTTTACCTAGTTTACTACTACTAATATCAATAATTCCCATTAATTTTACAGTTATTCGATAGAAATAACTCTCTTTATGTACATTTATGCGAAATTTTGTCCCAGTCTGTCATATTAAAAATTGTGAAAGAAGCGGAATGACAGCGCCACCTGTTGAGCGATTGATTCCTCAAATGTAATCAGCACCAGTTTAGATTAAGGTCTAACTGAATATCAAGTTTGGTTAAATTCAGTTCATTGGTCCGTCATAAAAAATCCATAAATGTTTTGATACATACACACAGACAAGCAGACATTTTCTAAAAAATAATCAAATCGTGATCAGGAGATCTCAAAACATGTAAATCCGTTGAAAACCGGAGTTCAAAAATTTTCACGAATTTAATACGTTCATATATATTAAAGGAATAAAAAGTTAATGATTAGATATATAAATATATTATTTATCTATTCTACTTCATCTTTTTCTCGTACTTAAAAAAAAAAAGAATAAATCTTTTCTGTTACATATTTTTATGATCGATGTTATATTCTGTAAAAAAAAAAAAAAAATGTTACATTTACAAAATATGGACCATAACGGTTTGAGCATCACCAAAATGAATACGTAATTTGTGCTTTTTTATTTAATATATGTCAAATTACTGATTACATAATTAAGCATTTACGTATATCACATTAAAAAAATCAAATGCTTAAATTCATACAGGGTGTCCCTGAGTTCATTAGCCAAACTCTTAGGGTAAGTAAAACACGCATAAAGAACCTTTTTTTTTTTTTTTTTTTTTTTTTTCCCGTATAGCAATGTAGGTTTGGAACTGAAAAGTTTAGATGCAAAAACAAGGAATGCACCACACTTTAGAATGGGGGGGGGGAAGGGAGAGAAGTGAAAAATCCATAGAAAACAGCATGAAAAAGAAAAAAGAAAAAAAAAACTGTACAATCGCAAGCGTGTGAAACAAATCACTAACACCAGAGCCTGACTAAGGCAGGGGCATATGGGGCAGTTGCCCCGAGCCCCCACATCAGAGGGGGCTCCCCAAATCGAATAGAAAGTTTATTTTACGTTTCCTTCTTTAATGAACTTTTTTAAAACAAAATATCTGTGTAGTGTAAAATCCGGCTTAATTGAGCCATCGTAATTCCGAAAATTTAGCTGAATTTCGCCCTAATGTCAGCAAGGATATGAATTTTTCGCAGCTAGATGGCAAAGTTAACAATCAAAAATAAAATGGATCTATAATGAGGTGAAAAATTTAAATACCTCCATACAGTTCGGTTCTTCATTACTGAAGTAGTGAAGCAGAGAGGGGAACCCAAGGAAGTTTTTACTCAAGTAGTGAAGCAGTGGGGGCCCCCAAAGACATTTTTGCCCCAGCACCCAATTAGGCTAAGTCGGGCCCTGACTAACACCTGTCAGAAATTAAAAGAAAAATAGTCAAGAAAAAAAAGCTGAAGCGGTGTTAGGGTGAACCCGAAGCCGCTAAAGATTTTCCTTTCCGATCCTATATTGTAAAACAAAAAATGCTTATTTATATATATATATTACCTAACCTGAAACTTTGGCCTATGAATTGAGGAACACCCTGTATAAATGTATCGTTCGAATAAATAAATAAATAAATATATATATATACATATATATTAGCATTGAAGAAAATCTAAGTAATTTGTATTTGTTGGCATACAGAATATATTTTTAATTAGACATCTAAAATATAGAGAAAAACTAAATTTGCTGAATAAAGGCAACTTATATTTAGCAAAGATTAAAGGTTAGAACTATAACTGAAAATTTTAAGATCATGTTTGTTTAACACTAATTCATAATTTTAAATTCAGAAGAAATAATACACATAGTATTCATAGTATTAAAATTCACTTAATGAAACATGCATTAAAAAAAAAAAAGGTATGTAAGAGACCAAAACTTAAACATTGTAGCAAAATTCAGCAACTACTTTTGTATTTAAAACTAAAAGAATAAGCTTAGAAATTTTATTTTTCTGTAGCAGAAACTTACATCATTTTAAGGGAATTTTTTTTTCTACAACATAAAGACTTCATGCTGAGAATAGTAGACTCGGAGAAGAATGTACGATATTTCTAAAACAGGAACTTACTCAGTCCTTGAACTTTTTTCCTCCTTAACAAAAGGGCTTCTTCAAGTCACGTGTAATTATTCAAAACTCAGGTAAACTCCTTCTTCTGATAAGTCACCCAATTACAGCACACATCAACCTCCCCCCCTTACAATGAATATTCCAGTGGTTCCATCCATCACAGGACGTCCCCCTCTTTAAATGGATGAAAGGAAAAAATGAGAGCGGTGGGCAGGGGCGCAGGGATGGAGAGAAGATAAAATGGATGACCGGGCTCCTGACCCGTGGGACGCCCAGCGCCCCGGCTCATAATCCATCTCTTTCAGTCGGTCGTCGGTCGGCGAAAAACAGGAAATAAAATGTGGCAGTCGTAGGAAGAGTGGAAAAAGCAAAAACGATGCAAACGTTCGAGGAGAGGCTAGGAAAGTCGAATGATGTGGTTTCTAAACCCCTGATGGAAACATGGAGAGCAATTATAGAGTTTTTGCTGAGATCACGCGATGTAAAATATGTATTTTTTCTGTCAGAAAGAGTTTAGGGAATTTACGTCTGGGTAAATTAAAATAGTATTTTTAAATTTAAAAGTAAGTGTTTGATAAGTAACTTAACAAAAATTATACATATAATTCCCTGATTTTCTTTTGCGGGATATTTTATGATTTTTCAATTTTTCAAGTTCAATATTAAGCTTAATGTATACCAAAGTATTTCACTTACGCATAGAACATTTTTGTTATGAACCGTTCTTTATGCATACACAATCTTATTTTTATTGCTCAGTTTTCATTTCCAGCTACATTTCTTCTTCAATTTTTACTTTTTGAATTTATAAAATAAAAGAGCAGTCAAATAATTGAATAAAACCGTGAAGAACAATAGAAAAACTGTTGCCAGCTTATGCTGTAAATAATATGGTCTTTCCTTTCTTTCTGTCTTTTTTTTTTTTTTACATTTGCTTTTGATTTTCGACACTGCAAATGAGAAATTATACATGAACTTAACTAAAATAGTGTTTTTTTTTCCGATAATTTTATCTTTTTGTTACATAACTGAAATTTTATCGTTTTTTTTTTTCTCTATGCATTTTTATATATATTATCCAATGGCACGTAGTAGATTCAATATTTTGATCAGTATTTCAAATGACAGTTTCTACTTCATGATATTTCTCAACTATTGATAGTTACACATACATACATACATACATATATATACATATATATATTGTATGCTTATATACAATTGTAAGATTCTACTCCTATATTTGTCAAATTAATGATAGTGTTTCTTTCCCTATTTTTAAGTTTGAAAAAGGATTTGTATTCAAATTGCATAGTGTAAAATATGTATTTTTTCTATCGCCTTTGTTTTAAAATATTTCAGAAAAAGGTAAATTAATTATTGTTTTGAAACTAAATAATCTCACTTTTTCCTGTCTGAAATCCCCTCCCCTCTCTTTATCTTTATTTATTATTATTGTGCTGAGTATGGTTTTTGTCAAGAACGATGACAAAATATTAATTCAGCAATTCCATTTCTTGTATACTTCACTCAAATTTTAAGCTGATATTTACAAAAAAGTAAATTAATTATTGTTTTAAAACTGAATAATATCATTCCCTTCCAGTCTCAAACCCCTCCTTTCTCTTTCTCTTTAATTATTATTATTGTTCTGGGTATGGTTTTTATCATGTGCGATGACAAAATATTAATTCATCAATTCCATTTCTTGTATACTGCACTCAAATTTTAAGCTGATATTTACGAAAAAGTAAATTAATTATTGTTTTAAAACTGAATAATATCATTCCCTTCCCGTCTCAAACCCCTCCTTTCTTTTTCTCTTTAATTATTATTATTGTTCTGAGTATGGTTTTTATCATGTGCGATGACAAAATACTATGTCAGCAATTCCATTTCTTGTACATAGTACTCAAAAATTTTACTGATATTTACGAAAAAGTAAATTAATTACTGTTTTGAAATTAAATAATCGCATTCCTTCCCGCCTAAAAGCCCCTTCCCTCTTTTTCTTTTTAATTATTATTATTGGGCTGAATATTTTTTTTATGATGTGCGATGAGAAAATATTAATTCAGCAATGCCATTTCTTGTACATAGTACTCAAATTTTAGGCTGATATTATCAAAATAAAAAATTGAATAAATGACATGCAAAGTTACTCAACTTTATAATAAAAGAGGGATTTAAAAGAAATAATTTTTGACGGTTTCATCGTGTCATGCTAAAAATAGTGCAAAAGAAGTGGAATGTTTTAATAGAATGCACGATTCTTCGTCACATTTTTTTTTCCAATAAAAATATCTTTCTCATACGAAATTAGTATATTTTCCTCCTGAAACTAATATTACTACTAATAATAATAATAATAGTAATAATACACACACACACACACACACATATATATATATATATAATGCTAGTAATAAGAATGAGAACGAAAAATAAACAGATGAGCAATTTGCCCCAACAACCCACAAAAGCCAAATATATGTAAATATAACTGATTTTTGAGTTGTCGAGTGATTTACATTTTATAAAATTAGGCCTATTTTTATGTGTTGTGGATGTTGCTGCATTGCATGTAATATTAACAATATACATATTGCTTAACAATATGTACATGCTCATTCAAAGTCTCAAAATTAATATTATGCATAATGTTGAAAATTGTACTTTGCTTTTTACACAACACTATGTCAAAAGAAGAACTAGTATGCTTTGACTATCAAAAAACTTTCTTTTCTTTTTTTTTCTATGTAAATTTACGTAATGCAAATTACTTATTAAAGCAATTAATTAATTAACTATTAAAATTATATTCCATGATTAATACATACGGTTTTCATCTCAGAGAAGTATAATAATAAATGTCAAAAGTCAAGTTTGTAAAATAAGAAGAAGTTAATTTTTTCAAAATTTTATGATTTTTTTTTTAAATCGATAATTTTGTTTTAAATTATAACAGATCTATTATCCAACCATTTGTTTTAAAGATATTAGCTAGCTCTTCTCAAAAATACACATATTGAAATTAGCTTTTACAGGGAAGGGGGAGGGGGAGTGCGATGTAACAAACATGTTCATTTTTTTTTCACTATAAACATTATATATATATATACATTAATTTCAGAATGATTGATTAAAAATAATTCTTGTTGCGTACATTTATCTTAAATTTCTTGCTATACTGTCATATAAAAATTACAAAAATTTCCGGGATCACAGCGCCACCTGTTGAGCGAGATATTTCAAAATGTAATCAGCATCATTTTAAGTCAAGATCCAAAAACATAAAGTTTGGTTAAATTCCGTTACTTGTTCGTGAGATACATCGTCCACAAAAATTTGATAACATATACACACAAATATTTCCTATAAATGTTCACATCGTCTTGAAGGTATCTCAAAAGGAGTAAATGAATAGAAAACCAGAGGTCGAAAACTTTTTTCGAATCTAACACTTTCTACTTATATATATATATAAGTATATATATGTATATATATAAGTATATAAGTATATATATATATAAGAGAGAGAGAGTTTTTTTTTTTTTTTTTTTTTTTTAATTGATTATTTGATTTTTCGAACTCAGTTGTTTTTTCAACCTTCATCCTCTTATTCATATTAAATTATTTGAATGTAAGATCGGGAGCCCGCTGTAAATTTACTACTATAGCCACCAGCAAACGAAATCTTGCGTTGGTGCTCAACGGGGAAAAGGGTTACCCTAGATATATATATATATATATATATATATATATATATATATATATATTACACCGTTCTGAGCTTCTCTTATTTCATAAATTTGTCAAAAAAGTGTTTTAACAGTCATTGTAAGTTTATTCTCTCTTTGCTTGTTTGCTTCTTTTGTTTTGGTTTCACGTCAATTTATCGTAAAGGCAACATATTTTGAATTGTAACTAATTATCGAAGAATAAAATTAAAGCAAGTTTGAAGTTAAATTAAATTAATTTAAATAAATCAAAAAGCTAGATTATATAAAATTAATTGTTTCAATAATTAATTAAATGTCTTCACGAGTAAATTTAATTTGGTGAAATTTAATTCTTATTGGCCAATGTGGTATTCAGTGGTCTTAAATTTTCTGTTACTCGGTTTTCACTACGTTTTAAAAATTTATTAATTGTATATATATACATATTCCATTTTTGTTTGATTTGGTGGTCTTTGTTTTTGATCATATTAATTGTTTGAATACTGATAAAATTTAAAATCCTTTAATTTCAACTGCCTGATTTTCAATATATATACAGAGTAAGAGAGAGTGCTAGATAGATATAATAAAGTGCTAAATATATCTTCCAAAATACAACAATTTCAGAAATCGGGCACTTTTTATGTTGTTGTGAATCATCACATGAAAACTTCAATTGATAAATATTGAATTTATGACAGTATGTTCACAGAGTTATATACATTAAGCATATTAACGTACTAAGAAATATTTGAAACCAATTTCTGTATTTCACTAAACATTAACTTAAACATTTATGTATTTATAGATATTTGATTCATTCATGCTGAATTAACCCAATATATTTCTAATTAGATAACTTCGCATAATGTATATCCATTTATCTTGAACAAATAGTGTCTCTATTTAGATTTTCTATTGATTATTATTTTCCGCAATAAGTTGTGAGTTGACAATAGAACAGATTTTTTAATAAAACAGAAATATTTTAATATTAAATAATGGCTAATTCTTTAAAATAAATTAAAAATTGTCGATCTTGTGTCACTGATTTCTTTATAGACTTAATAAATTTTTTTTTCATTCCAGAACATTGTGTAAAACGTGAAACAAAATATTTTAATGGAAAGTTTAAATAAATTCGTTATTGGAAAATTGTGTACAGTATTGAGTTAAATTCGTAACATGACATGTTTATGTAATGCAAAACTTTTATCAGTGTTAAAACTCTTCTTCCAGTATTTTTCTTTGACTAAGTTAATTTATTTACAGAATTTAAAATTATTTTATGGAAAAAAAAGATATTATATAATATACATACATATACACACTCACACACACATATATAAATTTTACAAGATCTCGCTATTTTCGCCTTTTTCGTTTTTTTTTATTATTATTATTTATTTATTATTATACCTTTCATTTCTTCATGTGATATTTTTTACTTCTTCTAGTGAAATGTTTGAAAAGGTTTTACTACAGTCGAACCTCGTTAACGTGAATCTCAAGGGGGATAAAAAATGTGTTCATGTTATCAGTAGTTTATGCTATCAGTAACTGACCTTCATATAACTAAACTAATTTTCATTTTGACAGGAATTGTGGAAACATTCATGTTAAAAGTAATTTACGTTAACAGTGTTCACGTTAACGGGGTTAGACTGCATTATTTTTCATTTGTAATTATTACGTTGCTTTAGCGCGATTTTTTTTTTTTCACATTATTTAAAATGCAAATACAATTTTATAATATAAATGCATACACTATTATAATTTAAATTACTATATTTGGCTCTTTCCTTCTTTCTTTTATAAAAACTTAGTTTGCGAACACATGGCTTGGTTTGCTGATAATAGGCACCAGACTTGTATTTTTACTTGTTAAAAATAATTTCGCATTTGCATGAATTTACATTTCTTTATTATCAATCACACAGGATCTAACTGGTTTATTTATTTATTTATTTTTAATTATATAACATAATAAGTTTTAAACTGTTCCAATAAAACAGTTATTCGGAAGAAATAGAATATACATTTTAAATTACAATTAAAAATACAATTTAAAAATCTCAAATAAGTTTTGCTCCCAAAAAATTCCAAAAATGATTTCGGACACTGTAAAATAGATAACATCAAGTTCTGAAACTGTGAAAGAGTGAAGAGTTACGTATCGAAAAAATTTTTGAGTATGTGCGATTATTATTGCAATTCTCAAACTTTCAAAAGATTTAAGAAAACAGAAAACTTAATGTAAAGTAACTCCGCAATTTTTAAAGTAGTTCGAAGAATGCATATATGAATCTATAGGCATTTACGTCTTCTGTACTAGTTATGTACTGATTAATGTTGAAATTAGTGTAATAAAAAAAAAATAAATAAATAAAAAAACTAAAACGGAAAGCGAAGCTTGTAAAAACCTTTTAAATTACTTTTTTCGAACTTACGTTAAAAATTAAAAATTATTATTACAAATAAATTTTAAAAAAATGTAAATTAGGTCACTTTTCTGAGGAAATCCTCTTCAATCATTGTGTTTTTTTTTTTTTTTTTTTTTTTTTTTTTTTTGTGAGTAAAACTTTTTGAGTTATACAGAGTGTGTCAAAAATCTCTTACACGTTTAAAATCTTAATATGAAATCATGTTCGAGAATGTAGTTTTTAACTACAATGCTTCTTATCGTAAAAAGTTTGGTTTAAGCAAATAAAATAAATAAATAAATAAAATTGTTTCAAATGTTTCTCCAAATGATGCTACATCTCTCTCTCTCTCTCTCTCTCTCTCTCTCTCTGTCGCTCTCTCTTTTTTTTTTCTTCTTTTTTCCCATACAGTGTTTTTTGTTGTTTTGCTATGATCACTTTGATTCTCATACTTAACTCATCTTGATTTCTTCTTATGGGGCTATGTGAACTATGTGTGGACTATGTGTGAAGGACAAAGCGTATGCGTCCTTTGTATCTGACATTAAAAAACTGAAGGCGCAAATAATGTTCTGTAATCCAGTCTGATAGTGAACACGATTGAATTGGATTACTATTTGGAGGTGGTTCGAACTCTAAAGATCCCTTACATTGTAATGCTTTAGTAAAATTCACAAAATAAATGTTCTTCAATTGCTTGCTCTGAGTTTTTAATGGTGCAGCCCACCTATGAACAATTTTGAACAAATTTTTAATTTAAACAAAAATTTTAATCCTAAGAAGCGTTGTAAAGCAAAACACATTACATTACGTCTATTATTTGATTCAATGCTAAATTTGAAATTAATCAGGAACATTTGATCCGCTTTACATAATAAACGTATTCAATTATATTTATTTGTCCGCGAATCAAAACCATTTCCATCACAAGGGGAGGAGTAGGCGATCGAATGTATCATGAGGTCATAACCTTTTAAATATGAATCGCCAAACCGATATTCTAAATTACATACATAAAATAGGCTTAATTAAAATTTTTAAATGACATCTTTGCGTGACTGATTTGATTTGACCAAAAAAATACACGAACAAAATTACAAAAGGTATCGAAAAGGGTATTGATTTACAAACATAGTTTTCGTGCCCCATAGCATTTTTCTTTGAATTCTTACAGTTCTTTTCATTGTTTTATAAAGTGAGTACATTTTTTTTTTTCGTCTCGATTTAAAACAACAAAATAGTGCGATTCCTTACATCGTGCTCCTAAGACAGAACATTATTAGAATCTACGTACAGAATTTATGATAAACTATCTTTAAAAATATATACAGTCGGTAACAAAAGTGTCCGAATACTAGAAAAAATTCCTATGTTAAAAAAGTACACTTCATTCGGTTTTGTTAAATAAATCCTTATTGAATCATGTGCTTACACTGA
The DNA here is from genome assembly GCA_963930645.1 of Salticus scenicus. NCBI lineage: Eukaryota > Metazoa > Arthropoda > Arachnida > Araneae > Salticidae > Salticus > Salticus scenicus. The sequence goes on along the minus strand of OZ005656.1, from coordinate 176,870,020 downwards.
CTAAGAACAGGATTCGACAAGGATTTATTTGACAAAACCGTATGAAGTGTACTTTTTTTACATAGGAATTTTTGCTGGTGTTCGGACACTTTTGTTACCGACTGTATATATATATCGCATAATTATTGATTTAAACAATTAATTTTTGTTCAATATGGATTGTTGCAATATATTAGAAAGTAAATAATTTTAACGAGTGGCTATTTTCAATTTATTAATTGACTTATTTAAGTTATTCGAATAGCTAATGTTACGTCTGGTAAAAGGAAAATGTTCTCTAGCTACTGAAAGGTCTTAATTGAACTATAATATATATATTCTCTATATATATAGTTTCAACAAAAAATAATTAACAGACCTATTATTTTTTATAGTATTATTTTTCCCCATAATCAGAATTAAATAATAATAATAATAATAATAATAATAATAATAAAGAAAAAATAAAAAAAATGAAAACAGCAATGCGAAAAATACGCGAATAAGTATGTTGTAGGAAATATTTTTTTCAATGTGTAGCAAAAAGTTCTTATTTATTAAAATATGGAGGTGATCGCCTCTTAGAAGGCTTAGAAAACAAATTAAAGTAGATGCAATAAATAATTTATTTATAATCAATACTTTATTTTTAAATAATTTTTTCTGCGTTTTTTAGTAATTATTTTAGGAATATTACTTCATTATATATATATATATATATATATATATATATATATATATATAGATGATTCAAATTAGTTTTTCTCAGTCACTTTCATGTTTTGAATTTTTTAAAAATCTTTTGACTTCGAAGAAAATCAAATTTCCCTCTTCATCCCCTATTAGAATGAATTAAATAATTCTTAATCTCTTGTACCGTCTACCGGACTCATGTTTACTAATACTTGTTTGTTCTGTAAGCAGTTGTAGAGCCAATTACCTTACGAGACAATTTTCCCTCTTCACCAATTTAAAACCTATCCCAATCCAGTGAAGTTTAAACACGAATAATACGCAGAAAGAAATATTAAAAAATGTTTGACAACGACAAGATTCTTTCTTTTCGTTATTTTACTTACTTTTTTAGTTCTTTGCTTGTCTCCGCCAGATAATAGCTTTGGTTTGTGCCCTGTCCTCATTATTACAAGGCTTTCCTAAAGGTGCCTTGTCTTCTTTAAAAAAAAAAAAAAATAACGAAGAAGAAGGAATGTAATGAAAAAAAAAATCTTGGAGAGTTTTGTGCTTCCTCTGAGGCCTAATGAAGACCCGAGCTCATCAGGGGAAGAGACGTCTGCCCAGCTTCAAATGAGCATCCCTTTTCTTACTCCGTCACAAAAGGCACCTGAGAGGACGTTGCCTTGGTAACCGGAAGCTCCACTGCCCCCCACTTGCTACTTCTTGCATTCCCCCTCCATGTTTGAAAAGGTCCGTGGCGATGAAGTTTGATTGGTTCCTGTCCTCGCTGATGATGGGGATCAGCTGCCACATTACGATGATGTTTATGATGATCATTCTTTCCCCCTTTTTGAAGTTTTTATTTTATTTTTTTTTCCTTGTTTCATTCTCTCGCAAGGCATCATCATCACGGTGGAAGCTAATTTCGAAGCTCGGAGCTCGTTCGTTATTAGCACTCCCCTAAATTGCGCACCCGTTTTCAAAGTGAATACAAAATAGGATTCTCCTATGCCAATCTGCTGAAACTTGGCGATTAGCGTTCACCCAGCAAACCAGTGTTTACGGCAAATTCCTGTTTTGTTGAAGGACGTAGGAGCTATTGATACATATGTATTGCCTAATTTTATAAAATAGAATGCAGGTGAATTAATTCAGTTTTCCTTTAAAACAAGAAAATCTTGAACTACTAGATTTTTAATGTAAGCTCATTCCAATATCTTCGATAGTTAAAAACAAAAATTTTTGTTACACAAATCGAAATTTTTTTATTTAAAACAAATCACTTTTTTTTTTAAGCATGTTTTCACAATAATATTCTTTTAGGCTAATAGTTACTTTCCAATATTTTCGTAAAAAATGAAGCGAAAAAAAGAACTACTGTGAGGTTTGCGTTGACGCAGACCCCATCTTAACTAAATGATTAACTTAGTTAACTTAACTACTTAAGTATTAGATATAAAATTAGCACAGAGACTCAGATATCTGAAAATAAAACTAAGAGTTTATTTAGCTAGAATAATGGGAGGATGATATGGAATACGTAAATCAGCCAGCTGATTTAAATTCTTTATCAAATAAATGTATAATTACTAATTTTAGATAATTTGAAATAGCTCACGCCAGAATAGTAGACGTTATGGACGGATGCACTCCTTTACGTAGATACTGTGACTTTCCAACCGATTCGTGGATTCCCGGACGAATCAGTTTCCATTCACAAATTCTTGCACTGAAGCATAACAACACTCATCAAACTGATTAACTTAAGCACTGCTTAATCTCAACTACTGAAATATACCTTTCTCCACATTCTACTACTTAGCGGTTGTCTTAGACAAACGTCGGACAAGAGTCCACTACTCCACCCTTTTTTACGGAAACCATCTCCATCTTATACTACTTTCTACCAACTTCCTTTCTCTTCATTTCAATCAAACTTTCAAAATCGCTTCCAATTCATCTACCTCTCACAACCTAATTCCTTCGTTGCAGCACCATGTCAACATAAAACTAATCCGACCTAAACTTTCGCCGAGTCACTGGTGCCGAAGCGATTTAACCATCCCAACTTAATACTTTGCTGGATCCAGCTTAATTTCAAACAAACTGTGGTGACCTTCTACAGTCTCAACCTCACATTACTACTATTGATTCAACAAGAAATTATTATTAATTATAACATAATTGCTGAAACGTTAATTAATCGTTCTTTGATACGGGATTTAAAACACGCGTTAAGAAATTGTTGAAAACAATCTAATTATTCCCAAAATCATAGGATATTAGTCAAAATAGGGAAAAAAAATATTTTCGATACTATTTTTATAAATCTCTATTGTTCTATTTTTAAGAAAATTCTAAAACCAATAAAAGATCATATCCTCCAACACTTTGATGCTTTAAAATTCTTTCTGAACAAGATAAATTTATAATGATTGCGAGACTAAAGGGTATCGTAAATTTTTAAATATTATTAAAAAATAATAAAAAATAATCAGAACGTTTATTTGTTATCCTTAAGATTTATCAACATAGTCACCATCCTGGGTTTTGCATTTCTTTCTGCATTTCTTGATTTTTGTAAGTCCAGCATTGTAAAATTGGGCCGATGTGAGTTATCTTACCTCTTAATCTCCTACCTGTATTTATAGTATTAAATTTCAGGGTAAGAGAAAGTCGTGTGAATAACACACCAGATTTTTTTTTTTTTTTTTTTTTTCTTCTTCTTCTTCTTCTTCTTCTTCAAACAAACTCACGAAACTTTTTGTGATCTTTTGAAAGTTCATGACATTGTAATTAGTTTTAAAAAAAATATATTTATTAAAAAAAACATCCAGTACAATAATTAAAAGAAAACGCCCAAACACTATTATGTCTTTTGGATATATAAAATATTTTAGAAATCTTCTTGAGACAAAGACGAAGATAGTGAGATTTTTTCATTTTTACTTCCATTGCGCGACTCCCATAGGTAATGGAAGTATTGTATTCGGTCCAAAATTCGATATCGAGTTTTCACCTGATTTACACGTTTTTACTCCTGAGTCAAAAAAAAGTAATTTTTGGCAATTGTTCTGTGTGTGTGTATGTATGTATGCGGAAAATTTTCTGGCTATCATACTTCCAAAATTAATAAAGATATAACTACGGCACTTCAGAATTCAGACAAGTCTGTTGTACAGAAGAATTTTCCAAATTTTTGTGAAAATTGGAAAAACGGAAATGGGACATCGGAAACCGGAAGTGGGACCGTAAGTCCGTATCTCAGAAACGGCTCTAAACATTTCCATCAAAGTTGCTATATAAACACTATATTAAATATCCTTTTGAATGATGTAGTTGGTTAGTTCAGGAAAATTTATAGGCGTCCTGTATAAATAGCTCAATTGCTCAATTTCAGGTCTCGTAAGTGCGTTCTTTTAAAAACGCTGTACGTTTTTTTTTTTTTTTTTTTTCAAACTCGCCACCTTAACTCCCTTTTAAAAAATTATTTGTGTGTGGTTATTGTTTTCCAGTCAATAATTGAGTATGCCTAGTCTTTGTAAAAAAAGGTATCTCGAAAACGGCTCTAACGATTTTCTTGAAAATTGTTACATAAATCCATTTTAGATATCCTTTCTCATGTATTACGTGGTTATTACAGAAAAAGTAACAGTCATTTTGATAAGATAGGTCAATTTTAGATTTCGGAAATTGGTGTTTCAAAATATAACTCTACAATTTTTTTTTTCTTTCTTAGTTTTTAGCTCGTTAAGTAAACTCTATTTTATATGTCTTTAGACGTGTATTAAGTTTCTGTTACAGGAGACGTTTCTGGTGCCTACTTCTTTAGATCAATTTTACGTCTTCTGATCCCATTATCTCCAAAAAAGGCATACAGTGCGTTTAATAGTGGGTAATAGAGGTCGTGTGGTTGTTTCACACCAGATTTTTAAAAAAAATAAAATTAGAATTGTTAAGGTTTAAAAAAAAAAAAAAAAAAAAAAAAAAAAGAAGAAGAAGAAGTTTCTCCTTCTGTATAAAAAAAAAATATTCAGCCAGGTTATACCAGTTAAAAAAATATAAATAAAATGGGAAAATAAAATTACTACTCTTGGTAACTTATAAAAGTAATTACACCCTTTCAAAATTTGTCAGCATGCAGGTAGAATTTAACAAAAATGTCATCAAATTAATTTTTCCTACTTAGATTTCTTTCGATAGACTCTCTCGTAGGAAAACGCCGAAAGTTCATCCATTGATATTGGAGGGAAAAAAGTAATAAGTAAATTTAAGAAAAAATTTATATAATATTCTTATTTTCAATTAGAAAACAACATAAAAAGAGAGGGGGAGGATAAACTTGTTCTAAAAATTGAAAATTTAGAAATCAGGTATCTTAAATCTTTCTGAAACTTATGTAATACTTTTGAAACATATCCGAAGAGTTAAATAAGTATCACACTCTCAAATTTATTTTTTCAAATTTCCTTCATTTGTATGGCGCATAATGTCCAAAAAACAACTTTCTGAATATTCTGTAAAACTTTTTTGAACACGATCATCCTTTTATGATCCAAATAATAAGTATATTCGGACAAAAAACATTCAAAATTATCCTTGAAATACTGTGTCTTTTTGTTGAATAAAACTTTTATTATAATGTCTCGATTACCATTTCTCATCACAAATCTTAAAGATATGAAACTTTTTTTTTTTTTTTTTTTTTTTTTTTTTTTTTTCTGTCCTGGTGTAATTCTGAACAGAATAATAATTTAGGTTGGAAATTTTGGATTTGATTTTAGAAACAAATGTTACTTTAATATATTTTACATATTTTGCTTTAAAATTCCCTATGCGGAATTTGTCTAGATAAATATTTTCAAATGGATTAGTTTTTTTTTTTTTTTTTTTTTTCTTTCTTTTCGTCTAATTTTGTTTGCAAACATTATTCAAAGAACAAAAAAAAAAAAAAAAGTCGTCTGCATTGACATTTTTATTCATGATGTAAACATTTAAATCATCATGCAAAATTATTACGGAAAAAAAAATAAATTATCGTATGTATTTTTTATCCAGAGAAAAAGAACATATTTTACATACTTTAAATACGCCAATATAGAAACATTTATATCAAGAATAATACAATTAAATTTTTCATAATATATTAGAATTTCTTTTTCTTTTATTTTTATTACTATATTTATGATTCTTTTATAATAAATGTTTAAAAGGGAAAACGTAGAGATAATTTTTTTAACATATTTATTCATAGTTGAAACTCTATCAAAATATTTCGCATAAAAAATATTTAAAAATGATTTTAAAAAAATGAGTAAATAAAAATATTAGATATTTAAAAAAAAAATAATAATAATAATAATAATTTTTAAATTTTATTGCATATTTTAAGTTTTGAAAAAAGTTTCATCATTTCTTTCTCTCTTACTTTGATTTTTCTGAGATTATATTATTTAAAGCAGCATATAAATGTTGTTCTTGTCAACTATAAATGAAAAATTAATTAAATTAAGTAAAAATTTAGTATTACATGAATTATATTGGACACTGAAATCGATAAAGGAAATATCTTAAATAGCCAAAAACATGTCTTTTTTTTTTTTTCCCTTTCTTTCTTTCTTTTTTTTTTTTTTATTTATTCGAAGAAATTAATCCTATTTTCTTTAAAATTGTACTTATAATAAAATAATTTATAATTTATTTATTTTCTCTAATTGACTAAAATTTCGTAAATTAATGCATTCATGTATGTATATACTGTGTGCGTGCGTGTTTTATATATGATATATTAAAAATAAAATATATGTAATAATGCCTTATTTTATTTATTTATTATTAAATCAGTGAGTATTATTACATATAAAAAAAAATACTTCTAAACTTTTTCAATATTACTTCATGTCACTGTCGATTTTTCCTAATAGACACTCCTAATGTACGAATTCCCAATTCACATTTTAAAACTCGTTAATATAGAAGTTAAAATTTGTGTATGAGATTAAATTCTCAGTTAGTAAATTAAAAAAAAAAAAAAAAAAAAAAAAATTAATCCAATATTCAAAATTATTTTTTAATAAATATCTTCATTTAATATCAACTTAGAATCTACTTTTCTGGTTCATTTACATTACCATTTTTTAATATAAGAATGGCTTGAAAAAATTATTAAAAATTCAGTAGTTTTATTTTTATTTTCTTATTTAACTTTAGCATTTAGCTAAAGTTTTCACGACGCAAAATGAAAAGCAATCATAAGTTTCCAAGGCTGTAACACAGGTCCTCCTTGAGAGAGGAAATGTCTAATAAAAAACATAATTAATAATAATTTAATTAATATCATTTTGCAAAATATGAAACGATTAGAAATTCGAAGATTAAAAAAATAATAATAATATAATTAAAATAAAATGTAAAACTGGTAAAATATTTCTATTTATGAAAAGTCCAAACTTCATTATTACTAATCCAGAACGAAAAAAATAAAATAATTACAATCTTCATATGCGTGTTTTCAACTTCATATTTTTAATTTTTGTTGATTTTCTGCAACCGTACTAAATAACATCATCAAATACAAATTCATTATATATTTTAGCTGATTACTTTTTCAACAGAAATCACCCTTACATATTATTTTTACTATTTACGAATTATAAATCATGCAAATAATTTCATTACTTCAAAGAAAAAAACTTTCAAAAGTCACAAATATTATGATATTTATGACCCTGTGAGTGGATTACCTTTTGCAAACCAATGAGAATGCGCGGAATAATTTTTTTTACTTTTTAATGCTTAATTGGTGATTTTTAATTCTGTACGGATTAAGACAGAGTACCGTTTTTAGAACAAGCATTTTTGCGAAGGGAAACAAAATCGTCCAACAGATTAGAACCTATATTTGCAATGTATTCTTCGAGTATTAACTGTGCTTTTCTTTTGTAGGAATAATAATCAATTTCGAAAAGTAACGCTCTGCTGCACTGAATCCCGAATGATCCACTTAAATATTAATTAATGGCTCGCATTCCTTAACGAAGGCAGTAATTAAATAGTGAATTATGAATGTGCTTCTGGAACAAGGGTTTAAAAAAAGGCTTCGTCCGCCGCTTTTTTTTAACCTCTCAGAAAAGAACGAAAAGGATTTTGAAGCGATAAAATTTTTTGAAAAGGTAGCTAGGTTTTCAAATTTAGAATTTAAAAAGTTATTTCGTAAGTTTGAAGTTTAAATTTAATATAAAGTGAGCAGTATAAATTTCACAAGGAGAAAACTTTTTTTTTTCTTTTTTTTTATTAAAACGTTTGGCGTTTAATGCATCATTTAGAAGAAATTTATACAATGTAATGACTAAAATGAGTTAATTTGGTCTTTAACTAAAAACTACATGTTTTTTCTGTTACTCGTAATAAATACATCTTTGTTTCTTTCTTTATTTTATTTTATTTATTTTTTTTTTTACACAATTATCTGTTAAAGATAAATAATTAATTAAGTTCACAATTTTTCTTTGAGATTAACATTTATTTATTTTTCTTAAAAACAGTATTATTTTGTTTTAATTTTGAACATTCTTTTGCGGAGAAGAAATTATTTTAAACTACGCAATGTACATTTTAAATCACATATTTGTAATGCATTAATACTGGTTTTATTTCTATCATCTTAAATACAGAATAAGCATAACATTCAGAAATGCTTTTCTGCATCCGTAGTACTGATGCAGAGTAACATGTTTTACAGGCAAATTATTAATTGACTCGCAGTAAAAGAAAGGCAATTTAAAATGAAATGGTAGTAAATTTTTGTTAGTACATTCCTTTGAAAGAAAGTAATTACTTGAAATAACTCAATATACGCTTTTATGTCGCATTATTTACGATACCTTAAATTACTTTTAAATCTAATACCTTAATACTTATACCTTAATATACCTTAATTTTTGCAATACCTTAATACTGATTTTAAATATACAATTAGATTACAGAATACGCTACAACATTCAGAAAGTCTTCCCTACATCGGTAGCACTGATGCTAAATAGCATATTTTACAGGAATATAATTAATTGGATCGAAGTGAATGAAGGCATCATTTTAAGGACAATTTAAAATGAAATGATAGTAATTTTTTTCTTTGATAGGAAAAAATTATGCAATATATATTTTTATGTCACATTATTTGCAATAACTTAAAACTGCTTTTAAATGTATAATCTTACATTGAAAAATAATAATAATAAGTTTTAATAATCAGAAATGCTTTTCTGCATCGGTAGTACTGATGCTGAGTAGCATGTTTTACAGGCAGATTTTTCATTGACTCGTGGTGAAGAAAAGACAATTTAAAATGAAATGGTAGTACTTTTTTTCCCTTAGTACACTTCTTTATAAGGAAGTAATTTTTTGAAATTACTAAATATTTATTTCGTTCACATTATTTTTAATACCTTAAAACTGCTTTTATATCTATAATCTTAGATTACAGAATTAGCTACACATTCAGAAATGCTTTCCTGCGTCGGTAGCACTGATGCTGAACAGCATGTTTTGCAGGCAAATTATTCATTCACTCGCTGTGAAGGGAAGTCAATGTGAAATGAAATGGTAGTAATTTTTTCTTAGTACATGCCTTTGAAAGAAAGTAATTATTTAAAATAACTTAATATATATTTTTATATCACATTGTTTATGATACCTAATATTACTTTTAAAACTATAATCTTCGATTATGGATTAAGATATAGCATTCAGAAATGCTTTCCTGCGTCGGTAGCACTGATACTGATGCTGACTAGCATGCTTTGCAGGCAAATTATTCATTGACTCGCAGTGAAGGGAATGCAATTTAAAATGAAATGGTAGTAATTTTTTCTTAGTACATTCCTTTGAAAGAAAGTAATTATTTAAAATAACTTAATATATATTTTTATATCACATTATTTATGATATCTTAAATTACTTTTAAATCTATAATCTTCGATTATGGGATAAGCTATAATATTCAGAAATTCTTTCCTGCGTCGGTAGTACTGATGCTGAGTAGCATGTTTTACAGGCAAATTATTCATTGACTCGTAATGAAAGAAGGATAACTTAAAATGAAATCGTAGCATGTTTGTGCCAATCAAATTAGAAAGTATGTTTTTATATAAGGACGAAAATTTTTTGCAGGCAAATTACTGCTTAACACAGAAGTTTTCAATCTACATTGAAAACTTGTGTACTGATCTGCATATCTGTATTGACATTTTAAAAATATACAGTCATTAAGCAGTTAACAAAATGCCAAAACTCCTTTTTATTATATTATATTTTATTTTTCTTTATTAATTTTTTAAGAAAAGTATGAAATAACTTTCAAATCTTTGAAAAAATAAAAATAAATAATAATAAAAAAAAAGAAGTTTTGACTTAAATTTTGAAAAATGCAACATAATTCTGAAGCATAATTTTTATATGATATTATTAAAAAAAAAAAAAAAAGTATTCGGTATATTTTTCTTCATAGAACATTATGTAGAGGATATAAGTAAAATATGACATTCAAAATGAAATGTTTTAATATTTGGTAGTTATTATTGAAATGAAATGACGAAAAAGGAAGAAAAACTGAAGTTATATTTTTAATTATGAGGTATGAAGTTCAAAAACATTTCTTTTTTCCCCTTTTCTGTTAATATTGAAATATCCGATGCATTACATTTTATTAAATATATTGTTATTTTCATTGCAATGTAATTAATTATTATTATTATTGAACCACGCATTTAATAGTATACCTTAATATTTTTTACTTTTAACTGATTCAAGGAGTTTAGACTCCCCCCCCCCCTCCAAGAAAAAAAAGTGAAATAAAATAAAAAATAAAATAAAATAAACTTTTAACTGCGTTTGCGTCCGTATATATATATATTCTATAACTATTTTAATAATGATTAGCAAATCAGCTACAAAAACTATACCAGCTAACCTAGCAATATGTACATATAACAATAGGTTTAACAGGCAAAATAATCATACATGCTAACTTAAAGATTTTTTTTTTTTTTTATGTTAGAAATGTGAGGAACTTTCTGTAGGTACTTTCGTATATTTTAAACTTAAAAATGGTTATTGATTTCTGCATTATAAAACGTTTCATAACTGTATCAAGCATATATCAGTCAGTCAGACTAGCTGATAAAATTATATTCGAAATAATATCTAAAATTACATAGCTTTACATACCGTCGCATTCAGATTGTCCCCACAAACATCAGACTAATAGTCCAAAATTTCATATTTTTGATACGAATTTATTTTTTCTCCGAATTCTAAATCAACGACCACTTACACCGCTATATCTTACTTTGTGTTAGAACTTAACTTAAAGTAGGTTACTACATATTTCATAATTGCTTAAATTTAGTTTATATAGATAAGCTGACTTTGTAAAAAGTATTTGCTAATCATTTTTTACGAATTTCAAAACTTAGTATATTTATTCTTAATTTAACTTCAGTTTTAATTGAAGTTTTTTTTTTTTTTAGTGTGTGTGCGTTGCCATCCATCAATACTTGGTCTTTTAAAAATATCTTGTAAGAACCTTTTCTCTTTGTTTTTTATTCTTACCTATTTTTACATTTTAAAAGTTTTTTAAATATTAAGTAATCTTTGTTAATAGGACTTTATAAATCAGCTAAATACTGCTACAATAATTAATAATAGTTGCATACGCAAATGTTGCTTGCGTTTCTACAAAATAACTGTTTGCCGTTCGTAACGGATTGTTCCGTAATAGTAGAAATCCAAAAATTTTGAGAAAATATTTTAAAAGTACGATATTTTTATGAATATAACTGCAGAACAATAAAAGTTATTTAAGTGGTCTTAAACAAATAAAATATTTTTCGGTGCTTGAAAAATGCCAATTGCCTTCTAAATTTTAACTTTTTAGATAAACTCCCAAAAAATATTCCATTATCTATTATTGAGTCTAAAGTATTAGTACAAGTTATGTTTATTATTAAACTATTTGGTTTTACCATTTAAATTCATATAATAAGCTCTTTCAGTTCATTACATTCCAGGTTATTTCTCATGCCTCAGAGTAATGTTTAGCAAATTGGAAAAATTATATTTATGAAAACCTGCTTCAAATAGCGGGAAAAAATACTGACGCAGATTATTTTCTCGCATTTCAAACTATTCCTCAATAATTATTCTAATCCTCCACGCTCACTTCCAAACCAATTATTCCACAACCCTTCCCTCACTGAACCGAACACTAAAAATTCAATAGGGGCCAAGCAACGCATGCGCGATCCAAACTTCCCAAATTACGAGTCGTTCTTTCCCCTCATCCCCTTCTCTCTCTTTCATTTCGAACTCCCTAGCAGATCGATTTGCAATTACCGCCCTGCTTTCTTTCGGGCATGTTCGAAAAGGTTTCAACGTTCTATTCCTTCTCTCTTTTTTTTTTCCATCTTCCTCGAACAGTATACTACAGGAACACTAAACCGCCTTTAGCTGTATTCGAGTTTGGCATCTAATGAGTAAAGAGCCGAACGTTGGGTATAAGTAAAGAGTATATTCATAGGAAATGAGAAAGAGAGGCTGTTGAATTGCCTATTTTCTTTCAATACATTTATTTATACATTTGTAAAATATTTATAGAATCCATATATGTCACAAAACATTTCTCTGTACTTCAAATGAGTGAGCACATTTATAAATTCCAAGATTATATAGAATAAGCTTCACTTTTCCCTTATTTTATTCTGAGTCTAAATAACTTTATAATTTGTTTCTTTTTAAGTAACGTATAACACAGTTTGTAAAGTTTTATTTAAATAGCAAATAAAAACTAACTGTAATAAAACCCTTTCAATTTTTTTTTCTAAACCTCTATACGTTGTAAAAATACAAAAATGAAACAATTCTGAATACAATTTTTACTAATTTAAAAGTTAAATAAAAGTAAAAATCTTTTTGTATGCTGGTGTGGTGTTAAGAGTAAGGCCGACTGATTACGCGAATATCCAAAGCGTCGGTAATGTGCCCTCTGTAGAAGTCTTTCTAAAGGATCCAGGCGAGAGGTTATCAAAATTCTATGGAAAAATTGTTATTTAGTCTAAAAAAATTAATATCTAACCTAAGGTAAACAGACAGCTCAGAAGGCATTTCTAACTTTTGGTTTTACTTGATTTAAATATACAGATTTATTTTATCTAAAAATAAATAAATAATACACCCGATACTTTCCATGTAAACTAATACAAAAAATAATTTTAAATTATTCATATTTAAGTTGACTTTTTCATCGAATAAAAATATGTGGGTGTTCTAAGTTTAATCTTCCAGAAAGATTTTTATTTCGGTAATTTCGAATATACTATACGGCATGAACTTGTATGATAAACTAGTTTGTTATAAAGTGACTAAGACCTACAAACGTTTTTAGTATAATAGGAAAATATTACTTATTACAGAATCCGGATTCCCTTTTCCTGAAAAACTTGTTTTCTCACAATATGAATAAGATTGCTCAGAAAAAACTATGCGGGTTCTTGTTTCAGTCTGAATTTAAAGAAATAGATTAGCTTCCTAAACTGTTTCAGGAGGTATTTCTAAATCTTGGTTTTGCTTTATTTAAAAATATAGATCTATTTTATCAAAAATATATAAATAATACACCGATACTTTCCTTGTGAACTAATACATAAAATGGTTTTAAATCATTAATATTTAGATTCCTTTTTTTATCTGAAAAAAAAAACCAAAAACATCTGGGTGTTCTGAATTAAATTTTGAAGTAGATCCTTATTTCTGTATTTTCGAATGTACCGTTCACCAACACCTTGTATAGTAAACTAGTTTAGTATAAAATGAACTTACACATGCAAACGTGTTTCTCATAATAGAAAAAGCATTACGTATTACACAGTGGCGGATCCAGAACTTGACTTTTGGGGGGGGGGCTAAGATTTTTCAAAGTGTTATTCTAGACCAATAAAAAATTTACAATTGCAATATTCAATTGTGAATGTCAGTGTTTTGGGGGGGGGGGCTTCAGCCCCCTAGCCCCCCCCTTAAATCCGCCACTGGTATTACAGTTTATCTTATCCTGTAAAACTTTTTCTCCCACAATATGAATAAGCTTGCTCAGAAAAAAGCTATGCGGGTTCTTGTTTCAGTCTGGATTTAAAGAAATGGATTAGCGTTTTATGTTAATTTATGCATGATTAAAATATAATTTTAAAATGTTATGAAAAAAAAAACTGGTGTAATAATTAAATTAAAATTTTTGTAATTTTTAAATTTAATGATGTTACATAGTTCTCTATTGAAGCTTTTCATTTCAAATTTTATGATTAAAATACTTCGAATAATAAAGTAACGAATATTTTGAAACATAACTTTAACTTTAACTACCAACTATCTACGGATAGCTAGCATAGATATAGTAATAAGACATAGATTGATCAGCGAGAGGGAAAAAGTGAGGCCCTTTTTTTTTTTTTTTTTTTTTCGGGAAAAGTCACTCGAATGGCTGCCTTTCCCCAAGTAAATCACACACAGGAATACACACGGATAATTTAGCAAATAAAATTTATGAATAATTTATTTACTAAAGGTGAATGAAAAACTCCAGATACAGTTTCAAATTCATTTTTCTTTTTATTCTTTTTTTCAATACTCTCTAATGGCTGATTTTAGAACTTTTTTTCGGCATCAAAATTTTTTGCTCGATAACATGGGGATGATAGATCTACATATATTACTATATCTATGATAGCTAGCTTAGTGTTAAGTGAGCAAACACCTACAAACGTCTTTCATATAATAGAAAAACCATTACTTTTACGGCTTCGCTTTCCTGTAAAACTTGTTTTCCAGCCATATGAAAAAAGTTGCTAAGAAAAAGCGATACTTTTTTTTTTTTTAGTTTGGATTTAAAAAAAATAGATTACCGTTTATGTTAATTTATGACGGATTAATATATAATTTCAAAAAGTTATGCTAGAGAACAAAAAATATAGCTGATATAACAATTATAAATTTAGATTTCTGTAAGTTTATTGTTTTCAAATTTAATGATGCTGGATGTTTTTTGAAGCATTTCTAAGTCAATTTCATGATTAAAATACTTCAAATAATAAATGAACGAATACTTTGAATGATAACTTTAACTTCAACTAATAACTATCTTCGGATAGCTTCGAATATACTGTATAACATTAATTTATAAAAGAAAATAGTTTGACATTAAATGAGCAAACACCTACAAATGTCTTTCACACAAGAGAAAAAACATTACGTATTACCAATTACCTTATTCTGTAAAACCTTTTCTCCCACAATATGAATGAGCTTGCTCAGTAGAAGCTATGCGGGTTCTTTCTTCAGTTTGAATTTAAAGAAATAAATTAGTGTTTTATATTAATTTATGCTGCATTAAAATATAATTTTATAAATTTATGGTAGGAAAAAAATAGCTTATGTAATAATTAAATTAAATTTTTTATTAGTTTATTATTTTCCAGTTTAATACAGCTCTAATGAAACTTTTCAATTCCAATTTTATGATTAAAATACTTCGAATAATAAATTAACGAATTCTTTGAAACATAACTTTAACTTGAACTACCAACTATCTACAAATAGTTTCGAATATACCATACATTATTAATTTATATGATAAATTAGCTTAGTATTAAGTGAGAAAACACCTGCAAACGTCTATCATATGACAGAAAAACCCTTATTTTTAATACTTCGCTTTCCCTGTAAAACTTGTTTTCCCACTATATGAATGAGGTGGCTCAGAAAAAGCGATACCAGTTTCTTGTTTCAGTCTGGATTTAAAGAAATAGATTACCATTTTATAATAATTTATGACGGATTAATATATAATTTCAAAAAGTTATGCTAGAGAACAAAAAATATAGCTGATATAACAATTATAAATTTAGATTTCTGTAAGTTTATTGTTTTCAAATTTAATGATGCTGGATGATTTTTGAAGCATTTCTAAGTCAATTTCATGATTAAAATACTTCAAATAATAAATTAACGAATACTTTGAATGATAACTTTAACTTCAACTAATAAATATCTTCGGATAGCTTCGAATATACTGTATAACATTAATTTATAAAAGAAAATAGTTTGACATTAAATGAGCAAACACCTACAAATGTCTTTCACACAAGAGAAAAAACATTACGTATTACCAATTACCTTATTCTGTAAAACTTTTTCTCCCACAATATGAATGAGCTTGCTCAGTAGAAGCTATGCGGGTTCTTTCTTCAGTTTGAATTTAAAGAAATAAATTAGTGTTTTATATTAATTTATGCTGCATTAAAATATAATTTTAAAAATTTATGGTAGGAAAAAATAGCTTATGTAATAATTAAATTAAATTTTTTATTAGTTTATTATTTTCCAGTTTAATACAGCTCTAATGAAACTTTTCAATTCCAATTTTATGATTAAAATACTTCGAATAATAAATTAACGAATTCTTTGAAACATAACTTTAACTTGAACTACCAACTATCTACAAATAGTTTCGAATATACCATACATTATTAATTTATATGATAAATTAGCTTAGTATTAAGTGAGAAAACACCTGCAAACGTCTATCATACGACAGAAAAACCCTTATTTTTAATACTTCGCTTTCCCTGTAAAACTTGTTTTCCCACTATATGAATGAGGTGGCTCAGAAAAAGCGATACCAGTTTCTTGTTTCAGTCTGGATTTAAAGAAATAGATTACCATTTTATAATAATTTATGACGGATTAATATATAATTTTAAAAAGTTATGCCAGAGAACAAAAAATATATCTGATGTAACAATTATAAATTTAGATTTCTATTGGTTTAATAGTTCCAAGTTTAATGATGCTGGATATATTTTTAAGCATTTCTAAGCCAATTTTATGATTAAAATACTTCAAATAATAAATTAACGAATTCTTTGAATCATAACTTTAACTTCAACTAACAAATACTTTCGGAAAACTTCGAATATACTGCACAACATTAATTTATAAAAGAAAATAGCTTGGTATTAAAGGGAATAAACATCTACAAACGTCTTTCATATAATAAAAAAAGCATTACGTATTTCGAATTAGCTTATCCTGTAAAACTTTTTCTCCCACAATATGAACGAGCTTGCTCAGAAGAGGCTATGCGGTTCTTTCTCCAGTTTGGATTTAAACAAATAAATTAGTGTTTTATATTAATTTATGCCGAATTAAAATATAACTTAAAAAAGATACGGTAGAAACAAAAGAATAGCTGATGTGACAAAAAATTAAATTTTTTTATTAGTTTATTATTTTCAAGTTTAATGATGCTGGCTCTCTATTGAAGCTCTTCAATTCCAATTTTATAGTTAAAATTCTTCGAATAATAAATTAACGAATGCTTTGAATCATAACTTTAACTTTAACTACCAACTACCTACGAATGGTTTCGAATATACTATACAGTATTAATTTATATGATAAATTAGCTTAGTATCAAGTGAGCAAACATCTACAAACTTCTTTCATAGAATAGAAAACCATTACTTTTACGACTTCGTTTTCCCTGTAAAACTTGTTTTCCCACCATATGAATGCGGTTGCTCAGAAAAAAGCGATGAGGAGTTTTTTGTTTCAGTCTGGATTTAAAGAGATAGGTTACATTTTGTGTTAATTTATTCCGCATTAAAATATAATTTTAAAAAGTTATGCTAGTCAACAAAAAATATAATTGATGTAACAATTATAAATTTAAATTTCAACTCGTGTATTGTTCTGAAGTTTAATGATGCTCGATAGTTTTTGAAGCATTTCAAAGCCAATTTTATGATAAAAATACATCGAATTTTGAATTAACGAAAACTTTGGAACATAACTTTTACTTCAACTAACAACTATCTACGGATAGCTTCGAAATTACCATATAGCATTAATTTATATGATAAATTAGCTTGGTATCAAGTGCGCAAACACCTACAAACGTTTTTCATATAATAGAAAACTAGTTGGAATAGGTGGACTCTGCTAAGTTCCCCATCATATATATGCTCTCATAAATTTTTGGTGCAAGACATATTATAATCATGTTAAGAAAAATAAATTTGACCAAACGCTTGACAGAGTGACAGAATGAAATCCCCGCCTAATAGGCTATCCACCATTCACTTCAATATACCTATCTTATTCTAATCTATTAATTTATTTTATTAGGGTCAATTTTGTAGTTTAGTTTTCACGCTACTATTTCCAATGCAACAATCCTCAAAATGCATATTTATATGGAATATCGCCCAATTTTGCTATGTAGATAAAATTTTAAATTTCAAATAACTTACGAAATCTTCCTATTAGAATATTTGTAGTCAATGATGTTCAAACAAGTGTCATAAATGTTATTTTGAAGTTGTCTGATATATTTCTGATTATCAAAATAGATGTTTATGCTCAACTTTTCCCTATTCTGCCATGTTAAGTAAATCGTAAATTCCAAATAACTTGCGAAATTTTTAAATTAAATAATTCATTGTCAGAGATGTTCATGCTAGTATCCTAAATGGTATTTTAAAAGTATTCTGACATCTTTACGATGAAAATATCCCTCAAAATGGACGTTTATGCGAAAAAAATCAAAAACCCAAGGTCGAAAATTTTCACGATTACCGAAGTTCCACATACCTATAGTATGATGGGGAACTAAAAATATATATCTTTTACGGCTTTACTTGCCCTGTAAAACTTGTTTTCCCACCATATGAGTGAGGTTGCTCAGAAAAAGCGATGCCGGGTTTTTCTTTTAGTATGGATTTAAAGAAATAGTTTACCGTTTTTAGTACGGAGGGCTATTAGTCTCAATCTACGGATAAAACGTTGTCGCCAGTTTTACGATGGTTGGACATTGATCGAAATCGAAAATTTATCGAAAATATAATTGAGTAATTTGAAAGCGATGTTATAATTTGGAGAAAAAAAACCTAATAGTCCTCCGTACTAAACTAAATTCTGCTTTTGCCAGAATTTCCTCGAAATCTTTTTTTTTTTTTTTTTTTTCAAAGAAAAAGAAAAAAAAAATGAATAATAATCAGTATCGAAACGGACAGTATCGAAAAAGTTGAAGAAACCCTTTTTTAGACAAAAATATATAATTTATTTTGATTTTTAATTGTTGCCAAAAAAGTTCACGAGTTGATTTAAAATTTTTTTGAAATGAAAAGAAATTCACGCTTAAATATTAAAATTGATATAAAACTTTGTAAAAAATTAAACTTTTTTTTGAGCATAAAATGAAATATGCTTTCACGCGAAAAATAAAAATATATTAAGTATTAAATTTGCCCATGCATATGAAAAAAATGACGTCTTTATGACTTTAAAATAAAATAATAATAATAATTTTAAATTTTAAAGTTAACGAAGAAATAATAAAGTGCGAAAATTTCGCACAGGCTTGCTAGTGATTATATAAAATAGGAAAATACAATAAGAATTATTAACTTTTTTGTGTAAGATTAAATTAATATTTAAGCAGAAAATATTACTTAGTAAAATGAGTTTTATTTGCTTGCATGTTTGAAAATTTTGGAATCATACGTACTCATTTAATCCAATATATCTTATTTTATCAATAAAATTACTAGATTTATTTTTTTCTTTTTGGTGGTATAAAAAGAACAGTCGCAGGTTTTTTTTTTTTTTTTTTTTTTAAGTAACCAAAAAATATTAAATTTTAAATGCTTTAAATTTAATAAAAGAAAAAATGAAGAACAAAGATGATTTGTCTTTTTACTTTTATCTGTATTCAATAGACTAAAGTTGACTAAAATTTTAATATTACTTATTTATGTATAGTTTTTATTTAAAAAAAAAAATCATTTTATTTATTTATTTATATTTTAATTTATGCCGGATTAAAATATAATTTTTAAAAGTTGTGCAAGAGAATGAAAAAATATAGCCAATGTAACAATTATAAATTTAAATTTCTACTACTTTATAGTTTTCAATTGTAATGATGCTGGATATTTTTGAAGCATTTCAAACCCATTTGTGTGATTAAAATACTTCGAATAATAAACTAACAAATACTTTAAATCATAACTTTAACTTCAACTAACAATTATTTACGGATAGCTTCGAATATATATATTAATTTATATGATAAGTTAGTTTAGTATTAAGTGAACAAACACCTAGAAACATCTATCATGTAATAGAAAAACTATTACTTTTCACCTTCGCTTTCCCTGTAAAACTTGCTTTCCCACCATATGAATAAAGTTGCTCAGAAAAGGCGATGCTGTTTCTTGTTTCAATCTGGATTTAAAGAAATAGATAACCGTTTTATGGTAATTTATGCCGGATTAAAATATAATTTTTAACAAAGAACAAAGAAATACAGCTAATTTAACAATTATAAATTTAAATTTCTATTAGTTTATTGTTCTCAAGTTTAATGGCGCTGGCTATTTTGTGAGGCATTTCAAAGCTAATTTCTTTATTAAAATACTTCGAATAATAAATTAACAAATACTTTAAACCAAACTAAATTCGAATAATAACTAACTACGACTAACTTCGAATATAACGTAGAACATCAACTTATATCATAAACTAGTTTGGTATTAAGTGAGCAAACATTTACAAGTGTCTGTCATATAACATAGAAACCATTATTCATTATGGCTTTACTTTTTCTGTAAAACTTGTTTTCCCACAATAAGAATGGAAGTTTTTCAGAAAAAACGAAGCCGGGTTCTTCTTGCTTTAGACTGATTCAAAGAAATGGATTTGCTTTTTTACATTACTTTATGGCATTTGAAAATTTAATTAAAAAATTGTACTACGTAATATAGAAAATGTAGCTGGAGTAATAATTAAATTTAAATTTCTATTAATTTATAATTTTTTTTTTAAGTTTAGTGATGCTGGCTGTTTGTTAAAGCATTCCAAACCCAATTTTATTATTAAAATACTACAAATAACAAATTTACGAATACTATGAATCAAAACTTTAACTTCGAATAACATCTAACTATGGATAGCTTCGAATATACCCTCTATAGCATCGACTTATATGATAAACTAGTTTTGTACTAAGTGAGCAAACATTTAAATATGTCTTTCATATAATACAGAAACCATAATTTGTTACGGCTTCGCTTTTCCTGTAAAACTGGTTTCCCAACAATATGAATGAGGTTACACAGAAAAAGCGATGCCAGATTCTTGCTTCAATCTGAATTTAAAGTAGTGGATTAGCTCTGTTATGTTGCTTTATGCCAGATTAAAATTTAATTTTAAAAAAAGCATTCTAGACAATAAAAATGTAGGTGATGTAAAAAATAAATTTAAAATTCTATCAATTTATAGTTTTCAAGTTGGATGCTCGTTCACTGTTGAAGCATTTCAATACCAATTTTATGCCAATTTTATAATTAAAATACTTTGAATAATAATTTAACGAATATCCTGAATCATAACTCTAGTTTCAAATAATAACTAATCATGGATAACTTCGAATATACTCTAAATCATCAACTTATATAATAGACTAGATTTTTATTAAATGGCCAAACATCTAAAATCATCTTTCATGAAATACAAAAACTTTTATTTACAACTTCACTTTTCCTGTAAAAATTGTTTTCCCACAATATGAATAAGGTTGCTCAGAAAACGTGATGTTGGATTCATCTTGCCTCGATTTGATTCTTGCCTGAATTTAGAGAAATAAATTAGCTTTTTAACGTTAGTTTATGACAGGTTAAAAATTAATTTATAAAATAGGCTAAAGAATGAAAAAATAGGCTATGTCATAAATCAATTTCTATAAATGTATAGTTTCCAACGTTAAGGATTCATAACTTTGATTCTCTGTTAAGGCATTTCATTGTCAGCTTTATGATTAAAGTGCCTCAATTAATAACGGATACTTTGAATGATAACTTTAACTTTGAACAGTAAATTTAAACGCACTGAACAGCATTTTTCTTTTTCTTTTTCTTTTCTTTTTTTTTTTTTTTTTTAATGTGAGAAAACACCTTCAAACGTTTTTCATAAAATAAATAAATAAAGTATTTGCTGGCAAACTTTTGCGACATTTCAGCACTTTACGAGTATTTCTTTTCATATTTACATTTAAAATTTTAAACTTATACATTCTAAACGAATTTCCCCACCCAATTTAAATTTTAATTCAGCAGGCACCAAATTATTACTAGAACCAAATTAATATTATGGGATGAAACACTAATTATATTTAAACCAAAATCATCCAAAAATAATTTTCAAAATAAAATCTATATTTAAAGACCCAGTTTTCACATTTTCCCAGGCAGTACAATTTTAGTATAGGACTCCCATGGTGGCCTTTAAACTTTTGTCGCCATGCTGGCGATGTATTTTTATTTATTACTGAACATTAATTTACATAATTATAGATATTTTTTAAATGAAATCTTTTGCATCTTAATATAGACATAATTTAGAGTCCAAGCGGCTCAAAGAAATTAAAAATTACATAATAATCCCTTAATTTCATGTTTATAACCACATTTCTATTTATTTATTTATTTATATCATTAATTTCCCGTAATGTAGCTGAGTTCTATTATTATTATTATTAACCATAGTGATTTACACTATTTTGTTTTTTTAAGTTTACATTATTATTCTAAGAAATTTGTTCTCCTAACTATCATATCGTTTCGACAAAATTTAATCGTAACTGGTCCCCTTAAAAAAAAATATTTATATAGATTCTAGTTTCCCTTTTCCAGTAAAACTTATTTTACCACGATATGAATGCAGTTGCTCTGAAAAAGCGATGCCAAGCTCTTGCTTCAGTCTAGATTTAAAGAATTAGATTAGCTTTCTTACGTTACTTTATGCCAAATTAGTATTTAAATTAAATATATATATATATATATATATATATATATATATATATATACATATATATATGGTAGAGAATAAAAAATATAGCTTATGTAACAATTAAATTTAAATTTCCATTAACTTATAATTTTCATGTTTAACAGTGCAGGGTTGAAGCATTTCGATGTTAATTTTATGATCAAAACAAGCAGCCGAGTTATTTTAATCACTAAAAATTGTATAATCAATTTAAATTGCTGAGTTATTTTATGATATTTTAAATTTAAAAGGATACTACTAAAAATTAAAAATTCCAGACACTCCAAAATGATTTTAAGAATAATTAAACAAAAAAAAAAAAAAAAAAAAAATTATGTGTAAAACTATTTTATTATTTTTATTGTAAAATTTATTAGACATTAAAAATCTTCAAAGTAAAGATTTTAATGTGTAATTAACATTTTTTTTTTCTTTTCAAAAATAATGTTAAGAAAAATTTCATATAGATTGAATATAATATTAAAGATTATTAATATTACATAGAATACACGGAATTAAGAAAAAATAAAATGGAGAGTTATTCATATTTGGATATTGAAATTTCTTGAAAAAATGCAAATTTGAGCCGTTATACTAAATATTGGAGAATTTTTATTACCATTCAGACACGTAATTTATAGGATTTTTTTTTTTAACTTAGTATATTATTTTTTATACCAATAAATCAACCTTCTGTATTTATTCCTTGAGTGTTAAGTTATTTTGCGAATTATGAACTTTTAAATAACTTTCTTTGCACTA
The DNA here is from genome assembly GCA_963930645.1 of Salticus scenicus. Classification (NCBI taxonomy): domain Eukaryota; kingdom Metazoa; phylum Arthropoda; class Arachnida; order Araneae; family Salticidae; genus Salticus; species Salticus scenicus. Next base: position 176,846,668 of record OZ005656.1, on the reverse strand, counting down.
TACTTCATAAATTTCTTTTAAAATGATAAATACAACTCCTTCCCCAGTACATTTCAGAAATTTATATAAATTATAAATTAGTGATTTGTTTACGTTGACACGTTCTGTATTCAGCATTATTCAATTGGCGTTATTATAATTGCTACATCCTACACACATGTTATTATTATGGATATGTATTTTTCACGATGATCATGCAAAAATTTAAGTTAATCATTAAATGAAAAATTAACTTTGTACTTTATGAGTTTTCTTCCCTTAACAGTTTAGAATATCTCAAATCTGAACTACTGATTTTCCTGATTTTTCTATAACAGCATAGGCCCCAGGCATAGATTAACAAAATTCACACGAAACGCTCGTGACATGCACTTATTCGCTTTTTATCAGTGTTCAGCTTATCTTCACACCATCTGCATGGGGAGGAATAATTAAAAGCGAGAGACAGTATCGAGTACCATTTTTCCATCCCATTAAATACAGAATGTGAAATTATAGGCTATTCCATCTCCTAAAACTGGAGAAAAAAAATGCACATATCTCCACCACACACCGATCTACAGAGACGATAAGCAAGGGAGGGAGGGAATAAATAGGGGTTAGGAATGAACGGCTTTGCTGCACGCACAGTTCCCTAACTGCAGAGTTGCATGACAAAAATCTTGCCGTGTGGCAGCCTCTAATTCCCACTGCTCTTTTCTCTTTCTTTTTTTTTTCTCAGGGTTATTTGGTGGTAGGGATACGGCAATAAAGGGAGGAGTCTACAATACCTCGTATGAGTATGTGAGGTGTTGAAGCTGATAAGGTTTCAGAAGGAGGGAATCAAAAATTGGAGAAGGCGGTTCTGAACACCCTTATAATTCTAAAATTAAACCATTCGGTCTAATATTCCAGTCACAGATTAAAAAGAAAAAAAAATAAGTAGATCCCTATTTGTTACATAATTTTAACATTTATCACTGAAAATTTCAGTATTATCTCACATTTACTATTAAGAAAAAAAAAAATGCAATTTTTTTAAAGAAAGCAAAAAAAAAAAAAAAAAAATTATTAATAAATAGTAAACAATAGAAAGGTGAGTTATAATTTCAGTCCGAAAATTTCTAAAATGAAGCTAAATGAATTAACATTTTTGTTAACAATATTTCAGTAGATAACTGTTATTCAGAGAAAATTTGTATAGATAATATTGTACATGTTTATCAGTAACACAAAAAAGCGCCTCATTTACATATTTTTATTGATTTGATTCTCCATGTACCATTTACCCTGACTATTCTATGTATTTCATTGTATCATTTCCCTTATATTATCTACATATTCTATAAGTGTCTTGCTTTCTACCAGAAAAAAAAAAAAAAAAAAAGTCAAATGAGAATTAAATTGTATTTGAAGGTGTTTCGGTATAACAGAGATGGAATTTTGGCTCAGAGCTGATACCACTTGTAATGAAACACAATTTTCTTCTTCTTAAACCAATGAATTTATAGGTAAAGAATTTTTTTAAAGGAATACTGGTACCAGTTCCACACTAATGTTCCATTCATGATATAAGAAAATTTAATTTTAAAAATAAAATAAAATAATAGTGTAACTAAAAAAAAAAAAAAATAATAATAATAATGATGAATTTTATTGAAAGTAAAATTACTAGTAGAAAAATTCATAAACATCTAATTATTTTCTAATAATTTCCATATGTAAAATAATGAAAGTATATTAATTTTAATTTAAAGCATGGGCGCGTAATGATATCTTTTTTACATATTGTGGCAGCCAATAGTCAGAATGAAAAGGTAAATTTACTTTTCTTTAGCGGGCTGTCAAACACGATTTTAATGACGACTAATTAAGGTATCTTTCTGTTTAAAAATCTATACCATTCGTACTCTTAATTAACAATTAATATTATAAAATAGTCTTAATTTGAAATGAGCATATAACTTAAACCCTGGGATCTTTATGAAAAACACCATATAAAACAGAAAATAATAAAGTACATAAATTAATCATTGATTTTAACCCTCATAATTCAGCATTTTTTTTTTTAACATTGATTTATACATTTCTCAAAAACTTTATACATCATAATTAAAATATTATTAGTAGTAGTATTATTAGAAAAAGCATATAGTATTTTCTATGGAAAATTTTAAGTGTCACATTTGATATGTTACAAATTTAAATATAATTAAATTAAAACTTTCATATTCTTTGAGAAAATAAAGTTAAGCTAATAATGTAGGACAAACTATTATACTTTAATTTAAAATAATAATAATAATAATAATAATAAAAAAATCCTTCAAAGAGCGTGCGATTTATATCGTAATTCAAAAAGCAGAAAAAGAATATCTATTATTTTCTCTAACTTCATTTAGATTTAACAAAAGAGTTTCTCTTAAATATTTTACAGCTATTTATAATTAAGATTTTTCACAGTTTTTCACAATTTTTCTATAAAATAGGTTTTAAATTTCATTTGGAAACAACCAAGAAAAAAATTAAAAATTATTTTTATTTTGTTATATATTAGTTAAATAGCAAAAGCATCTGTTTAAATTTAATAACTCTTTCGTATTAAAACAATGTGTATGGTGGCATAATTTCCTTAATATGAACCAAACCTTGAATATTTCGCTATTTTAAGTTACTTCTGATGCACACACATACGAAAAAAAAGTTTTTTATTTTTTTATTTTTTAATGCATTTTTAATATAGTTTTAAATACAATTAGTAATCATTTGTAATAAAAGTGGAAAAACATATTAATAGCATTAAAAATTAAAGGATCATACTGTCCTAAAAATTAAAGGGTAACAGTGCGTTTCAAAAAAACTACATGTTCCTTCAACAGGAGTTAAAAAAATACGTCCAACCTAACTGAAACAAAAGAAAAAGAAATATTGAATACAATTAAAAAGCACAAATTCAGTTTTGAAAAAAAAAAAAAAAAAAAAAAACTAATTTCTAAAATTTTATATAAATAACATTAGTTAAATGTTTGTATAGTTCATATTAAGAGCACTTTATCTCACAAGTTTCATAAAATGTATTTTAAAATTAATTCAACTAAACTCTTGGCTATATTGTGACATATTTTTATTTAAAAACTGCTGACAGATTACCCTAAAAAAAAGAAAAAAAAAAGCATAATAATTGATAATACAGGATGCATACGTTAATAATATTTTTTCTCCAGAAATTATGCATATTAAGTAAATTTTATTTCTTCATAAAACTTTCAGATAGTACTACTATACAATAATAATCAGACTTATCCTTCCTATTTCCAAACCAACCTATTTCAAATTTAGTACTCCTTTCCTGTAAATACCATTTAACATTGTTTTATACAATATTTAAAAAATAATCAGGATATCTTTTATAATAAAACATCTACATCATAAGGTATTATAGGAGAAAAGGATACTCAAAATATAAAAATTAGCATCACAATTTTCAATTTAACTGCATTAAATCATATTATTCGGTTAGCCTTAAGAAACCCAATTGATATGTTCATCTTATATATAATCTTGTTTTATTTTCTTTTAAATTACATTTTTTTTTCTCTTATTCATTTGAAACCAAAGATAAAATATCATTTCTTTTTCTAAATATAATATTGTAGTTGAGAATCCTTTTTTTTCTGTCAAAATTTCTTTTCTTTTCCCTTTTTTTTTTTTTTTTTTTTATTATTATTATTATACATTCGAAACTATGTATAAAATGTTACTTTCTTTATTTCATTAGATTGCTATAGTAGCTATGACGATATTCTCTAATAGTGTGTGATATACAAACCGGAACTGTAATCGCCGTGCAATTAATATTTTTCTTATTATAAAGACAAGTGTTTAGTTAAAAACTAATTCTTGTAAAGAAAAGACATGTTATTCTGTGCGGCTGATGAGGAAAGATATAATTTTTAGAAAAGGTTGGAACTTTTTAGTATTTCTTCATGTTCTCTCGAAATCTATTTAACATAATTTATAATTTTATAGAATAAAAATATAATTATTATTTTATTTAAAAGCTATATACTCATAATTTTTTTCGTGGTTTTTTCTAGAAATAAATTGCAAGGGACAGCTTATTTTATGTGTTTCTTTTATTACATTTACTCAAACAGTAAGGAAAAAAAAAGAAATTGGCATACCTATAATTCATTTTAACTTTTTTTTCCCTTATTAAATGCTATATACAATTTTTTTTTTTTTTTTTTCATTTAATCCGAAAATCATATTTAGAATTCTCTCGTTAAGTACTAATTACTTGCATTTTTTTTTTTTTTTTTTTTTTTTTGGTGGTGGTGGGGGGGGGGGGGTTAGAGGGGTATAAATATACTACCAGAAGGAAAAAAAATTCCCTTGTTTAAGTAGAGTTGTGCTATAATTCTCAAAACAAAAACTAAACCTTCATCATTCACTCTAATTCCTTCTGAAGCACAAAAGAAATCGATCAGAGACTTGGTCACGTTATGTTCTCAAACCATTAAATTCGGTCAAGCAGCAGAAGAGAGGAAAAAAAATTGAACACAAAAGTTCATTAAATTTACGAATTTCCCAATATCGAAAGTTCAACTATTGATTTGATGTTTTGTAGTGAACAGAAATAATATCACCATATTTCGACGATGCTTAAGCAAATAAATAATTCATTTGTTTTGACTTTTATTCCATTAACAAATAAAAACTGCATCATGTTTTTTTTTTTTTTTTTTTTTTTTTTTTTTAATACTCTTTTTAGCATCATGTACAATTATACATTATTATACATTATAAACATGTACACATGCATTGGAAAATTTTATAGATTAAAATGCAAAAATTCGCAAATTTAATTCTATTGATTGAAAAAATGTTAATAAACGTATTTTTTAAAATGTGTGCGATTAAAAGAAAGGTAGTTTAAAGTTTAAATCATAGATCTCATAAATATTTTTAATTGGTGTATATATGTTTATTTTAAATTTTAAATTTTTATTTTAATGTATGAAATATTTATAATCGCTTTGCAACAAAAATTATTATTATTTTGTTTGTTTGTTTGTTTGTTTGTTTAATATAATTTTTTTTAAATTTACTATTATCATTGTTATTATTATTATTATTATTATTTGAAACCTTGCTTCATAAATATTATTAGTTGTGTTTTTTCTATAAGTATAAAAACCCATTAAAAGCATAATTAGACATATTTCTTACATGCTTAAAATAAGTAGAAATTTAATCACATAATTACTTAAAATATGCTTAATATAAAAGGTTTTGTTTTATGTTGCATGTTTACAATGGTATAAATCTCGAAGAAATCGCTTTTTTGCATTATGTAATGTATTTCTCCGTTACTTTTTATTTATTTCTTGTATTACAGAGTAATTAATGTAAGAATTCATATTCAATCCAAATGACAAAAGAATTTTTTTATTACTGCTTATCAAAAAATACAAATAATTAAAATAAGAATTCCAGTTTAGTTTAATTTAGTATTTCCAGTGTTTCGTGGAGTCACATGAAGGAAAATATAACAAAAAAAATAAATAATGAAATTAAGTAGAACATGTAAATTCCATATAAACGAACAAAATGTAGTTAATAAATGATGAAAATTCTGTGGATCGGTATTTCTCGCTTCTAAATGCATAATTATTAATAAAAATCATCAATCTGAAATGTAATGCAGATCGTGTGCTTAATTGTTTAGTTGCACTTTTGAATATTTTATGTATTTTAGGTTATTGTCTATTATATTACACACACACATACACACACACCAAAAAAAAAAAACTAGGTTTTTTACATATTAATATAATTTATTGAATAAATTTTAACTCTTAAAGAATAAAGTATTAATCGTTGTTTGTCATACCTTGTAATTAAAAGTTTCTGATATAAAGAAATTAATATTTTTTATTAATGAAATATTTGTTAAAAGCTATTGCGTAAACTTTCGTAGAAAAGAAAAAATGTTCTACCCATATTATTATAGCCTTGTTACCAAGTTATAGAAAATGTAAAATAAGAACTACATTAATTGTTTGTTGGATCGGAGCACATTGAAAAGACTTTGCAAGCACTAAAAGAAAATCATTCCAGGGGACTTCAGACGGACGTCGGAAAATCTCCAACTCGAAATAAATATAAGCGTTTCTCTCGCATTTCTTCCCGAAGATAAACAAAGAGGTCTTGTTAAATGGGCCACCGCCAAGCAAAGAGTTCTAATGACGGCAACCGGGCCTGAACGATTACCGCCCGAGAAATAAATCCGGTGAAGCATGTCGGGCGTGAAAATGATAGCTCCCCACACCTCCGCTACGCACTTAATTATTCTGAGGGACCTCTAACCCTTCCCTTTGATTAGCCACTTCGCTACTCTCGAGAAGGCCAGCGGCCATTCCAACCTTTTATTCTTTCTTTCTGATATTTTGATCCATTTCTCTTTTCTTTTTTCTTTTTTCGCTCTCTGTTCCTTGTTTCGCGGTTCGCTGCCTTCAGAACAGGAGAAGCTCTCCAGATGCCCGCCTCAGGATAACCCCACCATCCACCCCCGCTTCCAAATAAACAAAAAAATTTCTCTTCCTCTCTTTCTCTGAGAGAGAGAGATGGAGAGAGAGAGAGAGAGAGAAGACCGTAAAGCAGGCAAGTAGTGTGCGTGCAGAACATTTTCCCGTATCGACCGGACGCTTCATCCCCCACAAGTTTTCTGGATCTTTCAGTTCCCCCCCCCCTTTCCTGCTCTGGCTGCTGCTGATAAACCCCCCTTGCCCCTCTACTGCCCTGACTACACTCAGTATGTGTGTATTGAAGCCGATGTCGCCTGCAGGTAAATGCTCCCCAGCGATGAAATTTTTAAAAAAATACTAATATATAGAATTTCTAAGGTAATACAACCAAATGGCTTCCAATCGCTAAAGAACGAAATCATGCTGTTAATTTCGATGTCTAAACAAAACGCAACAAACTAATATCGACGCATCGTATTTAAATTGCAACACATCGATTGGAAAACATGCCTAACTATAATTTCGTAAAGTGGTTTGGTTACTTACATCAGGATATGACAAATTGTTATGCAATTAAAAACTCATCAGATGTAATATTGATATCTAACAATTACCATGAAAAAAACAGAGAGAAAGAAAGAGATATTATCATTGACTGGATTTAATTTTTAATTGGAATTTTAAATCAGATTTTATCATTAAATTGTTAAAATGTATTTAACGACATTGGATGGAAATTTAATATTTTAAAGGACTTAGCGAAAAAACGACTTCCTTTATTTCTTTATTTATTTTAAATATACAAGCGTGCACATGTCGATTTGCTGTTTAAAAATTCCTCTGCTTAAAACACCTACTTGAAAATGATTTAAACAAAAATCTATATATTTAATTTAAAAAAAATTAAACTAATATTTGTTGACAATGAATCTTTTAAGGAATGTAATTTTTATCTTATATCTTTGTAGTATTATTTAATGAAACATAACATTCATTTTATACTGCGGAGCATTGAAAAATGCTAATAAAAATCATTGCGATTAAAAAACGCGATCAGAGGAAATTTCTATTATAAAACAAAGAAAAAAATGAAAAGAAAAAAGTGATCAATAGATAAAGAACATAATTATAAATCGAATTTTTACGTATCTTACCAATGTATAATAAATAAAATATTGTTTGAATTCAAATTTTCTAAAAAATAAAACTTTCTGAAAATCAAATATTCAAAAAATTATTATTTGCATTGTATATCAACAATACTAGATATAAAAATAACTTTTATAATTAAATATATAGTTAATTACATTTTATATTTTACTCAAAGAAAATAATAAAATCTTTCTGATACTTTGTAGATTTGTTCTCTGACAACCAACAATATTAAGTACAACAATATATTTAATAGTTAAAAATAATACTTCAGTATATATCTTTTTTCCTTCGAAAACAACCATGCTTAAATACAACGTTACAATGTTAAATACAACAATACCTTTTATTGTGAAATAAGCAGTTTTTTCTTTTCAGAACACTTTAGGTTTTATTTGTGAAATTTTGACTGTTATTACCAAATACTTTAAGTATAACAGTACATTTTATTGTTAAAAATATAACTAACTGCAGGGTTTTTTTTTTTTTTTTGTTTTTTTTTTAAGGTAAATGATTTTGCTTTGCTTATGATACTTTTGTGTTTCATGACTATGTAATAAGTTATGAAGTTTTTAGTTAGTCACCTTCTAAGGTTCTGTTGTGAAATTTTAATAATTATTTTAGATTTCTGTAACTAAATTTCTCAGAGATAACTTAAATGCAAAATATTTTATTAGGTTATTTCAAATTCATATTTCTAAATGAATTTTATTATATATTTTGAAATATGTAATTTTTTAAATATCTATTTATTTGTTTTTATTTTATTTTATTGTTCATCATCAGTTTCGATGAGAGCATTTTAAAAAGTGATACTTTTTCTTATCAAAACCACAAGGTTTCAAACATGTTTGTTAGTGGATATCAGAGCTGTACTTCTACTATTAAATCACGATTAAATCAGTCCGGGGTGTGCCATTTTGCAAGGCGTGGTGCTACACACCCTGCGATGAAGCTTTAGCAATATTCAAAATTGCTACGTGATAGCGTCCTCATTATGCAAATCGAATTTTTAGAGAGAGAGAGAAAGCTAAAATAATATTAAAAATTTTAGTTGCCATAAAGATAATTTAAAAATTTTAGAGATGAATACATATTTGTCTTGCTTATGCTTATAGTTTTCTCAGCTATACATTGATAAGCAACTAAAAACACGTTGTAATATTCTGAGGTTTTAATGTGATTAAGAACTGTAAATGGAAAATTGCATATTCCGCTGAAATAACTTGCACTCGTGTCTGCATTATTTATCAAAATAATTTAAATACAACCTTTTCTATAAATCGAAGACTCTATAAATCGAAATAATTATTCTTTTTATTGAATATATATAGTATGAGCTAAGTAAAATTTCTTCTTGAATAATGTAGTAAAAATCTAATAAACAAGTGCATTCCCTAAATAGAATTCATTTGCTATCTAAATATTTCTCATTAAAGAAATACTGTATGAGGAAACCATTTTTTGATTAGAAAACGGTAATCTGAACGGCAGCTTTCTGTCCATACATTTGACTGTATTTTTTGATATCGGTTACTTAACTACATTTTGATTTTATGGTTAACAGACTGTAAAATAACTCAAACAAATCAAATATATATGCAAATACAACACAAAATGTAATAATTTTACTACTTACCTTATACAGTCTTTGTATCTTTTCATTTTGGATACAAAGGCTGCACTGAATTACGTTTTCTTTTATAGGAACGCTGAATCCAGTTCGGCATAAAAGAAATTTAAATGTCTGCGTTGCCAAAGAGTCAAAAATTACGAACAGTAAAATTACGTTTAACTGACACCACTCCAGTTAAGTGGCTGTACGACAATTTTTTTAGGCATGGTCTAAAGAAGTATTAGCAAATTATCGGTGTTTTTACTGTTTTCTAAGTAAATGGTAATGTTAGAGTAAAATAAAAGGTTAATAAATCATTATTTTACGGAAAATTTTTACAGTGCAAGATAATTAATCATTTTGGTGTAAAGTTATTTATTTTATTTTATTTTATTTATTTATTTATTTACTTATTCATTTTGTTTATTTATTTATGTATTTTATTATTATTATTATTATTATTTTTTTTTTTCAATTTATTTATTTTTAAAAAAATAATACAGTGGGCAACAAAATTATTGAACTACGCATCCACATTTTTCATTTTCATTTTTTTTTTTTTTTTTTTTTTTTTTTTTTCAGTTTTATGGTTAATTTTTATCATCAACCTACTTTTTTAAAACAGTGATCATAACTCGATAGATATATACTTTACAAAACAGTATTAGGTACACATCTGTTGAATATAAATTATTGCTATCTCTTTAATAACTTTGCTGCCGACTGTGTACATGGAATATATATATATATTACAAATTCCCTAATGAAATATTTAATCATGGCTTTAGATTTTTTCCTGTTTTACTGAAGAATGTGTTCGAATCATAAAAAATGTCGACATTCAGTTTTTGCAGAATTTACAAGTTTTAAGATGTCTTAAACATGATTTGACCACTTTTAGAAAATATGTTTCCCTCTCTCTATGTGTGTGTGTGTGTACATAATGAAATTTTGTGGCAGCTCTAGATCAAGAACTAATGCACAGAATTTTTTTAATTATATATATTTAGTTGCACTTTGACATACATTAGGGTCTATCAACTTTTGATGCATATTTCTCAGCAAATATTGCTCCTATTCTGTGATTTCTCAAATTTGCGGGAAGGCTATATTCCAGTTACTATAGCATATTATTTCACAAAACTTAATGTGTAAAGGAAACATTATAATTTTTTTTTATTTAAATTGAGAGCTTATCAGCTGAGAGGTGACTGCGATATACTACACTATTCCCCGTGTACAGAAATGCTATATCTCAGCTTCTTTGGAGTATAAAAGCCACATACGTGATTTGTGAGGTGGTCATTATAAAAAAAAAAAAAAAAAAAAAAAAAAAAAAAAAAATGCTGACCTAATTTGGATGTATATAGATAGACTGACAGGTCGCACTCCCATTACTCATCTTCTGTGATTTTTTTTATAAAGACACTTGAGCATCTACTGGTTAAATTTAAACCAAACCGCACTTGTGATACCTTAAGAATGTCAAACTATGATTAAACATTCTCAGTAGATGATGCTTTTTCCCTCAGATTTTCTACACAAACTGGGAATGTCAAATACATTAGAGCATTATTAAAAAAAAAAAAAAAAAAAAAAAAAAAAAAAAGTAATATAAATATTAAAAACTTTTGCATGTACATAAGATTAATCTCTTATGAATAAGGAACAAATTTTATAAAAAAAAGTGTGAAAATAAATAAATAAATAACATGTGTATGCGTTTAAACTAGCGTTCAATTTCATATCATGAAAATATGTTCAAAGTATATTACATAAAATCTTATTTAAATTACCTTTTAAATTCATGAATACACGCATGTTATGAAAAAAAATTAAAAATAGAAATATTGATTTTTTTTTTTTTTTTTTATAATTATTTGTGGTATCGTGAGGAGAAAAGCATAATTGCGTAATCAGTTTTTTTTTTTTTTTTTTTTTTTCATAAAAATGTAATTCAATACACCACGTTACATTATTTAAATCTTTATGACTTTTTTTTTTTTCTCCGCTTGAAAGCAATCGACAATCTAATAATACTTTGCACACCCATTTTATTTCGAAATACTAAACGTGTGCACGAAATACTAAACGTGAATTAATGATGTGAACGAATGGAAACATGAGTATATATTATATTTTATTATTAAACAGAAATTTTGACCTCTAATAGACAATCAACTTGTTCAATAACGAATTGTATTACAAAACAAAAAACTCACGAAAATGGAAATGGAAAAATTGGCTTTGAAATTTTTTTTTTTTTTTTTAGTTTTGTTCAGCTGTTTTCAAAATTATTCGATTTTGTCATTCTAAAATTTGCTCCTTTTTTTGTTATTATTAAAATTCATGAATATTAAAATCATTGTTAACAATAAAAAATTGGACTGCATACATTTTTCATGTGTTAATATGCTCGAACGTACAGTCGGTAACAAAAGTCTCCGAACACTAGCAAAAATTCATTTATAAAAAAAGTACACTTAACACAGTTTTGTTAAATAAATCCTTGTCGAATCCTGTTTTTAGACTGACTAAGAACAGGATTCGATAAGGATTTATTTAACAAAACTGTATTAAGTGTACTTTTTTTACATAGGAATTTTTGCTAGTGTTCGGAGACTTTTGTTACCGACTGTACATTTTTAAGTTACAATATATATATAATGTTACAAGACTGTAGAAGTCAAGAAAACAAATAATCAAATTCCAAAATTAATTACAAGAATCTAAAGGGAGACATTCAGGAATAGTTTAAAGAAATATATGAAAAAATCAACAATACTCCCGTTATAATAAACCATAACCGTATTCTTTAATAAAGAAATGATTGCAAATAACGAATTGATAATAAATAAGAATATCTATCTATGCCATATTCTTTAAAAAATAAAAAAGAAATAATGATAAATTTTATTAAAATTTGAAAACGCTCAAAAACTAAAAATTTTCTCGTCAGGAAACATACAGTCGGCAGCAAAATTATTTGAGCACTAGCAAAAATTCCCATATTAAAAAAGTACACTCAGCACTGTTTTGTTAAATAAATTCTTGTCGAATCATGACTTTAGTCAGTCTAAGAGCATGATTTGTCAAGGATTTATTTAACAAAACAGTATGAAGTGTACTTTTTTTTATATATATAGGAATTTTTGTTAGCGCTGGAATAATTTTGCTGCCGACTGTACAGTTCTTCAGAGAGAAAAAAGAAATCGCAAGATTCCGAAACTATAATAGGTATACTAAACGAAATACTGTAGGGCACGTCCATATACATATATTTTAAAAGTTATTCTTTATCATACACTGTTAAAAAAGAAGTGTTCAAAAATGAGTAAATGGACATGCTCATTTCGAAATGCCTAATTCTGTTTCAAAAAGGAAAACATGCTTGCTCTGAAATATCGCATGTTTTCAAATTGATATCTGTTCACTTCATAATTTTTTATGAATATGCTGAACTAAAAGAAGTTCTTAAATGGAATTTCTACAAATCCACACAGGAAAGAGTTCAAACACAAAATTTATTTCAAAATTTATTTATTTTTCAAATTTGAGTATATTTCCTTTAGAGCTAATTTGAGTATGTGACATACTCAAATTTGATGCAATTTTACTCATTTTTTAGCATTTTTGCTCCTTTATTTATTTATTTATTTTTCTGTGTATAGTTTTTACTTTCGAACATACACATGTAAGGAAAGTATTGTAATCATGAAGAAAATTTAACTGTGTGATTTTATTGTATCTATATAATTTGAGGTCCCCTGAGTTCTTTCTGATATTTTTGCAGTGATATGTGTGTGTATGTGTAGGTATGTGTGTGTATGTGTAGGATTGAACACGACAGCGTCTATACGCTTTATTCAAACCTGAAGGTTAGTACGTATGTTATAGGACCTCGTAGCACAAACCCTATTGATGTTAATGAATCTAGCTTTTATACTTTTTTACAGGGACATAAAGAAAATTTTTTTATCATCATGGCCTATGTGCTCAAATTATTTAAATTGCGAAAACGTCTAAACGCCACATTGGAATGAATTTGAAAATTTATTTGCATATAAATTTTCACCATCATACAAACTGTATAGACTTTGATGCATCTATCATTTATACTTTTTTATAGGGGCACAAAGAAAAATTCTTTATCATTATGCCCTATGGACTCAAATTATTTAAAGTGTGATTTCGTCTAAACGTCCTATTCGAATGAACTGAAAATTTATACGCATGTTTTAGGTTACCATCGTACGAACTGTGTAGATTTTGGTGAATCTAACACTTACAGTTTTTTTACAGGGACACAAAAATTTCTTTATACTTATGTCCTATGGGCTCAAATTATTTGAAGTGCTGTAGCGTCTAAGCGCCTAATTCGATTCAGTTTAAAATTTATATACATGTTATAGATTACAGTCGTACAAATTGTATAGATTTTGGTGAACATAGTATTTATAGATTTTCACAAGGACACAACGAAAATTTATAGGGACACAAAGAAAAATTTTTTATCATTATGATCCCATGGGCTCAAATTATTTGAAGTGCAACAGCATTAAATTAAACAACAAATTATATGGGGGAAAATACTCAAACACCCTATTATAATTTTCTCTTTGGTTTATTTAATGACTTCTCTTACTTTAATTTATTTAATCAACCATTATTTATTTAATGTTAGGAAAGTCAAGGGGAGTCATTCCGGATTTTTTTGCAATAAAATTACTAAATATTTTACAAAATGACTCAAATCTTAGAGAAATCTGTATATTTTGTTAAATCTCTCATTCCTGTTCTGTACTTTTAATTGATGTGCATATCATACATAGTTTTTTACAAAGACTCGATCGAATTCGAATCTACCATCATTTATCCCCACCAAAAAGAGAGTTCGGATTATAATACTTGAATCTGTTTCAAATATTAACAACAATAATACCTTTTTACTCTTTTTTATATGCATACGAAGGAAATTTCCTATTTGAGGAAATTTTCGACCTCATTGTATGAAGGATTTACACGTTTTTTGACCACTCTTTAGCTATTTTTAGAAAATGTCTGTCGGTCCGTGTGTTACCGGTCCTCAAGCTTTTTCATAATTTTTAATATTTTAGTATTGGACAAAATGTTATATAAATGTATACAATGAGAATAATTTTTAACCAATCAATATGAAATAAAAAAGTTATTATTATAACATGGAGCCAATAAAAAATGTTTATGTGTAAGAGCATCGTTTCCTGTTTACAGGGGGGGGGGGTATGGGTGTAAATTATATATATACATTAACATAGTTTTTGAAAATCCGAAAACATGTATTTTCTTATATGTTGTCAGTAAGGAAAAACTTTCTTTCGACATTTAATGTTATACTTCTCTGGAAATCATCTGCATTCATCATTGAAAACAATTTTAATAAATATTTTGCATAGGAAAATATAAAAGAAAGTTTTTTGGTGGCCAAAACACACTAGAGCTTCTTAAAGATCATCTTAAAACGTGTATTCTTTTTACTAGTGACATAAAATAAATATTTTACATTTGATTAAGTAAATCGTTTAAAACTTTATGTTGATAACAGTGAGATGTGTTGGATAGTATATGTTTATAATTGGCGTATATCAAAATAATGTGTTATATATATATATATATATATATATATATATATACACAAAACAAGAGATTTTACACTTAACAGTATGAGATTGTTACAAACTATGCCAAATACATAAAATGATTTCTAGTTAAGATTATAGATTTTAGCATAGTAGACGAAATTAAAATTTTGTTGTCAAATATTCTGTAAATAAGGTTTCTAAAAAATCATAAAACAGTGGAAATAGGTTCTATATTTTAAAAATTAAGTTCTTGTTATCATTAGAGGCTTTGTAACTCTCCTACCTAAAAAATGTTCTAAAATTGCTTATCCATCTTAATTTTCAGAACATTCAAAGTTGTAATCTCTTAATGCCTGGCCTTTACTTTGAAACATTCCATGTTTCACCTTTAAACACCTATTCATACTCTAATTTAGCTATAAATATTTCAGCTGTATCTTTAAAATATATATAATGTTTAGAAAGGTTATGAAAACTTCACGCAATGTTATTGAGAAAAATAATTATCTTTGCTATCATTGTGCGATTTATGTGTTAAAGTAAATATAATTTAGTTAGGTATAATTAGTAACAAAAATAATACTCCAAACAAATAAAATTATTCAGATTCACGTGTAAAAGACTAATTCGCTTCAACGTTACCAAAAAAATGCTCGTTTTCTCTGTGCAATAAAAATCAAATTGCATCGGTAAAATTTATATAAATAAAGCAAAGAGTTTGTCAGCGGAACACTCCTATTTTTGATTTATCTAGATTTATCTACTTTGGTGATGAAAGTCTGCCATTTTATTTAGTAAAAACTAATAGATTTTTTAAAAAGATACTGCATAGATGTTATACTTTTTTAAAAGAGCTGTAAAAACTGTTCATTTTTTGTGAGGGTACTATATACATCAAGTTATTAAATTTAAAGATATTACGTTACAAAGTTTCACAACGCGATATCAATCGATTGCTTTTATCTTAAAATAAGAGTCTAATATTAAACAATAAAATACTCTAATGTTAAAGAATAATGCATAACTTTTTAGAAATTATCAGTTTTGAAGTTCCAAGAGCTGCAATTTTTAAATTACAGTGTACTTATTTCCAATGCATTATCCATTAAATTTGTAAACAATTGTTGATTCATTCTTGATAATCATTCACATAAGAACATGGAGCATTGTTGCAAAACGAGGGCAAAACGGAAGAAATGTTTTATTTAATTTAACTTGTAATATGTTATTTTGACTTTTGGACAGTAAAAGGAATTTTTAATTATTTAAAAAAAAACAAAATGTGATATAAAGTATAAAGATTCAATTCTTTTGAAAATACATTTAAATTTAGTGACCAGCGAAGCGGGCGTAGCCAGCTAGTAAACAATAAAAGAATCCTTTATAAATTACAAAACTAATGAAAACACTAAGAAAAAGTTAAAAAATAATTCCATTTATTGTAAAATTAAATACACGCAAAACATGATGGAAGTAATTAGATTATTATTACTAAATAAAGAATCTATTTGAAAAAAGCTTAAAATTAGTTTAAAATAGGCAAGCTTGTGTACGTATGTATAACTTTACAGGTATTATATATAAAATTAATATCTACTCATTTAATTATAATTTTAGTAAAACTCTCATAACTTAACATTCAAAGATGAACAATTTTTGCAATTAAATGTAATTAATAGGAAAAATTTATTTATTATGAACATTGTGCTTTTGCTTTTGCTTTAATTTTTTTTTTTTTTTTTTTTTTTTTTTTTCCGCGAATGTGCGAATTTTTAAAAAAATTTTTTAATGTTTCAAATTATTTGCAATATTTATCAATGATTCAATTAAAACCTTATCATTTTCTAAATCTTTTATTCTCTTTGCTACAATTTTGGTAAAATGTACTCCATAACAAAAAAGTTACGCACCAAGGAGGAGTAATGCAAACTGGGCACAAATTGACATACATACAGGTTTTGATGGAATCAAGCACCAATTCCTCATTATCGTCGATCCTACGTACAACTAGTACTTCCGGGACTTCAAATACCCTTAATAGGCGGCTCAGTGGGGTTGAGCTCAGTCCCCGGATCTCTCTTCCACTGAGGACGTTTGGGGCATCATAAAAAGTGTCCTAGCCCCAGCTCAGGATTTTACCAGTCTAACGCAACAATTGGACAGAATTTGGCACGATACTTCACAGGAGCCAACTCTATCAATTAATACCAAACCGAATAACTGCGTACATAAAGGCCAGAAGTGGACCAACGCGTTATTGACTTGTTTACTTTGTGAGGCCCTTTCTCTTGATTAAATCATTTAAATTTTCTGAAACTGTAGTCAATTGTTTTTCTCCTCATGTACATCACATCTACCAATTGTTGTCCCATTCGGACCACCCATTCCACCCTATCTACCAATTTTTGTCCCCATTTCTTCTTAGTGCGTCTTTTTATTATTATTATTATTATTATTATTATTATTATTATTATAGAGTGTAAATTTGTTAAATTTTGGCCTATTTGAATTCCTCTTTTAAATTTATACAAAACTGCCGGAAAATCATTTAGTGCTTACATTATTATACATATAAACATGAAACTGAACATTTAATATCAAGTAACTTATGTAGTTTGAAACAATTTTAAAATTATTAACATTAAAACTTTGTATTTTTTGTTTAAAGATTGCTTGAAATTTATAAGTTTAAACCCTGTGAATTTATCAACAAAGTCATGCTGTTAGAAAAAAACAAATTAAACGAAATTATAGTTTATATGGTGTAAAATCACAGATGATGTTAAATAGCCTAATTAAATATGTATGTGTCTTACGTAATACGTACACATTTACATACGTGCACGCATACATACATACATATTATACAATGAAAATCTTTGAACAATCTGTTATGTATATACTAGCGATATTTATAATAAACACTAAAAATTTATAATGAGCGTGTTGGAAATTTTTACAATAAAATTCTTTGTATAATTCGTCAATTTGGTTCTTTAACGTTCTGAAACTTTAAGTATACATAAATGTTTAAATTATCAAGATTCATTAAAATTAAAATTTAACTTTTAAAATGTAAAATGAATTCGTATATTGTTATTATAATTATAAAAAACTGAAAAATAAGTGTGTGTATTTATATAATTATTTGTTTTATATTTATTTATTTTACTTTTTTATTTATTTTTAAGTTTCCAGTTTGCCCAGTAAGTTTATGTACAGGGTTTCCAGACGAATACAACATTTTTGCATTTCAGCCCCACTAATTTTTTAAAGTATCAATCTGTTAGTTTAGTAACTTTTTTTTTTTTTTACTTTTTTTTTTTAGCGCTTATTTTAATTTAAAAAAAAAATGGTGTACAAAAATAAAAATATAGTAATCATCCGACAACCTTATTTATGTATAGTATTTAGGTGGGGGGAGGGGCGAGGGGGGAATTTAAGAACAGGCAAAAAATGATTCCATCATCCAACAAAACCTTCAAGTAATTATTGCCATTTCTGAGGAATACGTAATTTAAAATGAAACCATGAATGAATTTATTTGCACGTGCTTTAATTTGTACGCATACATATACTTAAAATGAGTAACTAAGAAAGTGTTTTGTGATATCTAACACAATATTTTATAAATATTTTCCCTTCAAATAAAATTAATTGTGCTTGATTAATATAAATATTCATAAACTTCAACTATTTTTATCAATATTATTAGGGGGGAAAAAAACTTTTAAAACACAAAAACATTATCTTTAAATCAAAATTCAATACATTTTCTAAATCATTTAAGTACGATTACAGTTCGAAATGGTAACCTATCTACTATCTTTTATTGGCAACAAACATTTAAAGCTTTATGTAAAAGGAGTGACAAAATATATTCAAGTGTCTCAATTATTTATTGCAAGGTGAAACCTTTTTATCAATCCTTTAATTAGAAAAGTTCTTTCCCCAAAACTAACTTGAAGATATTTTTTATGAGCGACCTTTCTGCACTAGAAACAGTTTAAGAAGCGCCTCCGGAAAAGTATTCGGCTATCACCTCCGAATATCTCAACTTTATTCCCGACTACATCTCTTTTCAAACGACCGCGCTGCCAACAACCAGTAAGAAAAAAAAAAACTCTTTAGAAAAAAAAGTATCTCCCATCGGATTAAGTACTGGGGCGCCCTCTAGCGATCCCAATTTTTTTCGCCAGCAGAGGGCGTGTGGGGTGGTGATCGAAACCAAAACTTTTAGCATAAAAGTGCATCAGCGATCGGTGCCACAAAAACGCACACAAGGCTATTAAAGGCGGAAGGAGAAAAAGATCCCGTCTCTCTGAATAATCCGGAGCCGAACGATTCTCTCCGAACACCGCTAAAAGAATCATTCTCCGGGACGGAAGTAAAGATGCATGCATTTTCTAACAAAGCTTTAGACTTGAAAAGTGACTTAGGTCGCTCGGAAATAAAGTCCACCTTATAAACTTTTTAAGTTGGCGAAATACTTATTGATTCAGTTTATTGAATCTACAACCAAAAATATATTATTCAGAAGAAATCATATACACATACTCCTATAACTTAATCTCGTATTAATTAAAACAGAAAATAAAATAACCATTGTTAGACTTTTTTTTTTACACAAAATGATTTTTTGCGAAAAAGAATTTGTTTTATCTAAGCATTATTTAAAAAAAAATTACTGGAACTTATACAAATGGTACAATTTTTAAAGTTTACAATGAAAGCTCACCTTATCTAAACATTTCCAAATACATAATTCTTATCTAAACTATTAAAATTCTTTCTATATACGTTAAAATAACATTATTCATATTCTTTTTAATACTAATTAAAAATTTTCCTACAAATCTATTTATCAATTACTTTTCACAGAAGTGCAACTATTTAAAAAAGAAAAAAAGAGAGCACCTGCTACAATAAAGAAAGAAAATATGATATAGGTTTTACACTCAAAGCTAAGGTGTTTTATTTCTGTAATAATAAATATCTTGGAAAATCCATATTTAAAAAGAATAGCTAAGAGATTTAAACAGCAGTTTTCTTTAAATAATATATGAAAAACTTTCTTAGAGTAAAGAAAAATAAGACCAACAACAGAGGTATATGTATATTTATATATACTATATACACACAAACTCATATTGAACAAATTTGTTCTGAATGTAATGATTTTATAATTATAATTATTATTATTATTTCACGTAAGCTAGTATTTTTTTTCAAGTTACTCTTTACTCTCCATTTTATCTTTTTATTAAATTTGTCTTGCTTATATATATAATAAAATGAGGCAATTTGTCAAATTTAATTATAGATTTCATTAAAAAAGAAGATATTTCCATAAAGAAAATAATTCCCACAGAATTACAAGGATTAAAGAGTTTCAAATTAATAACGCAACAGCAGAAGTGTTAATTCGAATGTCATATATAATAATAATAGTTCATCTAGTCATATAACTAATCTGATAAATAATTAAATTTATCATCATTTTAAGTTATTTCTCTTTCTTTGTTATTAAACGGTCTTGCAGAGGATTTAGGTAAAGTTGGGTGCCTGCCAAGCTGGTTTAACCCACTCCACCGTGCTATGGTGGCTTTTGCTCTGTCTTCTAATTCAGATTTTTTCATACTTATTATACATGAATTCCTACATCAAAATCTCAGAAACAATTCATATCAACTTTTTAAATATATCTTTGCTTTGTAATGGCCTCCGCTTCCATATGTAATTGTTTGTTAATTAAGCCTTCCTTACTGGATTTAAGCCTTCCTTACTGGTGTTTGACCGTTATAATTAAGAATTATTACTATTATTTATTTATTTATTTATTTCTGGAAACATATACTGTTTAAAATTGTTTAATTTTGAAAAAAAAATAACAATTCCTTGCGAGATTAACCATCTTATTAGAAAATTATTTTATAAATGTCCTTCTCTATTAAATTAAAACAATTTTTATTCATTCTGCAACTGCAATTTTTTTTTACAAAATTGATCTTAAAAAGACTGCTTATAGTAATTTCACAAATTATTACAAAATGAAAAATTGTATAGCTATACTATTGAATAATCATACGATGCATGTTTTAGGGTTAAAAAAATTGCTGATGTATTTTATTTTTTATACATTTTATATGAAAAACTCATTATTATATTAGAAATTCAAATTATGATTTTATTATATATATACATTTTATTTATTTATTTATTCATTATGAGAGAGATAGTTTCTTAAATATATGATATTTACTACTTTTGGAAATTAAAAAAAAAATATCAGAACAATCTACTTCGTAAAAATTAAACAATATGAACTTTTTTTTTCTTTTCACCAAAGCATTTTCTGACTTAGATGTTTATACTACAATTTAAAAAATCTACAATTAAGATATAATTGATACCAAATGTTGTTTAACACCACTTACAGAATAATTTTCAGAAAAGTGTACTTAAAGACAGGGCTTGAAAGTTGCATAATACTACATTTCTTCGATTATTATCAGTCATATATCTTAACATCTTAATCGAGAAGTTTTGTTTGCATATACAAGCACACACAGCTAAAAAGACATATACTAATATATAAAAAATATATTTAGTAATTTTGAATCTTTGATAAATTATATAAAATAAGAGAATCATTAGATAATCTCAACATTGATATCACTTTATGCGATATTGTCTCGAAGATGATATACGTGTTAGTCCATTTAGAATCCTGCATCGGATCGGGTGCGAGTCGAATTAGCAATAATATTTGACCCGCGGTTTTACCCGCGGGTCAACCTGCATCATATTTTTCTTATAAAGTATTTTTATGTTGCTTTTTTATTGATATAATCTTTTTAATGCAGAGACAGGATGATATTCTCTTCCTTAACATAACAGTTTAAAGCAACATAAATAAGTTTAATTTGTAAAGAAGAAATACATAAATATTAACACTTGACGTTTAAAACGTTACATGAGAAAATTATCTGCCTTCCAACGTGTATTTGCTTCCTTATTTTTCCTTATTTTACTTTTTAACACTTTCTAACAAAGTTGAAAAGTGTTAAAGACTTCGGTTTCTCTGTCCGTCTGTCTGTCTGTCCGCACTTTAACTCCCGTAAATATTTATGGAATTTCTTGAAACTGATATATGTTATTCAGGTTCACTATCGGATGTTCCCTATTGAAAATGGCGTGAATACTTCCATTGGTTTGTGCACAGGGACACCCAAAAGTATTCCAAAACATTGTGTTCTATGAGAGGTATTTCTATAAACTATATGTTAATACCTTTACTGTACACAAACCTTAATGAAATTGAAATATGTTATTCAAGTTCACTTTCGGATGTTTCTTATGTAAAATACAGTAAATTCCTAACTGGTTTGTGTACAGGGACACTCGAAAGCATTCCAAAGCATTGCATTCTATGAGAGGTATTTCTATAAACGAAATTTTAATAACTTTACTTTGCACAAAGCTTAATGAAATTGAAATATGTTATTGATATGCACAAAAGAATGCTTTGTATAGAATATCGTATGATTAGCGTCCCTAGCAGCACATCTTCTCCTCAGAACACCTTCTGGATAGACAGCCAACAAAAAGACATCCAGTGGACATACTCAGGATGTACTAAGGATGAGTGTGCTGTTAGGGTTTATATTTACAGGGCCACACAAAATATTCAATTTCATTAATAGCTATTGATAAAAAATTGCTGGAATGGCACTTCCGTTTAAATTAAGAGTTTTTAACACTTTCTAACAATTTTTAAGAGTGAATATGATTTCAATATGTGTATCTGTCAGTCTATTAGTCTGTCCCTCTTTCTGTCTCTCTGTCTGTCCGCGCTCTAACTCCCGTAAATACGTATGGAAATTCTTGAAACTGATATATTTTTTTCAAGTTCACTATTGGATGTATCTTATTGAAAATATAGGGAATATCTCTACTGGTTTGTGTACAGGGATACCCGAAAATATTCTAAAGCATTTGTTCTATAAGAGACATTTCTATAAACCATAGTTTAATACACGAATCTTACAAATCTTCTGTACACAAATCTTAATGAAATTGCAATATGTTAATAAAGTTCACCATCGGATGTTTCTTATGTGAAATAGAGTAATACCACCACTGCTTTGTGTACAGGGACACTAAGTATACCAAAGCATTGCGTTCTATGAGAGGTATTTCTAAAAAAAAAAATTTAATAGTTTTACTCTGCACAAATCTTAATGAAATTGAAATATGTTATTCGTATGCAAAAACATAATGTTTTCTATAGAATAGAATATAGTATGATTAGCATTATATTTACAGGGCCACACAGAAATATTCAGTTACATTGAGAGCTATTAATAAAAATTTTCTGAAAATACACTTTCGTTTGCATAAAGCTTTTTAAGACTTTCTAATATCTTTTAAATGTGAATATGATTTCAATTTGTGTATTTCTCTGTCCGATTGTCTACCTTTCTATCTGTCTATCTCCCACCCTCAGCGTCCGTAAATATTTTCAGAATTTTTAAAAAATGATATATGTTAATTAAGTTCACTATGGAATTTTCCCTATTTAGAATGACATTAGTAGGTCCTGTACAAGTAGTTTGTGTACAGAGACAACAACAACAAAAAATACTAATGCATTACATTTAATAACAGGCATTTTTGAAAAATCGCATTTAAAAAACTTTCTACTATAAAAATCATAAAGAAATTGACATGTATTGCTAATATTCTAAAATAATATTTGAATAGAATATGATATGATTAACTTTCAGATTTACAGAGCTACACTTAAATATTCAGATAGATTAAGGGCTGCAATTATAATCTAACGTCTGCGTTTTCTTTTGCACTTTCCAATATGTCTAAGAGTGATTTTAAATTCAATTAGTGTATCTGTATACTTTTCAGTCCTTCTGTCTCTGTGTTGTGTGATAACGTAGGAAAGAGTATTGAAAATTATACGATACGTACAGTTGGAAAGTGTTACTAATTAATGCGTACTGCATGATTTTTCGTTCTTGTTTCATATACTATAACTACTAAAAATTTTTTTTTTTTTTTTAAGTAAGATTTTTTTACACAAGAAATTTTGTTATATTATACACTGAAGTTTTGTTTATAATTTAACTAATTATTCCTTATATAATTTTAACTATACGCTTGTTTTAATATAATTGTATACTGGTAATATTTATTTAATAATTAATTGTCTGAAGGATATGTTCAATGACATAACTGTACTTCGTGAAATATAATTTTTATTCAAATTTTTATAAAATGTAAATTGAATAATACTTTTCTGCGGGTCGCGAGTCATGTTGCGATTAAGAAGCTGTGGGTCGGGTGAAGGTTAAGTTTACCCGATCCGCGCTAACCCATATCAGCACACAAATACGCATTTGTTTATCACTAATTTTATATGTGCTACAATGTACATATAAAGAAAGAATATTATATTATCATAATATCACTTAATATTTTTTCAATATATATATAGAAAATTGCCTTTTAAATAATCTATTGTTATGTATATTTATTGAGCATTCAATAATTTTGCACTCTAAAATCGAAATATGTTCTGAATATCCCTGAAATGATATTTTAATAGGTTTTATCAGTAACCATTATTGCATTATTTATGTGATATCATGAATAAGTTTATATTCATTTATTATAATAATGCGCGTATATTCGTACATGTATTATGCACGAATATACGTGCGTACTTGAATATATATATATATATATAATTAAATTATCTTTCCAAATGAGATTTTATTTTATATAATATGAAAAAATAAACAATATTTTTCAATACATCATTGAGATCAAAATTTATTTTCACGTTATTTTCTAAAGAGCAGCATGTCTTTTTGGAATAATCTGCCTGAATTATAAATCGATTTAGACGAAAATCTTGAAATTCCTCTTTTATCCATTGCTTTTCTGCTCTGTACTTAACTCTAAAAGTATGGCATTTAGAATCGTATCTTTTACTTGTTAAATTCCTCTTCTTCACACTGTGCGAGAATAGAGCTCTATATGCAAATTTTCCGTTTGATTTGTCTTGATTCGCACAGCTCATTTGAAAGTTAAGGGTGAAACAAGAAAGCAATAAAATGAATACAAATAAGGGAATCTGGGTGCGAGAGAGCTGAAAAGAGATCTACGGCATGCCTGGTGAAAATAGAGTTTTGAAATGAATTTGAATATTAAATGTCAAAATAAGGAATAGAAAGCGCTCTCCAAAAGATTGTTTTATAAAAATAACATAGAGACAGGCTGTTCAGCATGAAAATCCATAAGCCTATTTTTCAATGTATATTTTTGTAATACAACCAAATGAATGCAAGGATTTGATTTATATTCTACTTTTACTAACAATTTAAGTCAAACGTCAAATTATAACTTGAATAGTGTTTTGTGTATTGATAACTAAAAAAGGCAGTATCTAAACAATATTTAACCTTTATTGTTTAAATGATTTAGAGCACTAAATTTATAATTAATTTTTAAAAAAATGTCCAATGTAATGTTTGCAACATGTGCGGAGTTCAGCTTGTGATTAAAAATGTTGTTATTTTAAGGGAAGGGGGGGGGAGGGGGTGTTACATATATTATAATGCATTCTTATTGTAATATATGTAAGTTATGTATGCAGAAAGTTAAGTAATTTTGATTTTTAATTTTTATCATAATAGTAGTTCTATTTAAACTTTAAATGGATTTTTTATAGTTCCCAAACTGCATCTTCAAAATTTTGGAAAGAAAGTTTTAAAGAAATTGAGATATGTTAAAAATGATTTCTCTGAATCATGAAAAACGGCAGTTTTTCGAGTGACGCAAGCGGAAGGACAAACTGATTAATTATACATATAAATCAGCATGTATATAGTTTTTCACAATTTAACATTTTTATTCATATACGACTTTATATGAATAGAACTTAATTGTAAACCATTTCAGTTTCTTACAAAAATGTTGTTCTTCTTATACTAAATGGTATGTGCTGCAAACACATACAATGGACTATTGAAAAAAAAAAAAAAAAAAAAAAAAACCAACCAAGAAAAATTCCAAAACTTATTACGAATATAAAATACTTTATAATATGTCACAACGCTTGCTTTAAACTAAAATACCTATATTTTCTACACTTTTTCATACTATATATTTTTCCATAATTATCAATACATTTTTAACGTTTTCTGTGTAATTAGATCTTCCGCTTTTAGAAATATTTTTTATTTATTCATTAGATTTTGGAAAAATCTTAGTTTCTACTACCAATCATACTTTCAGTAAAGACTACATTTTAAAATTTAAGGCGGCCGTCTTCTAGAAATCGAAAATGTTTATTTTTTTCCTCTATGTTTAAAATATTTTTTGACTAAGTTAATATTTATTATTTCGTGTTTAGAAATAGTATCTTCAGGGATTTGACTAGTTCTTTTCTTTTTTTTTTTTTTTTAAGTATATATATATATATATATGTTTTTTTTTTTTTTTTTTTTTTTTTTTTTTAAGATTCAAATAGAATATAAAAGGGATAAAGTATAACATGGTAATACAACTGGATATTTTGTGTTTTCTTTCTTTTCTTCTTCTTTAAAAATTTAAAGATCATTATTTCTTCATTACTGCTTTTCTAAAAAATTCAATAGATCTCGAGTGAAACAGTAACAGACTTTCTTGCTACGGAATGAATTTATCTTAAGTTCGTATCCAAATTTGTTCATGAGAAATGATACATCCGTTTATTGTTAAACAATTACACAATAAATAAATAGAAAATTATTCTTGATTTTTAAATAATATTTTCATCAGAATGTTAATGCTTGTCAGTACAAAAAATCATTTGTATATTTAGCTATTATAAAACACTTAGAATCAGGGAAAAAACTTGTAAATAAGCCATATAAATAATTATATGTAAAAATAAGATCAAATCGAAAATATATACATATATATTGTCTTCTTGGCACACAGCATTTTTCGAACTTTCTAAAAAATATTATTTTCATAAATAAAATTGAAACTAAAACTTATCTAGATTGTATTTGAGCCTTGTCATTACTTCACGAAAAAAGAAATTTTTAGATGAGCTCAAAAATTTCAAACCTTTAATTTAAAATAAATCAAGTAAACTATCCCTAATTTCAAACATTAAAGAATGTTTGGAAATAACAATATGTATATTTTTTTTCCTGTGATTATTTAATTCAAAAAATCCAAATGCGATTCTAAAGTGGAAATTAAAATAAGAAAATTCGGGAAAACCCAATTCCAAATTTGATGGTGTCTCTTAAAAATTACGAAGAATTTGCCTAAAAATAACGGACTTTTACGATTGAAAACGTGTTACTTAAATTTCAGAAAAATGATTGAAAGAATTCCGTATTGTCACTGTTCGAAAGTTGTGTCCCTTTATTTTATTACTGCGTATAAATCAAGCAAAGCAAAATATATTGCTTTTTTTTTTTTTTTTCTCGATTAAAATGCTTAAAATTTTTTCACGAATCACTTAAGTTTAAAACTCTAATCAGAACACAAGGTGAGAAAAACTCTCTAAAAATGTGGCACTTATTTAAAATTTATCATAGAATTTTTTCCTCCTCCCTGTTCTAAATGTTCACATTTAAACTTATTGAAAGAACTATATTTGAAAATATATTTTAATAATACATTTCTGACCACAGATTTAAACATTTCATTGCTTTGTAGCTCATAAACCATAATTTTAAAACATTACAACCCGAATAAAGTACTACGTCAGAAACGCCAAAGAAAAATATTGCAAATGCATACAGCTGTTTCGGTAGCCTAAAGCGTACCGTCTTCAGTGCAAAAAGGATACTTTATTCGAGTTTTAATATTCCAACGCCAAGTCTCCTGTTATTATAATTTTAAAACATATTTAACATTGACATTAATAATAAATAAAAATACAACATTTTATTTCATTTTACCTAGATGTTCATAAATCTATTTTAATAAGCTATCTCCTATAAATCCCATATAAATATTCTGTAACATATTTTTATCTTCCATTACCATTAAGGCATTATTAAATCGTTTCGATTACATTTTGGAGAATAATAATATAAAAAGTATCTTACAAATATATATAAATATATTTTTTTAATCTTCTCAAAGGAACACCAGAACTTTTATTCTGCCATTAATTTATAAAACACTAATGAAAAAAGAAAGAAAAAAGTGTAAATATTATAAGTATTCTTATAATTTCAAATTACATCATTATTCAATCATGGAAAAAAGATTTAACCCCCCTCCTCTCCACTCGCTTTCTCTCTCTCTCTCTCTCCCTCTCTCTCCTCCCCCTCTCTCTCCTCCCCCCCCTCTCTCTCTCTCTATCTATCTCTATCTATCTATCTATCTATCTATATATATATATATCTCTCAACATCCCACTCTTTTTGAATCAACATATATAAGAATTAACAAAAAGAAATAAGATGAATTTATCACAAAATATGTTTAATGATTTAACTTCAGTCAAAGACCTTAAATTTTTGTTTTTTAGGTGATTCTGGAATTATCAATTTTAAAATAATTTAAAAATGTTATTAACGTTATTTGTTTACATTTTATTTCTCCTTAAAATACATACGTTCATTCCACTTTATCTAATGTCTTTTATTAAATCAACTCAATTACATTTAGACGCATAATAATATGGAAAATATAGATCATATTTTTCAGATAAAATCAATCAAACATCTAAACATTATTATTCTCTAGGCAGTTTATGAGCCACCATATTTTAAAGAACTTGAACAGCGCGTGCAATAATTTAAATTCCTGATGACTTTACCAATCATATGATATTCATCATTTTATTTCTTCGTGATGGCCAGAAGGCTTAAATTCATTTTTTCTTGCTCCTTCATCTTCCATCCTCTATTGCTCGCACAGGCGACTAATTTGATTGGCCAGCCGCCCACTCTGTCAATTGACTTATCTCGCGTTTCAGAAGGAAAGCCCTAATTTTTTTTTCTACTTCTTTTCCCATCGAGCCTGGCTCCTATCAACAGCTCAGGGACAGATTGACGGACAGGGCGATTACGGAATTAAATGGCGCCCAGGATGGCCAGCTTATTGGGGTAATGCGTTGTCGGTGTTGCTTTCCGGAAATTGGGTATATGTCAGTTTTTAAAGCAGCCAGAACTTCATAAAGAAAAACTGAAAAATAATTGTAAATGAAAGTTTTTATTTTGGGGAAAGAATTGATTCATATGTTAGTCTCGCACATCAGGCATTACAAAAAACATATAAAACCACTCTAACTAAACGGCTAATACACGGTTTGCCAAAGACATCTTATGAGAAGATAATTTTGTTCTATAAAATAATCATTTTAAATCTTCTTTTTTTTATGTCTTTATTTTATAGTTGGAGAGAAATTTAATAATACTTTGTGACGTTTTTAAAGTTTATTTATTTATTTATTTAAACCGAGCGAATTTGACAGTTTTTTAACAGTATTTTAGAAACATCTTTAATAGTACTATAATATATATGTATGTATATGTGTGTGTGTGTGTATTTTGCTTTTACTCATTCAATTTACTGTATTTATTTATTTTATTCTAAGAATTAAAAAACACTCTTTTGGGTTAAATAATTAAAAGCAGCGGTTAATATAAAATAGAATATTTGTCCAAGATTATATGCTTGGATACACCAACAATCTTTTAAATATAAATTTATTGAAATAATTTTTAAAAATTCAATTTTTACATATGCAGAAAGAATTTATTTCTTTTTAATAAGCTGTTAGCTTATGTTACATACACTTACTAATTCAAATGTTTAAATAAATTTTTTTATGCAATAATGAAACAATAAATAGCTGTGTTTGTGTATAGAAAATTTGTGTGTGTATGGAAAATTAAAATGATGAATATTCATTAAAAGAGGAATCAGCTGTGTTTAATAGTATTTAACGAATACTCTGCTTTATTTCTTACTTTAATTTTATTTCGCCACTTATAATAAATGATAAATAACTTTAAGGGTACTAGAAAAACGTTAAAATTTCAAATTTACAATTCACTTGCTTTTTTGTAAATAATAATAATAATAATAATAATAATAATAATAATAAACATTTATTTACAAACGAAAGGAACGCCGCAAAATATTGATAGTGTATTAGTCAGCAGTAAAGGGCTAAGTTAATTATGAAATACAGTTTGATGCAAGGCAAAAAAATTTGAACATAATATTACGCTTTATTCTATTAGTAACAATGATTTTTAAGTAATTTAATATTGAGTTTTTTTTTTTTTTTTTTTTAGTTTGGCTATTTTTTGCACGCTCAGTATAGGGCTCAATAAATCAAGGTAAATTTCGAGCACTATACAAATATCCATACCTGAACCAAGATTCAAGTTCAGCATGTAGCAAATGAAGGATAGAGCGCTAACTATTCAGCCAGAAGAGGGACAATAGTTTTTTAGGGTATTTAAGAGCTATTTCGGGATATATTCATTTCTGAATTTGAAAATTGTAATGTGAATTTTTTTTCTTATAAATCTGCTTTACACTATTTTCCCTGTATACTCAAATTACTATTTTTTTTTCCTTTCTATTAATTCACGACTAGTGACCTTCCTTCCTCTTCCTTTATCAATTACTTCATGTTCTACAAAATACATATGTGTGTTTGTGTGTGCAGAACTAACCTCTCTTAACTTTTGACTTATAAAAATTGTACTATACAATATCTAAAACAAATTCTTAAACTTTTTTTTTCGCATATATAGTTTAGTTATGTATTAATTTATATCTCTTCTAAAATAAATTATTGTATAAAGACTTAAATGAGCTTTTAAGTAAAAATAATAATAATAATAATAATAATAATAATAATAATAATAATAAATATTTTTATTTAATTATTTATCTATTCAAGACCCCCACAATTACGCAAAATAGCCATAATAATAATAATAATAATACCTTTGATAAAGTTTTGAATTAATCATGGAATTTAAAATATTTCTTAAGTTGTTTTACATGAGTATGTATTTTTAAAAAGAACGAAAATACGTGACAACAAATGAGTGCTTTCAAATTACAAGAAGGTTTTTATCCTTTTTATTCATATTTTGTAGAATATCTTAAGAAAAATATAGAATCACTTAGATCTTTTACATTTAAATTCATCTTCCGAAGCTACAGCAGCAACTTAGTAAAGACAGAAAAAAAAACATATCAGACCATTAAGGAACTGCCAAGATAAGTTGTCTCAAATTGAGAAAGCGCTAAAGATTTTTCTCACGGATTCCTCAAATACATTTCATGCCCGCAGAAGAAACGGTTGAAGATAAGTCTTGAAATTTTAATAGTATGCCGAGGCAAACAAAAATCAAATACGGCGCAGTAACATCTTTCGTCTCATCCATCCATCTTTAGTAATGGCCCTATTCCCTCATCTTCAACGGTCGCAACTTATGAAAAATATTCATTACCATTCTTTTATCTGGCAACGAGTTTCTGCAAATTCTCCAAATAGTTTTTCAGAGAAAGCGCTTAGGCAAAATGAGCCCCGAGGCCAAAAATCTAATTATATTTTTTCCACCTAGGTTCGGGACTCCAATTAATTATTTCTCAACTGCTGGAATCTCTGGACGAGTAGGAATCTTTTAGAATCGTGACACTACTGAACGTGATGCTGAAGTGGAAGTTGAAGTCCCCCTTTTTTTTTTCTCTTAACCAGCTCCCCCCTCCACACTCCCTAAAACTGTGACAAAAATACCAACTTCTCAGTCGGCAGAATAGCTTTATTAATGGTTCCCGTTGCAGAAGAATAAATTTCGTTCACTTAAATCTCGCTCCTTGTCACTTTGAGAGTTATAAAGTGTGGTTTTTTAATTTAATTTATATCCCTCTAATGCCGGGTTTAGGGTCGTGCTCCATCGTTAAATAAGAGTATGTGCGGTGCTTTTAATATGCTTAAAATTTAAAGTATTTAGGTCTAGTATGAAAATAAGAATTTTAAAGACATGTTTCATTTTACAGAGCAACAAAAATTAATATACATATGGACTAATATGCTGCAAAAATTTCAAGAAAAATATAAACTCCTTAAAGTTGCAGTTATTTGCTCTTTATACTCTACTTACACTTTCAAAAAATGATATAATGGTTTTTGTCTTACAATTATTTATTTTGAGTTTATTTAAACAATGATTTAAAATTAAATAATTACCTATTATTATTTTTTAATTATATTCGGTTAATAAATAACTAGAGAATAGCAGTTAATTTTATAGAAAATATTATTAATATACCCAAGAAAATTACTTTCTCTTTTAAATATTTCTCATGCGTTTTTTAAATTATTTTAAAATTTCAATTGCTTAAAATTATAAAATAATATAATCTATATATTAATAGGCAAGCATAAAATTTGTAGTCCCTTTTTAACATATTAATTATGGGAGTAGAGGGTTGAAAATGGTATCATTCGAAAGGTATGGTTAGCCGGAAGGTGCGAATACAAATATTATTTTCTTACGATGTCAAGAAGGTATTTAAAAATACTTTTATCTTTTATGCATTTTCCCCCATTTTTCCCTTTCGTACACCTATTTCTTTACATTAAAAAATACCTAAAAGTGGAAAGTTGTTAAATCTGGCAATTTCATAAAACTCAAATAAAACCATAGATACAGTAATTTGTATAGCATCCTTATACACAAGCGAAGTGATGACGTCACTGGCCGTCCGTGGAACCACAAAAAAGATTTCCTGAGGATTTGATTTATGAGAAATCATTTTTTTATTTTCTAATTTATTTATGATCTAATTTCTTTCTTTTTAGTTTTATGATTTACGTCAGCTGTAATTTAAAGAGATATTAGCCGTACGATAAATTTCATGTTTGTGTATTAATATGTCAATAATATATATTATTTAATTTTTGAAACTTCAAATGTTCTTTGTTGTTTGTCTTTTGGCAACAAAAAGTGACTTTATTTATTTATTTAAATATTTGGTTCTTTTATCGTTTGACTGACAAAAATTTGTCTATTAAATGCTCATTTAAATCCAAATGTTCTTTGTTATTTGTCTTTAGGCAACAAAAAGTGAGTTTATTTATTTATTTAAATATTTGGTTCTTTTGTCGTTTGACTGACAAAAACTTGACTGTTAAAATGCCTAAACGAAAACCTTTGACGCCTAAAGTTGAAAGGCGAAGGCGTAGAGAAATTAGTAGAAATATGCATCGTCATGTGAATGAAGATAATGATTGTGATATTTTTTTGAAGTGATATTTTTTTGTTACATTTGTTTTTGAAAATGCAACCATATTTCGTTCGAAAGGTGGCTCCCCGTGCACGGTGCTGAAAATATATTCCCAAGGACAAACGTTTGAAAGGGTTGGTATTTTATTGAAAGAGCCAGTTTTTACACATGGTCAATTTTATGTTGCAGCAAGTCGGGTCCGTTCTTTCAATAGCTTAAAATTTTATATTTCAGAACACAGTGGGCAAGGTCATTTAGCTAATGACGAAAGAGTATTTACAAAGAACATTGTTTACAGAGAAACTTTAAATTTCTAAATTTATTTCTTTAGTGCTAACTTAAAACATTTCTGAGATTTGAATAAATTTTTGGTCGAATTTCGACCACTGGGCGATACTAGTTCTAAATATTATACAACGTTCTTCGAAAAATAACTTTTTTTTTTTTTTTTTTTTCTGCATAATATTAAATTTTCTAACATTAATAAGTCACATTTGATTTTTTAGATTAACTTTTAAAAAATAATAATACACAAATTATTTTAACTTTTAAATTGAAACCCTATCAGTAACCGAAATGTTATGTTTTTGAAACTGGTAGACGGGAAACGCCTCGTTTGATGCCAGGTCCCGTTTGTCGACCTAGCCGTTCGTAGTTTGCCGTGTTCTTTTTTTTTTTTTTTTTTTTTCAGAAACTCACGTAAATACCTGCTAGGACCTCTTAAAAAAATAATAACATGAAGGGTATTCTACCCAGGTCTTAATCCTTACACCCTCAATACACACACTTTTTAAAGGTAAATACAAAAATTTTATGTTTAATAGTGTATGAATTCCAAATTTTATCTTTAAACAGTGTTATTTAACGTATTTAACTAGTATTAGAACTGATTTTTTTCGTAATCATGTCAATACAACTTTATACTTTAAAATGGTCTACACTGTCTTCCAATTACTTTTTCCGACAAATAATCGGAGGCAAAACGAAGTCAAATTTCACAGTTTCATGTTAAACATTAAAAAAAAAAAAAAAAAACTAGTGTGAAACAACGACACGACTTCCATTACCCTCTATTACATGTATTATATGCATTTTTTTCTTAGAGATAATATGATCAGAAGACATAAAATTGACCTAACGAAATAAAAACCTAAAATTTTTCTGGTATGAGAAACTTAATACACGTGTAAAGACATATAAAACAAAGTTTACATAGCATATTAAATAATAATAATAATAATAATAATAATAATAATAACCACGTAATACTTGAGAATTGATATCTAAAATTGATTTATGTAACAATTTTCAAGAAAATCGTTAGAGCCGTTTTTGAGATACCAACTATTACCAAAACTCTGTATATTCAATTATTGACCGGAAAACAATAATTACAAACAAAAGGATATTTAAAAGGGAGTTAATATGACAAGTTTGAAAAAAAATCCGTACAGCCATTTGTAAAGGAACGCACTTGCGAAACATGAAATCTAAATTAATTTCATGGGTAGATTTTTTTTATTTTATTTTACTTATTTTCTACTTCTTCTTCTTCTTCTTCTTCTTCTTCTTCTTTTTTTTTTTCAGAAAAATAGTAATGATTAAAATATTTAGTAATCTTCACAATACGTTAATATGAAAATCATATTGCAATATACCGCTTTATAACATTGGAAATAGATGTGTATTTCAAATAATTTTAGAAATTGAAATTGAAATATTGAAACGATTTATCTGTATATTAATTAGTTTGTAAGGAAAAACAATAACTGTATTTCCTTTATAAAAATTTATTATACATAAACAAGTAAAATTAATGCATTATTTTTATTTTATTTATTTATTTTAATACGTGAAAAGTGCTTCTTTCTTGAAATTTATAAAATAAATTTAGTAAGTATCAAGCTAGTCAGTAGATCGATGACAGGTGGGGAGCCCTCGTGTGACACTGTGCTTAGTCTACTGCCAGCATCACCAAATGTCTAAGTTGCCGCTGTTTAACATCACTGTCAATATTATGTTTTAAACAATATTTCATGTAAATTTTCTTTTTTTAATCAAACGAAACATTTATTTTATCTAACTTCGATTATTACGAAAACAATAAAATATGTTACAGAATAACTATAACAAGTAATTAAATATTTTTGTGAGACATACAAGTAATATTGCATTGGTCCATATTTCAACATTTAATATCGGGAATATTTCTAGCTGAGTTTTTGTACATATTTCAGCATTTTCTGTTTATGGGAATAAAAATATATTTGGTGTGAAGTATGTGAACTATTATATGCATGTCTGATATAGCTTAAATCGAAAATTAATACTTTAAAGGAATTTGTTGACGACTTTTGTAACAGAGACGCAAAATTAGTTTGTTTCTTTACACATTTGAAATGTGATAGATAAAACTGTCGTTAATATATTACTCGATGGGAATTCATTTCATTTGCATACTGATAAATGTATTCGATAATTGGGCACAGATAAATATTCAGATTAATTTATTCGCGAATGCGTAAATTATACTGATTACAGATTAAGTGATTGTTTCATTTGATAGATACATATATTCATTTAATAAACAGGATAATTGCAGTTAAATATATTTGTTAAAGTGACACAAGTAGCATAAGTAAATATGTATACTTTTTTTTTTTTCTTTTTTTTTAATTTAAAATGTTTGATAACTGTAATTACCTTTTATAAGATAATTTTATATTTTAAATAAAAGCAAGTTCATACATTTTCAGAGTACATAAAAATAAATTCCTTATGCTTTCGGGGGGTGGCGGTAGCCCAGTCGGAAGAGCGCCGGGCTCGTAATTGGAAGATTGCGGGTTCGGTACTCTAGCCAGTCAAAGACCGTCGTGTACACTAATGGTGGTTGGCGCACGTAAAATCTGTCGTTGCCTCAATGTACTCCATGTTCCCATCAAAATTATACCTCTGGGGGTCACCGAAGCGGGGAAGTCATTCCATCCGTGGGGGATCAAAATTGTGATGGCATGTCTCCGGACCATTTTAGGGGTACGTCCCAGACCGCCGCCAATTGCCCATTGCGCAGCACTAGTGCGACGTAAAACCCAATCAACCAACCTTCATATTTTTGGGTTATTGTTTATCAATCTATGTCCGAAAAAACTTAGAATGTTTTGGCCATGAAAAAAATTTTCTTCTGTATCATTTTATGTAATATGTACAATAACTTTATCGAGGTAGCATCTAATAACATAAATTTTATATGTACAGTTTCGTATTAATTTAACCAATTGATGCTGATACATAAAACCATCTGGAAAAATCACAAAAGGTAAATAAGAACATTGAAATCTGTCGGAAGATATATGCACAAACTAAATTAGCATAGTCTTCATAATATACATTTCACATATCAAGTTTGATGCTTTAATTTATCATAGGTGCTGTGATTTAGTTTTTTTAAATGTATAAATTGTACCAAACGAACGTAAGATGTCAGTCCGTATGCACCTAAACTGAATCAGCATAAAATTTCATAATGATACATGAAATACATATACATATGAAATACAATAAAATACAATACATATAATGATTTTATCTCGCAAATCAAATTTGACGTTTTTCTGCGCCATAGAAGCTGAGCTATATCCTTCCCTGAGAAGAAGAAAATTGCAACAGAGCAGTACCACCTGTCGGCCACTATTTACCCAAATTGAATCAGCATAGCTTTACATAATAGTCCTCTTATATATCAGATTATGTGCATTTATACACAATACTCATAATTAGAAGAATTTATAGCATAGCAGCGCAATTTGTTAAGCGATATATGCCAAAACATGACCGGCAACGCTTTATTGCAAGATGTAACCAAGTACAAACTTTTGTAGCACTCTATTCATTATTTCGTGAGATGGAGCGCCTACAAAATGTAGGTAACACACAAACACGCAGGCAAAGAATTTTTTTTTTTTTTTTTTTTTTTTAATGATCAAAATGTGTTTAGTCCAAACGTGTAAATCCATCAATAACCAGAAGTTGAAAAATTCATGTATCCAATACTTTCTGTTTTGTGCAGAATATACAGGATAACGTAAAAGTTGTTATATGTTTTTTAAGTTTTTGTTTTTAGTGCATAATACCATTTAATATTTCTTTTTGCAAAATATATTTACAGGCTTCAGAAAAATGTAGATTTGTAATTAGTTTTTTTTTTCATAATTTTAAAACATTAAAAAATAAAAATAAAAAAGGAGAGAAACAGCGAATAAAAAAAAAGGGGGGGGGGGGTGGCATAAATTTACAAAATCGACAAAAAAGCTTTGAGAGGGCTCATTTTTATCATTTTTATATGCGTTTTATTAAATAAAAAATATAAACATGCATCAAATATGTATTTATACATACTTCCTAAAATTTACATTAATACAAATATTTTTCTTCTTTCTCCCCTATATTTATTTTTGTATTTTAATAATGCTTTGAGAAATCGTATAAATTCGTTTCAGTAATTTAAAAAATACGGCTTACTAAAAATGTAAATACATTCCAAATATTCAGTATAAATATTAATAATATCCCTTGCTAAAACCGTTAAATTTTATATTTCTAAATAAATACGATTAAAAAAAAATTTTTAATTAATTTATTTTATTTTATTTTATTTATTTTTAAATAAAACTTAAAGTCAAACCTCACTTAATTGTATGCATCTCTTTTAATTAATTTATTTATTTCATGTGTATATGCTTGTATTTGTACTACGTCTAACCGTAGTAGCCAAATTTACGCTTTTTGGTGACCGGAAAATTTTAGTTGAAAATTTTTATATAGTTTTTGTAACATTTTTCACTGACTAAATTAAATGAAATTTTCTGTAAAAAATTTTCATTAGTTAAAAAGCTGAAAACATGTCAATTATGGTTTAACAAAATAAAGTAAATAATTAAGTTCTTTAAAGTAAATTGTGTTAAATTAAAAAATTTATAATGCTATTGCAAAAGCATACTATATCTAATTTTAAATATTTTGTTGTTGTTTATTACTTACCAAGTAAAAATTCATTAACTTATTTCTATTTTATTTTGCAGGTGATCTTGGCACCGGTAAAAGATTATGAACAGAGTAAGACCAATTCTTTTTCAAATGTAATATTTACTTAAAATTTCAATGTACAGTCGGTAACAAAAGTGTCCGAACACTAGCAAAAATTCCTATGTAAAAAAAGTACACTTCATACAGTTCTGTTAAATAAATCCTTATCGAATCATGTTCATAGATTGACTAAGAATAGGATTCCACAAGGATTTATTTAACAAAACCGTATGAAGTGTACTTTTTTTACATAGGAATTTTTGTTAGTGTTCGGTCACTTTTGTTACTGACTGTAGAAGTATTTTTTTATTGGAAATTTTCTGCTCAAATAATAATAATAGTACAAATAAATAAATTGAAATGTTTTATCGATAAACTTGGCTTGAGCTTTTATAGAGATATCATTGGAATTAAGTAACAGAGTCATTTTTAAACAAACCAAGGAAATAAACTGATGGATATAATTAGAATAAAAAAAAGCGTTTTTCAAACTTCTGATTGAACCTTGTTTAAGTGTGGGAGACAATTTCCAACACTGTTGGACTCCTACAACTTTATTTGTGAGGTAAAGCAGAAATGGAGACGCACAATTTTTTTTATTTTTTAATCCTGTAATAAATTTATTTATGAAAAACTAAATTTAATTAAAGTTTTTTACATCATTCCTACATTACATTTACATTATCATTTCATAGGCTTTTCCAGGGAAGTCCTGCAAACATCGATGAATTAAAACTGAAGAAATCTCGTCAATAACACCAACGATGCTGCGAAGTGCGTCAAAAAACTGATTCGACCCGACGTGTTCATGTTTGCATTCAAAATGGTAACGAACATTTTCAACACTTTCTGTGAAAAATGATAATGTAAAAAAATTAAATTATGTTTTTCAAAAATAAAATTATTACAGGATTTGCGTCTCCATTTCTGTTTTACCTCACAAATAAAGTTGTAAAAGTCCATCAGTGTTGGAAATTGTCTCACAAACTTAAACATGGTTCAAACAATCACACTTCAATGTTAGAATATTTGTCGCATCCGTCAGATTTTAGGGTTATAAGAAAAACTCACGGGTACTCTTTTAAACTGATCACCCTGTATATTAACAATGAAATTGTAACAGGTATTTCGTAATATTTCTCTAACCCAGAGGTAAAGGATACTACGTCCAAAAATGTAATTTTTCAGGGCAGCTTTTTTTTTTTTTTTTTTTTTTTTTCAACTTTGTTTTTAGAACTTTTTTGTATGTTTCTTCGCAGCTGGCAGGAATCGCTTTATGATACTTTAACACAGTATTAACAATATAATTTACTAAATGTAAATACTGTTTTAACTAACTTATTTTCACGAAAAAAAAAAAAAAAAATGGACGTGGTGTCCTTTACGTCCGGGGTACAGATATTTTTTGTTATAGAATTGCAAAGCTGCGAAGTTTATCGCTTTACTTAAATCACTATGGAGAATAATTTTTGCCCCATTTGCATTCAATTATATTATTGTATGTATTTATATTATTTTACTAAAATTATGCATTCCAGTTATACGAAGATAACTGTTCTGAAATAGTGGTGAAAATAAATTGTAGTAAGCTATCAAAATTCTGGTAGAGATCATTAACTGTTTTTGATCACAACTATCAGAATAGCTGGTCACTACCGCAGCTATGTTAGCGAACTTTGTTTTAATATACTAGCAAATAATAATAATCCTTATTGATTTTTTAATAATAAATACTGTTATTTACAAAAAAAAAAAAAAAAAAAAAAAAAAAATATTTTATTTAAAAAAAAAAAAAAAAAAAAAAAAAAAAAAACTTGTAGAACATTTTTTGTCACGTATATTTATATTAAGAATATTATTTTTATAGTTTCATACATGAGTGAATGTCAAATTATATTATGCCATCTTAAACATGTAACAAAAAATGTAGTGAATATTTTCCTAAAATAACTTTAGAAGGAGGAGTTTTTTAAACTAAAATCACTAAAAACATTTAAAATTTTATGTTTTCTTTTCATTATACTAGTTAGCTTTCTACAACTCAGTAACACGAGCCTCTCGCAAAAATTAATTATCAACCTGAATAAAAATTTACAAAATATACACGACGCTAATTAATGAAACTCTACTCTGTTTTTGATGCCGCCATAAAAAACTATTAGTTTTCCTTCAATCTCTGTTCTAGTTTTTTCTAGCCCACGGAAATTATCTGCAAAAACATTTAACTCATTACAAAACAATCTCGTGTTTCCCACAAAATACATGAACAGATAAGAGCAAGACTGTTTTTCTTCACCACAGAAAACAGTTTTTGTTTCCAAGCTTCTTAAATATTTCTTAGACAAAGGATTTACAAAAGCTCACCTTTATTTAAAGTTTTTTTTAATTCTTTTTTTTTTTTATCTTTTAAGACTAGTTATTTAAATATAGGTATAGCTAAAGATTAACCAAATCTTCTTTTGTGGAGACTACATGATGAACGATTTAAAATCCTTTATAATCTCATTATCACAACATGAAGAAAAAAAAAATCTTTGTCGATTAGCGACGCAGAAAGAAAAAAAAGAAAAAAGAATTAAAAACGCAACACCTTAAGATCGCAATACAAAAACCTCTGGTCATTTGAGAAGCCACCGATTCCAGCGTTTTAAAACCTTAATGAAGCGACTCCGGGTGCATAAAAAAAACCTAACAGCTCGTTGTGGTTTTTTATTCTTTGCTTATTTAATGTTTTTTTTTTTTTCCTCTTCTTTCCCTCCATCATTTTTTTTCCGTCGCGTGAGTAAGTATTCAGGTGGGTAAAATTGCGGTGTACGTTTCAGAAAAGGAAAACAAAGGCCGGATTAAAAAGTCGTAAGAAGTAATTAGTTTTGTCCTGCATCAAACAATCTTTTTCTTTTAAGATCGGATGAGAGCAGAATCTTTCCCACAACCATTAAAAGGAGATAAGAATTTTTTTTTTTACCTTAGTTGCTGTTAATGTTTTATTTTTATTTCATTCGTTCTCTTTTCAGATATTTATGCGTGTTTAATTTCATTAAATATTTTCCAGCGTTTTGAGGTGCATTCAACGAAAGGGAAACGATCGCTTTTCTTTACAATGGAGTTAGTGGCAACTAACAATTGAAACGCGCTATTTGAAGTGGAGGTAATTGTTGTAGAAAAATGGCTTTTAAATGACGTGGGATTCAGAAACAATTACTATCAAGTCATTATTGAAAATAGCATAATATGTAAAATAGTTCGGCAGTAATCAAATGGCCATTAAACTTTAATTTGGCTGATATCTATTTGCATATGCTTTTGAGTTACGCAATAATAATTATAGACGCAGATATACACTGTTACAAATTTCAAAAGAAAAGTACTGGTAATCATTTATCTTATGTAAAATTACAGAGATAAAACAAACGAAAATGCAAAAAAAAAAAATGTATTTTATACATGCATTTTAATGGCTAATATTAATTTTATTAATTACTGTGTGAGAATATACTTGTGACTTAAAATGCTTTTTCTAAAATAGAAAGAGTCATTTTTAATTTTTATTGAGAAATTAAATAATAAAAACAGATAAAAATAGAGAATAAAGATTAATAATCACGATTATTTACTTTTAACTAAGAATTATTGTATAGTTACAGAGATTCTGGACAGGGTCTGATTAACATCATGTGAGACCAGGGGTACACATACTTTCTTGAGCCCCCTCCATCCCTTGACGATGTGAAATTAGTTGAAAAAGTGGCCAAAATTTTTGAACAATTGGCAAATTGCAATCAAAAAGTCCCCCAAATCCTAGGTTTTAGCCCCCCCTCCCTTTCCCCCCTGTTACTCAGGGCCCGGGAAACGTGCCCCGTTTGATCCTGCGATAATCAGGCTCTGATTATGGATAAACATTTTAGTAAATTTACTGAAATTTTTTACAGTGAATTTGTATATGTATGCATGTAATAATTGTCTTTAATTATATACGCATACACAACGTTTCTAAATGGAACAGACATTTCAGAATAAGAAAGCGCAGAAAAGAATTTTTTTTCTATGAAGGATTTTATTCATAACTTCTTTAATGGATTTATCTGGATATATATATATATATATGGACCATGAAAAGTTGTTAAACTTACCACCATTTACATTAATCATGGTAAAACTTTAAAACACTCCCATTATAGTAGTTTTATTAAAATTATGAACAAAAATATTTGTTAGGCTTGTATGTCTTTGAGTCTAATAGAAAAATTTTTTAAACCTATGTTTGGCAAGAAATTCTCAGTTTATGCAACCACAAAGGTCATTTTAACCTCCTGGAAGACGCAAATATTTATTTTATAATATTTTTTATTCCCTAAGTTAAGTTATTTCATATATTAAATAAACATTTTGGATATTGTTTCAAATTTTGCTACTCAATTTAATGACGTTCGTTATGTATTTTGGAATTTATTGTAGATAAATGTTTTCTAGAGGCTTCTTAATTTAATAATTTGATATGTTATGCTATGTACTTCCGCTTTCAACACAAGACCAATGCATTTCTTTTGACGCATCTATTTTTTCTGTATTATGTATTTATACAGTTATTTAGTTAATGAGATAGGTATTAACACTATCTATTATACACATATCTTTATATATATATTTCTTTTGTGCGTGTGTATGTCACTGAACCTTCTTAAACGGCTGGACTGAGTTTAATGAAATTTTTTGTGTGTCTTCAGGTGGATTCGAGAATGGTTTAGATTTACAAATGAAAGTTGTAACTTAATTAGTTCTTTCTTAATTAATTTTTAACCAACTCTTTCAACAACTTTTCCACCTAGATGGCGTGAGTTGTCGTAAACACGATGTCAGAATTTATTTAATGTTGAAATGAAAAATGAATTTTTAGCCGTATCTTACGAAGTGTTTAAAATATTTTTTCAAAATTAATATTTTTAGAATCGTAACCGTATCTTACGAAGTGTTTAAAATATTTTTTCAAAGTTAATATTTTAGAATCGTAAAAACGATGTCAGAATTTATTTAATGTTGAAATGAAAAATGAATTTTTAACCGTATGTGTTTAAATCATTTTTTCAACGTTAATATTGTTAAAATGTTAAAATTAGTTAAAATGGTATATTCTTTTAAAAAATTCGTCAATATCCGACGGAGTTATTTTATGTTAAAATGAAAAATGAATTTTTAGGCCATTATTATTTGTGCAGA
The DNA here is from genome assembly GCA_963930645.1 of Salticus scenicus. Lineage (NCBI taxonomy): Eukaryota > Metazoa > Arthropoda > Arachnida > Araneae > Salticidae > Salticus > Salticus scenicus. The sequence continues at coordinate 176,803,178 of OZ005656.1, read as the reverse complement.
TGGAAAATGTACTAAAAGTTTTCCGAAAAATTTCACGATCACAAATGTTGACGGATATCCAATATATCGTCGAAGAAATCCCGATAATGGCGGACAATCTTATCATCTATGGCGGTCATCTATGTCAACAACATAGATATTGACATTGATAACCGTTGGGTGGTCCCATATTCGCCTCTGCTGAGCAAAACATTCAATGCTCATATTAATGTTCAGTTCTGCAGTTCAGTGAAGAGCATCAAGTACATTTGCAAGTATGTGAATAAAGGCAGTGATATGGCTGTATTTCGAGTTGAAAATACCAATGTGAATGCTCCTCCGGTGAATAACAACGATGAAATAACACTTTACCAAATTGGCCGGTACGTCAGCTCCAATGAAGCTGTTTGGCGTATCTTTGGTTTCCCAATTAATGAACGGGATCCAGCAGTTCTTCATTTAGCCGTCCATCTTGAAAATGGCCAGCGCGTATATTTCACACGCGAGACAACGATTGATCGTGCTATAAATCCACCAAAAACTACACTCACCGAATTTTTTGAATTGTGTAATCGTGCGGATGCTTTTGGTGCTTTTGCACGGACATTACTCTATTCAGAAGTACCACGCTATTTCACATGGGCTCCAACAAAAAAATGGATGCCCCGCAAGCAAGGCACGCCGATTGATGCATGTCCCGGTTAATTCAAATCAAACACCTTGGGACGAGCATTTACAGTCAATCCAAGACAGACTGAGTGCTTTTATCTTCGACTGTTATTGGTTAATGTCATCGGCCCTTTGTCATTTCAAAATTTACGTAAAGTGAATGGACAACAGTATCCAACGTATAAAGATGCATGCCTTGCACTCGGCTTGCTGGAAGACGACAACCAGTGGGAGTGTATGTTTGCTGAAGTAGGACTGAACTGTACAGCAAAACAAATTCGTCTACTATTCGCTATAATGTTGACTATATGTTTCCCTGCCCGAGCAGAGACATTATGGGATAATCACAAAGATTCAATGACTGATGATATATTGCATCAACATCGTTCACGGTGCAACGATCTAACGATAGTATTCAGTGACGCTATGTACAATGAAGCATTGATTGCTATTGAAGATCTTTGCATTATCATTGCTAACTTACCACTCAGTCATTTCGGTATGCATTCAACAAATCGAAATGCATCTGATTTAATGAGCACTGAATTGAATCGTTAACTACAATGCAATACTGTAGAAATGGCAGCGATTGTTGCTCACAATGTCCCACTAATGAATGAAGAACAAAGAACCATTTACGACCGCATCATGCTCGCAGTTTTGGCAGGACAAGGTGAATTCCTTTTTTTTTTTTTTTTTGGGTGCACCAGGTGGAACTGGCAAAACATTCCTTATTTCGCTAATTCTCGCCGAAATACGATCAAATAATGGCATCGCATTGGCTGTCGCATCATCTGGCATTGCGGCAACTTTATTGGATGGAGGCAGAACAGCTCATTCATTATTTAAACTGCCACTAAATATTCAAAATAACCCAGACGCAGTGTGCAACATAAAAAAACAATCGTCCATGGCCACAGTGCTGAAATAGTGTAAAATTCTTATCTGGGATGAATGCACTATGGCACACAAACATTCGATTGAGGCGTCGAACAGGACATTGAAAGATATAAAAAACAACGACAAACTATTTGGAGGCACTCTGTTACTCTTTTCAGGTGATTTCAGACAAGCACTTCCCGTTATTCCGCGTTCAACATACGCTGATGAGATCAACGCATGCTTAAAATCATCGTCATTGTGGCGTAATGTTGAAAAAGTACAACTGAAAGTAAATTTGTGCGTTCAAAAGCTTCAAGATCCATCCGCTGAAACATTCTCAAAACAATTGTTAGATATCGGCGATGGAAAAGTTACTACAGATGAAACTGGATGCATAAAATTACCGACCGATTTCTGCGCAATCATTGATTCTCAAGATGCTCTTATTGACCAGATATTTCCCGATGTACACAGACGATACACAAATCATGAGTGGCTGGCAGAAAGAGCAATTTTAGCAGCAAAAAATGAGGACGTCAACGAATTGAATCTCAAGATACAACATTTGTTACCAGGAGACTTTGTGTCATACAAATCTAATGATACAGTTTGCGATGCCAACGAAGCTGTAAATTATCCAACAGAGTTTTTAAACTCATTGGATTTACCAGGCATGCCACCGTATAATTTACAACTGAAGGTTGGATCTCCGGTTATTTTGCTTCATAATTTGAACCCACCACGGTTGTGCAACGGCACGCGATTAGTCATAAAAAAATTAATGAAAAATGTTATCGAAGCCATCATTTTAAATGGCAAATTCCGAGGTGAAAATATATTACTACCGCGAATCCCTATTATACCCACAGATGTGCCAATTCAATTTAAACGCCCTCAATTTCCAATTAGATTGGCATTTGCAATGACTATCAATAAGTCTCAGGGCCAAACGATGTTTGTCTGTGGCTTAGATTTGAGCACATCATGTTTTTCTCACGGACAATTATACGTGGCGTGCTCTCGAGTGGGCAAACCATCCAGTTTGTTTGTATTGGCGAAAGATGGGATAACAAAAAATATTGTACACTCTGTTGCATTAAGGGATTGATATTGTTTTTTAGTAATATTGTTATAAGTAGCGATATGTATATAATTTTAAAGAATCAATTTTAATAAATTAAAAAAATAAATGATTGGTGTTTTGTTATTTTTATATTCTTTCACCGTTCACAGCGCATCATACATCTTCCACTTATATACCACATCCTTACACACTTACAATAAGTTATTTTTTTCTAGCAAAATATTCTCTAGAAATAATTTATATGACAAAACAACGTTTGTCGGGTCAGCTAGTATACATATATATATATATATATATATATATAATAGAAAACAATGACAATTTATTTCTTATTGTATAAAATGAAATAAACAAGATTTGAAAACCTAAAAGAAAGATGAAAAATTACAAAAGTTCTTCTATCTTGCATTTTTCAACAATTCATCAGGAGAATAATTGAAAGAATGGAATGATTTTGGCATATATAAGTAAATAAATGAAAAAAAAATTACAATTAAAACACTTGCAAAAGTATGCACTACATGATAAAACTGTTAAGAATTTTCTAGTCAAAACATTATCAAAGAAAATCACAAAAGAATTAATTTTCAGGATACATTCATGTCTTTATGCTTTACCATTTTAATGCCACTGTCATCGCGAAAGCAAATCTTAGGTATGATGGATGACTTGATGGTCAGGAGTGTATTCTCTTCGCCACCAGGAGCTTATCCAACGTTGTAATGATCCTGCGCGTGCCTTCCTTCTCTTTCCCTTTGTTCTTAGTACCTGGAAATTGTATTATATCTGTGTTAACCCAGTTTAAATGTGGAGGTATGCTTATTATATGCATTTTATGGCTAAACATGCTAAAATACAGAGATGACCGAAAACTTGAACATCTTTGATAAAATTCTGTTTTGTGACTCATATCATAGTGTAAATTATAATTTGTATTTGAAAATAAACAATTAATCTCTAAAACACATTAATCAAATATCTTTTTTTTTTTTTTTATTTTTTTTTTTTTTTTTTTAAGAATGAAAAACTATTAGCTTCAATCTGTATTTTTTAAACCTGTTTTGTGTAAAACCAAAATAAATTAGAGATATCAGTCCTATCGTTACGAATTTGGTGCCAAATGAAAGGGGTAATATTTCTGAATCCAGGGGTGCAAACAGTTTTTCGACACGACCATTAGATTTTTTAAAATTAACTGAAGTATAAAATTTAGGTGGCTACGCTTCATTTTAATTCATTTCAGTCATTTTAAAAAAATACGTGGCCCATTTTTATAGTCAATAATCTGGTGTGTCACTCACACGACTTTCTCTTACCCTGAAATTTAATACTATAAATACAGGTTGGAGATTAAGAGGTAAGGTAACGAGTAAACCTATTTTAAACAATTCAAATTAGGCTTCGGACGTGTTTTATATGATAATTAGTTCTGTATGAGGGGGGCTACCGCCCCCTAACCCCCCGTTTCATTAATGCACCTACATTTATACAGAATTTAATTCTCTTATTAAAATTAAAAGTTTACTTAAAATTATACAGACAATTTTCACACGCAACATTCCTTGAAACTTATCAATCTTGACCAAACTTTTCCAGCAACAAACTTACATTAACTTCAAAATACAACAATCGGATCACCTAAAATTATTCGTTTTTAAGTTACTCTAAGAGACACAGACAAAGACCAAACATTAAAAAACTTGACGTCGGTAATCAGGAAGCCTCAAAACGTGTAAACATACCAAAAACAAGCGATGAATATTTAGCGCAAAAACATACATTATTTATCATATGTCTATGAGGAATTCATTTTCTTTCCTGAACATGGTAAAATATTATAGCAAAGCACTTCTACTAACAATAAAAAAGGATGTTATCGCTTAAATATTTGCAGCCCTGTATATCTTTTGTAGATTATGTACAAACCACATAGTGCATATAAATATAATCCTATAGTAATAATATACGGCACAATCTGAAATGCACTTCCATCAATTTTCAGCTATTGTCACACTATAATCTAGTTCTTTTGTGTAGCCCTGTAAATGAACAGTGAATGATTCCCCTGCCATATTCGACATGAGACATGTATTTATACATATAAAAAATATATATTCATTTCATTTGGTTTAGCGCAGTCTATAGATGTTAAACTCTACTTACCTGCAATTTCCCCCATAGACGTAATGTATTTGAATACTTTTGAGTGTCCCTGTACACGAACCATTTGCTTCATCTCACCGAAAAGCTCTGTGTAGCATCCCTATATGACACATATTTAGAATACCGAGTTTGGAATTTCTGCTACTATTTGTTCTTGAGATATGCTGATAAGAGACACACAGACAGACACACACATACACACAGAGAGACCATTCGCTAAAAAACATGATTTTCGTATTCAGGGGACCTCAGAACATGTAAATATAACAAAAACTCACTTTCGAAAATTTGACCCTAAAACAATTCTTTCTCTACCTTATGGGTAAGAGAAAGTAAAAATGAGATAAAAAATAAAATTAAAAGTTGAAAAATAAAAATAATGATTTTACAGAATGAAATTAGTTCTAAACTAAATTCTGTCTTTGACAGAATTTTTAAAGTTTTATTTTATTTTTTTATTTTTTTATTTTATTTTATTTTTTATTTTTTACTTTTAGTATGACAAAAGATTTTACTATCTCTATGCATTTAGAAATAAAGATGAGATAATAAAATAAAATAAAAAAATTTAATATGTTATATTACAGAACTTAATTTTTTTTATTATTATTACTTTTCCTTTCTTTCTTTCTTTTCTTTCTTTTTTTTTTTTTTTTTTTTTTTTTTTTTTTTTTTTTACTATTTACAATAAAATTAAAATGTATTTTATATATACAGCACATTTACGGGAAAAAAAAAAAAAAAAAAAAAAAACCTTGGTGATTTTAATAAATTAATTTTGTTACGAATAATTACATTACTCTGTTACATGAAACATGTTTAAATGATTTTTCATGGGGAAAGAATCAAATCTTATTGCATTGCATCCTTTTCATACAAAATTTTAAAAAGATTGAAGACAAAAAACATCTAATAAATTAAAATCATAAATAGTTTCAACTGCATTGAAATACATTAAGGCACAAAAACATGAATTAATTAGTAACATCTTTTAGAGCTTTCTGATATATAGTGTTAGTGTATTATCATAGCGAAGCGAAGAAGAATTAATTTTCAGGATTATATATACATCTTTTATATGTTAGCATTGTAATGCCTCTGTCATCAGGAAAACGAGTCTTTGATATGATGAATGACTTGGTGGTCAGAAGTTTATTCTCTTTCCCTGCCGTTTTCCCTATCAGGAACTCTCGCAGTACTATAATGATCTTTGTATCATCCTCTCCTCCTTCCTTTTGTTCTTCGGGGTTGAAAAATGCATTACATGTATGTTGAAGTAGTTCAAGTGTAGATGTGTTCTGGAAGTATGCAATTTATGGATGAACGTGTTAAAAGATCGCGGTAAAGAAAAGCAAACTGCTAAGTGATGATGTAATTTAAAATATGAGTAACCTTCAAGCCTTAAAAAACAAATAGAATAATCTATGCATCTGTAAAAATGATAAATCTTTGTATAATTAATTTTAAAATAATTAATTATAATTAAAAAAGAACTTATTGCGATATGTGTATAGCAAGCATGTAGGATTAACTGTAATGACTGAAAAGTGACGAGTCAGCATTCGAACCTAGGACTAGGTTATACAAGGACCGTATGGTCCTTTTACACTGTCAAAGGTGTACACTGTTACAGTGTAAAAGGACCATACCTGCATTCGAACCTAGGACTAGGTTCGAATGCAGGTATGGTCCTTTTACACTCTTGCTAAAATTTATTTCGTCTTACCATCAACAACGTTTATCTTCGTACTTGAAAAGTGCATTACGAATTTTTGTTATATAAGTTAAAGTATTTCAAAAGTAGATGTATGTTGGAAGTGAGCAATTTATTAATAATTTTTTTAAAGGTAACATCGTATTAAGATAATAAAAAATGATAAACAACAATATGTCAAAATACGAATAATTTTTAAATTATATTTAAAAAAAAAAAAAAAATGTATGTAGAATAAAATACTTCTTTGTATAATAAAGCAACTTTACATATTTTTACAATTAATTTCTATTGAAAAAAAATCCCAGTTAATAGTTACAAATGTATTTTAAACTTAAATAAATGTAATACTGTTACAAAAAATACACCAAAACATTAATTATAATAATAACAATGATAATAATAATAATAATAATAATAATAATAATTCTAAATAACTATTAATACAGCAATAATAATGATACAGAAGCATACTTCGAATAATTAAACTAATGAGTTAATAGCATATTTTTGTATTTAAATATACATAATATTCAATGCGATAGATACCCAATGGCTATTTCTTCAACAATATTACAGAAAAATGCTTCCAACTGCAAAAAATATTTAAAAAATTTAAACTTATTAACTTAGAAACAGTTGCATTCTACTAAAGCATTCCTCTAAAAATTACGAAATTAAATTTTTATTTATGTCCCTGTCCCATTCATCAGACTTAGTAACAGTAGTTAAATACACTACCATATAAAAACTAATATGTTATGGTCATCACAAAATTTTCTTCTATATTTTCCTATACAAGTTCACACTATGTAAATTATTCATTAAGTTTATAATTTATCAAAATTGTTTTCCATGATGAGTTTAAACGGTTTTTATTTTAGAAAAGTATAACATTAAATTTCGAGAAATCTTTTATTTATATTTTTTTCTTTCTTTTTATTTCTTTCATCATTTTATTTCTTTTTTTTCTTTTTATCTGTTAATTTAATTTTCTAAAAATTGAAAAAAAAAATAAATTTACTTAAATACGATAAATTTACGATAAATTTACTTAAATTATTGCAGATATATGGTTCAAATATTCGTTTGAAAGTATTCATAACTTTTTTGAAAAAAACACCCACACTAAAAATTTACACCTGCCGGGAAAAGAAGCGATGCGTGAAAAAAAATTACCCTGGTTCACTGTTACTATTATAATAATTTTAATTTAACGAAGATTAGTCAAAATTATTCCTCATTCCGTACATTTATACTAAATTTTGTTCTATTCAGCCCTGTTAGAAATTAGAATAAAGCGCAATAACAGCGCCACCAGTTAAACAATGTGCAGCTAAAGTAGATATACATTAGTTTGTTTCAAGTTGCAATTAAATATAGCATCTTATGAAATCCTGCGCATAGAGTAGGTAGAAAAATTTTGCCACACACACAAATAGACGTACGGATATTTTCTAAAAATGATCAAATCACGTGCAGAACATCTCAAAACACGTAAATCCATCGAAAATCGGAAGTAGAAAATTTTTAAAAATCCAATACTTTACTCTTATATATGTAGAAGAAAATAAAAATACAATAAAAAATCCATTGTTCCGGATTAAAATTTTATGACTATTAACTGCTTAAAGTTAAAATACTTTCTGTGCCGAAAAATGACGGTATATACATGAAATAACTAGAAAAGACTTAAGTCAAAGAACCAGGGTTCGACTCCCGGTCCAGGCATTATTTTCACTCAGTCGGAAAAATAAAATTTCATTAAAAAATATGATTTTCTTCCAATCAGTTGATTGTGATTTTAATAAAAATTGTATTAGAAAAGACTAGTTTCGCATCAATTTCATTATTTTTGCAGCCATATACACTTTAAAAAATTCCCTTTAAATTACAAGAATTTCCCAGTAGCAAAAATGCCGAAAATTTCTACTAGAATTGTTATTCTTTCATTAGAAAGAGAGTTTTCCGTAAATTTAAAAGGAAAATCCCATTGAAAAAATTGACATATCTTATATTAAGGGGGTTTTCGTTTTTTAAAAAAAAGAGAGAATTTTCGTAAAAAAATAGTAGAATTTCTAATTATATATTATATATATATATATAACTGTGTTGATTACATAAAACAATATAAATAAAGAATTATTCGCAGCTCTTAAGAAATATAAAAAATACAGAATTTGAAATTCTAACATAATAATTAGAATTTTAATATTTAAATAAATCTATGTAGATTGTGCAAAACAGGGCATTTTTATACGTGTAAAACAACGTAGGTCAAAAAGTTTAATACATTATGACTTATTGAAGTTTGAATATTGAAGAACGATTTTTACTTTCTTCTATATAGAGAAAGTATTGGATTCGTGAAAATTTTCGAACTCCAGTTTTCGATGGATTTACACGTTTTGCGATGTCCTGAACACGGTTCGACTGTTTTTAGAAAATGTCTGTCTGTCTGTGGGTCTCCGTGAATGTATCACAAATTTTGTGGACGCTGTATCTCACGAACCAATGTACTAAATTTAACCAAACTTGGTATTTAGTTGGACCCTGACATAAACTGGTGTTGATTATATTTGAAGATCATTCACTCAACAGGTGACGCTGTGATCGCATTTTAATTTTTAACATGGCAGTTTAACATGGCAAAATTTCGCATAAATGTACATAATGAGAGTTATTTTTAATGTGTGATTTTAAATTAATATGAATTATTGATAATAGTAATAGTAAACTAGGAAAAAAAGTTTGTGTATGTGGAAGCATCGCTTCCCCCCTGGTGGGAAGTACCTCGTACCTCCCGGGGGGGGGGGGGTAAATTTTCAATATGAGTATCTTTCGAAAGATCTCGTCAATTCCTTTAAAACAAATGGTTGAACCATACATCAGTGATAATTTAAAAGAAAGTTATCGATTTACTTCATTAAAAAAAAAAAAAACTTGGGGGGGGGACATTATTTCTTTTGATATTGGCAAAAAATTGACTTTCTTTCGGCATTTAGTGATATAAAAATGTTTATATTTATAATATTAATAATGTT